>CM046434.1:5187026-5401045 GCA_025506505.1 Flaveria sonorensis
ACATATATGACCATCGTTTAATGTGACATCCGGTAATTTTCCGTTACCAAACTCCGTTAGTTCCGTTAAGTCTTGCATACACGTGTCGTTGGCACACACTAGTTGTCGTTGAACGTTGTTGACTTAATAATAATTAATAATGTTAAACAGATAATAATCTAGCTGTTTGACGTGATTATTAAGTTGTGCTTATGTGCTTACGTGATTTAAATATTATTTGTGAATTTTATCGCGTAACGTGGAAACGTGTGTATTTAATCTGTATGTTTTGTATCTAATAAAGATAAATATATAATTGTCATTGTTAGTTTATATGCTTATTATTGTAGTTAAAAACCTTTTTAAAAAGAGTTTAAAAGCTTAATTTTTATAAAAAGTAAATTACAAGGGTTTAAATGGTAATATTGATAAATTAAATAAATCAAAAATCCCAACCCTAGCCCCACATACCCATCGGCCACGACACACACTTAAACACACACAAACCTACGATTTCAAGCAAGAACAAGTGATTACCATTCGGTTTTGGTCGATTTCAAGTTATACAACGCGTTAGAATCATCAATTGCAAGCCATTACACGTTTAAAGGTTAGATTTTACATGTTTTGATGATTTTTCATGGTGGCCGAAACCCTAGTTCGAATATTGCAATTGAAGGTCGATTCTTGGTTGTTTGTTGATGTTATTATGTTAGTTAGGTTAGATTGATGCTAGTTAACGTCGATTATGCAAGAAAGCTATGATTTTGATACGTTGTTCATAGGTTACTAATAATAGTAACTTTATTTGCATGGATATGGTGATTTGATGATGAATTGATGTTGTTGATGTGTTTGTGATGATAATTGGATGTTAGATTGTTGATTTGAATGCTAGAAATCCAAGAATGAATGTTGTAGTTCATGTCTTACTAAAGATAGTAACTTTTGGCTATGAAGGTTGATGAATTGTGATAATTGGATGTTGTTGATCATGTCTAGATGTTATCATGAGCTTGAATTGGTATATTATTGATGAATTCATGAATGTCTTGAGTGTTTGATAGATTTTGGGATGTGCTTTCCCAAAAGGGAAACTTTATTTGCACAAAATCTTGAATATGATGGCTTGAGTATGTTTGTGACGTTAGGATCATGTTAGTATGTTCATGGATGATTTCTAAGGTGGTAGAATGTATTATTTGGGTTGTATGAATGTTTAGTTGGTTAGTTATCTGATTTGGCCTGTTGTGGGAATTCATGGTAATGGGTCATATGGGTATGTTAGGACTATTGTTGGTTTGTGGTTGATCATGGTTGAACATTTTGGATAATATGATTACTGTTAAATGGTATGTTGATGATCATCATACACGTGTGCGAATCTAAGGCCCTACTTAGTAGGATTGGCAGGGTTTAGGGTGTGAAGTCGTGAGTGGCTTCACATGGCATGTTGTTGCATGATCTGATCCTACGTATGGTGCTTTGGTTGTGTTGTAGTTATGTTGAGCATGATAATTGTTTGAGATTCACATGACTTGTATGATATCTGGTTGTATGATGATCTAGTAGTACATGTGGGTAATGAAGTGTCATATGTGATCAGTTTGTATGTTACCATGTGTGATGTACTGTTATGCTTGTTTGAATGGAATTTCACCTATAATGTCACCAACGGGTCAAACGGGTCAACTGGGTCAAATGTGTCTTGTTTTTCTAAAACCTTGAGTTCTATGGTTTGTAGAGCACTTAGGGTTTCATATTGATTCTGTGTACACATACTTATGTACTCATGTGTTCTAGGTGACCTTTGAGGTTGTCTTTCCACTCTTTCTTTCAAGTTAAGCTTTAAGTTATTTCTTGTGCGCATCAGGTGAGTTCATGCCCCACTCTTTTACATACTCTCTTTTGGGGGAGATAGCATACTGGTTTTACAAACGCTTACTTTATATGAGTTGTGTATAGTATGATATAGTGTTGAATACCAAAAAGTCCTCACACTTTCGGATTGTTAATAATGATGATTAGCGGGAAATCTTGGGTAGAACTACCGGGTCTGACGAGCCCCACCTGTGCAACTCGAGGTCAAACGGGTGCAATATTGTCCTAACGAACACTTGTCACGACCTGGTAAGTCATGGCAGGAGGCAACAAACGTAACACAGTCAGCTTCAATCGCAAAATCACTATGATTATTACTTTTGTTTATAGACTAGCTATCTACAATACACTACTTATATCTTGCAACTGTTATTGGTTTATGTTTAAACACAAACTCTTGAACTCACCAACCGTTGTGTTGACTCTTTAGTATGCTATTCTTAGGTTAAGGTTGCTATTGCCTAGGAGCACGTCACACGGGTCAGCATCATGGTGTTTGTCAGCACGTTTTGAAACATTGTTTTGGATTATGATTGTTTAAACATCGTGTTTTGGTTTTGCATAATACTTGGGCGCGTATGTTTGCGCATTTTAAATCATGTTACATTGTTTTGGGTTTACTCGTTTATTTAACGCTTCCGCATGTTTTAAAGTTAAACTCTGATTTTGAATGTTAGCTCATATAGAGTCGTTCTGTGTAACTAATGACTGAGATCCTAGTATGTCACACGCCTCGCGGTAAAACCCCGCACGCGGATTTTGAGGGTGTGACATTTAAAAAATAAAAAACAACTAAATGGCAGCATGATTTTAAGAATTTCCATAAACCAACCTGATTTGTATATAACAATTATAACTTAATAAAGAATTAATACATATGACATTTGGCGTGATTAGATTGATCCTGCGGTTTTTAGGCTACAATATGTATGCATCTGATCATCCTATGTCGAATGAAAATTTATTATGCATGTATACGTAAGCTATGTGTGGCGTATATGTAAAAGTATGCAATGGTTTTTATTTGATCCATGCTCCTATCTATATACATACACACATATTGTAAAAATTACTAGGCGCTAGTCAGACGGTGAGGTGGGGACTAGGGATTAGTTGGGACTAATCGGATCAGACTTTTGTGTATAGTTTTGCAAATTTATATATAGTTTTATACTTTTTTATGAAATAATTTGCAAGTTTGGGGGATAATTTGTAAATTGGTGAATATTGAGGGGGTTAAATGTAAAAATTCAAAAACTTAATTAAATAATCTAACCCTAAAGATAGAACAGCCCGTTCCCTTTCGTTTTGCCATCACGGCCAGTCGCAGCCTTCCGTCATTCTAGTCACCGGAGTCGCACGTCCTCGCCGGTATCACCAAATCCAGCCCCGGAATGGGAAAATCTGGCGGTTATCATCGCTGAAACACCGCCGATTAGGACGATTTTGTCCGGTGTTGACCAATTACAACACTACACATATATATAGAGGCTTGTGATAAAAAATCCGTATATGTAAAAGCATGTTATGGCTTTTATTTGATCCATACTCCTATCTATATACGTACACACATATATATAGAGAGGGTATTGATAAAAAATCTATAAATTATATGACTGATTTTTATGATTTTTTCTGATTTTCACATAACTATATGTTTTTCTTATGAGTCCTCAACTATACGTATATATATACATATATACACACACACATATATATATAATATACACCCCCTGCACACACACATATATACATATATATGTGAGAGAGTTTAAAAGAAAACCAATATACATGAATGAGGAATGTTATGTATACGTAACACTATGTCAAATGAAAATTTATTACGTATATGTAAACTATATATGACATATATAAAGGGTAGAGATCAAAAAATCTATAAATTATATAACTGGTTTTATTGGTTTTCTAACAGGGTATAGCTTAAATGCAAACCACTAGAAATTGATATAACCTTTAAACTAGATTTTACGTTTTAATTTGGTTATGATCAATGATTGTAGTTTTCTTAAACAAAAAGTTCAAGATGTATACTTTAATGGAGCCAGTTTAACCTTTACTTTAATAAGAAGGGATAGATTGCTCTTGCTATACCATATTTATCATTTCCCCCTTAAAAAGTTTCCACTCTTTCTTTAATATCCATAATATTATATACACAAGCTCATTTATTCATAAAAATAATACCATAACAAAAAGGTTATTTATTTAATTAAAATATAGTCTTGTAAATTAAAAAAAAACAATTCATTTGTTACAATTGTTTATTACACATTTGTTGACTACTTTATTTTACACATGTGTAAACCATACCTTTTGTAAACCAATATATACACATGTTCTAAGTCAAAAGAAATATCCTTAATATTATGTAAAAATAGTTTATTTTTTAGAAAATTTTATTATTGTATTATTATTTCTCATGCATTATGTGTAATCTTTTATAATATATACTAGCTTTAGTAAACCCGTGTATTACACGGGTTGAATAAATAAAATATTAAATAAAATAAAAATTATTAATTATTTTCGATATACAAAAACATGATATGATTGTAATTACGTATGGGTAATAACTAAAAGTAATAAAACAATAATATAAACTTTTTAATTTTTTTTTGTTTTTAAAGATAAATTAAATATTTTGTTTCAAAATAACGTTTTAGAAAATTTTTATTTTTAAAAATTTTCTTACTATAACTCCCTATTTTAATTATTTTTTATAACATATTATAAAAAAACTAATTTTAAAATATTATGTAAAAATATTTTATTTTTTAGAAAAAAATATTTTTATAAAAAACTATTTCTATAGAAATAACATTAATAAAAAGATCTATTTTTTAATTTATTAAAAAACTAATTATAATGTAAAAATATGTAAATAATATTATCAGTAATTAATGTAGTTATTTAATAAGAGAGAGAAGCATTTTGATGAGAATAAATATGGTGCTGACACGTGGCATTCTCATTTACCATTTTATTAGAGTAGAAAAATTTTCTATAAAAAACCAATTTTAAAATATTATGTAAAAATAGTTTGATTTTTTAGAAAAAATTCTTTTTATAAAAAACTATTTTTATAAAATAACATTAATAAAAAGATCTATTTCTTAATTTATTAAAAAACTTTTATAATATAAAAATAAATAATAATATTATCAGTAATTAATGTAGTTATTTAATAGGAGAGATAAATGAAAAAGTTTGATAAGAATAAATATGATGCTGACACGTGATATTCTCATTTATCCTTTTATTAGAGTATGAAGATAAGATATGATTGAAATCTTTCATATTATAAATGTTTTTAAAAAATCTTTTTTTTAACTTTCTTATTAGAACTCTCAATTTTAATTATTTTTTGCTTATAAAAATTTTACTTTTCAAAAACACTAACTTTAAATATTTTATATTTTTTTAAAAGTTTGATGTTTGTGAAAAATTCCTTTTTATAAAATTTTGTTTCTTTAGAAATAACATTAATGAAAAAACTCTTTCTTAATTTAATAATAAAATATTTTAATCTAAAAATGAATGTAATGATATAATTAGTAATTAATGTGATTATTTAATAAGAGAGAGACGGTAAAAAATTGGTGAGAATAAATATGATGATGTTACGTGTCACTTTTAGTTACTCTTTTATTAGAGTATAAAAATTATGTTTGTTTTCTACAAGTTTTTCTAGCCATGCATCTTACGTTACAAGCATTTCAGTTATGGTACAATCTATTAAATCATCACAACAACAATATCCTGTATTATCAACTGTTTTATCACAACGTGGAGCACAAAGTTTTGGTGGTGGAACCCCAAATGTTTTAACGTGTGACACCCCGAGTTTCCAGGTTAAAGCCGTCAACTCAACTTTCATTACCTTGACGTTCGCCCGTTATTTATTTAATTATTTAAGTTTGTATTGTAGTTAAATTAATGGGTTTAAGTTGATTATATCAAATTGTATCAACATGAGGGGCCTCATGTGCATATCCATTAAAGTTGATTAAAGGAAGTAGAGGGGCTTAAGTGTCAACTTCTTAAACTCAAACTCTATAACCTCCGAATCCACCCCATTCGAACTCCCGCAACCCTACTTGTTTCTGCTGCCGTCGAACCTTCCTCTGTGCGCGTGTTTCGTCGGCGACCGCGTGTGTAGATCATCGCAACCCGGTACGGTACGTTCTTCTTTCGTCGGGTTTCACATTCGTTTCGGTACGGTTTTAAGTTTCGGGTTACGGTTGTGGACACATGTTCGTCCCGGTGGTTATTGCTTTGTTCCTGGTCGTGGTCGCGATGGGTTCTATTGGGTCCCGGGTTGGTGTTTATTTGTGTGTGTGCGCGGTGTGTGTTGCCGCCTATTGTATGTATATACGATGTGTATGTGTGTGTTTATATTATGTTTTCCCGTTTCGGTGTGTTTTTGTTGTGGGTTCGGTGTGTTTTCTGCCATGCGGGTGTGTGTGTGTTTCTGCGAATTGTGTGTGTGTGTTTTCTGCGAATTGTGTGTGTGTGTGTTCTGCGAATGGTGTGTGTGTGTGTTTCTGTGAATTTGTGTGTGTGTTCTGCGAATTGTGTGAAGTTGGCGTGAGTATGGTCATATGTATGTATGTATGTTTGATGTTGTGTATGGCATTTAGGTGTATGTCCTTGGTGTGTGAATTGTGGGTTATGGTGAAGTGTGTGTGGCTTGAAATTCTTGTGTTAAATAAATGTATGTATCCATGTTGTATGGGTGTGCAGTGATGGATCCTAGTGGGTTTGTGTAGAGTATATATATATTATATATACATATTATCTTGTATGAATGTGTGTAAATTTTGGTTTTTCATATGGGGCAATGTGACACGTAGGGGTGGTGTATATATGGGTGTATGTATATATGTAGTTATGTATGGTTTTTGCATGGGTTAGTAGCTAGGTAATTTTATGATGCATGTTTCTGGCAGTATTTCACAAACATTAAGTTTGTTAACAATTAGATTAAATAAAGAATTTATAAAGTGTAACATACTTAGCAAAAATACAAATTTTGGTTCTGGAAGGTCTAGTTATTCTCTTACTAGTATTTTTGGCTAAGGTGAACGTATATCTAACCTGGTGTGTATGCCTAAGGTTGGTATATTATAAGCTCGTGTTGTGTTTATCTTTCTTGCTTGTGAATGGGGAATACCGATGACCTGCACCGAAACCGCGCCGCGAATTCGAAACCGTATGACCACATTGTTAATTTAATATTTTAATATTAATTATATAATAAACATGCATCCAGGTTGTTTGGAAACTTAATCGCTCGTGCTTACACTTAATTGATTTTGCTATGCATTTAAGGTGAGTTTACAGCCCCACTTTTCATACTATACTTTCATTGAGGGAAAGAAACATGTGTTCAAACGAATTTTTATTTGATTCAGTATTACTGTAATGATCGCATGTTTACTAGTGTTGTACCAATTTAAGTCCTTACTTTTCGAACCGTTAATATATATTCTTCAGCGGGATAATTCTGAGTAGATCTACTGGATTTGACAAAACTCACCCGGGTAGTCGCGCTAGCACGATCGGTGGTCGAACAGGTGTTTAATTGACCTAATTTTCTGTTGCTGTGGTTTGGTAGCCACAGCCGAGGCACTATGTTCATTGTCAGCGTCGGTTGCGAACTTCATACACTATGTAACTTGTTAAGTAGGTTAGCTACCTACGAATATTACTTTGTTTACTGTATCGGTCATTACTTGTTCTGTTATCAAAACCTGTGGACTCACCAACCTTGTATTGACACTTTAGCATGTTTCTTGTTCACAAGACGCGCACGCTTAGGATCATATCATTCATGCATTCATCGTTGCACGTGATACATTACTGTTTTTCCACGAGTTTATTAATTGGTTTGCGCGTGTTGTGACATTTTAAGATTTAAGATTTATTATGCTTTCGCAACTATTTTTATATTTATCTTAATAACTCTGTCTTTGCAAATTTCAAACGTTAACAAACAATTATGTTTTATAATTAACGTGTCGTTTGGTGTAACTAGTGGCTGAGATCCTGGTATGTCGCACGCCTAACGGTAATACTCTGTTCATGGAAATTGAGGGTGTGACAAATTGGTATCAGAGCCATTGGTTATAGCGAACTAAATTAACATTGCATTTCATTTGCATTGCATTTAGACTATAGCCTGATTCCTTAGTTACACGCATATAGACACGTTTAGCTTTGTTACTTAGCCTTGTTTGCTTTGCTTGCTGGATTGCTTGCTGTTGCTCATTCTAGTGAGCGTTCGACTACAGGGATGGTGTCTTAATCTTCTTATGCTAAGTCTAGGGGAAAAGGCCAGTTCGTCCCGATTCCCCGTTGTCACCGTTTGTTCCTTAGCGCGGGTGACTTCGAGTGTGAGTAACGAGAAGGTTAATTACGATTAATGATTTACCATACCTTTTACATCATACCTTTTAGAATCGGATACAATACCATTGGTAGCTGACTTGGATGGTTCATCAGGAACATGTTCTACCTCCTGTTGGATGCTTTATAAGAGCTATTTCTATCATACTTTCTTACTTCCCTTGCCACTTCTCTTCCTTGCCCTGTAGAGCAGGAAATAGCTGCACTGGCGGTTATCATACACATTGGGAGAAAACTTATTAGGGTATACTTACGATATGACTATCTTACCCATCTAACCTGAGTACATCAACGGTTTCTTGCCCAAGTGAATGTTTTTCTTACTCATTCCTTCATACCACCTTGGTTAATTGACCTTTGGTTTAATGACAACATCTTTGATACTTCTATCATTGATAACACTCTGTACTTGACAAGGTATGTTATCTCGGATAGAAGGAACCAGGGTGACCATGCAAAGCAAATTACCATTACGGGTGCACACGTAATTATAATTTATCGTGCATGAGAAGTCTGGCGAACTCTGTCGGGTGATAACGATCATAGTCAGTACAAATTTTCATTTCTATACTTTGGGACATGAGAGTCTTGATTCTCATAAAACTTCACTATTGATATGGAAACAATCCTTCATTTCTACTCGTATGAAAGTTCTCATCTACCCGAGCCTTAATGAGATTCAAATTATGGCATTAGTCCTAGTCTCTATGGGACGTTACTCTTTCTAGCATTTCAGTGATCGTGTAATACTATCTATCTGCAACGTGCGAGGTCCTCGAAAAGTAGTAACGGAGTAATGGTACTCTCTGCACATGTATTTTCTAATCATTGGATTGACCTTATGACTTAGAGTCTTGGTAGATTGAACATTCTAGCATTCATTTCATTTGGTATTTATCATGTTTCAGCATATGTTACGTTTCCCAATGGTGGGATTCAAATTGGATTTTCCTGGTTGACTGCATTTGGTGTATGATCGATTGGCTAGGTGTTGTGATGACCCCATCCATTACCTCTTTGTGTTTCCGCTTGCAACAAGTGCATCTAGCATCGCAATGGGCGATGCAATAAGAACATCTATTAGCGTTGTAAGAAATTTGGTCATGCCATTAAGAACCATCATGTGAACATCCCGGCCAAGTCACCTCAGCCACAAGAAGCACAAAGAGATGTTATGAGTGTGGATAGTCTGTGTATTTCAATAGAAACTATCCAAGGCTTAAGAAGAGGGAAAACCGATAGAAATGGTTGTTTCGCCTCAGTATTTTTTTTTGATTCGGGTGCTGACAGAAGCTACGTATCCAATAAGTTTAGTAATCTGTTAGGGGTAGCGCCTACTGGCATAAGTTTTGAATTTACCATAGAGATAGCTGATGGTAGAACTATAGCGGCTACCCAGGTATGTAGCGAATGTAAACTAGGCTTAGCTGGACATTCATTCGATATGAATCTAATTCCTATTACATGCGCTAGCTTTGATGTTATGGTTGGTATCCAAGAACCAAGCAAAGATCGTTTGTGGAGACAAACTCATTAAGTTACCTCTTCCTAGTGGTGAGACACTCGTAGTGGAAAATGACAAGAGGGATGTTGTGGTCGGCATCATCTCATATCTGAAGGCCCAGAAATGTCTTCGGAAAGGACATCTTGCTTTACTGCACTAGTTACCGAAAAGAAGGTGGATGAAAAGCGTATCGAAGATATTTCGGTTGTTAGAGACTTTCCGGATGTATTTCCCGAAGACTTGCCTAGGCTTCCTCCACACAGGCAAGTAGAGTTTCAAATCGAGCTGACAACAAGAGCTGCTCCGATCGCTAGGGCGCCGTACCGTTTGGCACCAAATGAATTGAAAGAGTTGTCTAAGCAATTGCAGGAATTATTAGAAAAGGGATTTATACGTCCCAGCTCTTCACCTTGGGGAGCTCCGGTACTTTTGCGGAGAAGAAGGATGGAACTTTTAGAATGTGTATTGATTACCGGGAGCTGAATAAGGTGACTATCAAGAACCGGCATCCACTTCCACGCATTGACGACCTGTTTGACCAATTGCAAGGATCAAGATACTATTCCAAGATCGATCTACGATCGGGTTATCATCAGTTGCGAGTTCGAGAGGAAGACATCCCGAAGACGGCATTCCGGACTCGCTATGGACACTTTGAATTCGCGGTCATGCCTTTTGGACTGACCAATGCCCCAGCGGTTTTCATGGACCTCATGAACCGTGTTTGTAAGCCTTATTTGGATAAGTTTGTCATTGTCTGAAGATCCTCATGTGGACTATCACAGTCTGAAGAACCTCTCTGTTTTGGTAGCATCAGCCTAGGGGGAGTTTGTAGGAACCTCTGAAGTTAAGAGGCTGATGCAACCAAAAGATACCAAAATAACCAAGTCTTCCAACATGCACTTTGGAACAAAGGTGAACTAGCTTCGGAAGTTTTACACACTCAAGAAAAATGCTAAGTGTAAAATCTTTCGAAGCCAAAGTTCAGAAGAAACTGTTGCGGAAGCTTTACACTGAATTTGGAAAATATTCTAAGTGTAAAGTCTTTTGAAGCCAAAGACTCAACTCTTCCGAAGGTAAAAGATGAAGACTTCTGAAGTTCTCAAGACAAAGTCTTCCGAAGCTGTTTAAAGGCAAGACTGATTTTCCTCAGGAGAGAGAGAAAAGATACATTTTCCATCAACTTTATCATAAAGTAACATACTCTCCGCTGCATGCTCTGGTAGTTCACCTGCTATCACTAGTTGGTAAAACTTCCATACTTTATGATAAAGTAGATAAGGTCTTCGCCTGCAAGTTTCTGTTTTTGTTCCTTCTTGGCTTTTTGTAATAGGAAAGTCAGTGAGCTATGGCTTGTCATAGTCACTAGTCAAAAGGCAATCTGCCTTTTGACTTTAGGCTGATCTTGTTGTCTAGATTAGTCACTTCCAACTGTCTTTTTGCATATTGACGGTTGTAGGATGTAGTATAAGTAGTATCCGGTTCTTGTATTTAACATATACTTATACAACACTTGTAATAGAACTAGAGAAGCAATATATAACTTTCTTGAAAATTTTATCTTGTGTTCTTGCTCTTACTTTTACTTGTGTTTGTCTTGTATCTTTAGTAAAAGGTTCACAGTTCCCTATTTGAATTGTTAAGTGATCTTAAGATCCTCCTAAGTGTGTTAACTAAGTGCAAGCTTAAGTACCCTTTAATGATCCTGCAATTGGTATCAGAGCATTCCAGGCTCTTAATTGTAAGATCTCACCATCTTCAAATCCTCTTAGTTACACACATCACTTAACTCTTCAAATGGCAGCTATCTCTAAAGCTGATATGGAAACTGGAACCATGACAAAGTCCCCACTAATCACTCCTGAGGATTTTGACACTTGGTGTCAAAGAATGGAAAGCTTTATCAAGTCTCAAGATTCCAGGATGTGGGAGTCTGTTGTCAATGGACCTCATGTACCATGCACCTCTTCAGCTGCTGTGTAACACCCGGATATTTTAAGTGAAGCATAAAAGCAGATAAAAAAGAAGAAACACAATTTAACCCAAGTTGAGGGGCTAAATGTGTCAAAAAGGAAAAAAAAAAAAAAGTGGGTGTAAAAAGGTGATGGCCGCCCACACCTTCTGCACATTTCACTTCAACCGGATTTAGAGAGAGAAAGCAGAGAAGAGTTTCGGGTTTGAAAAAGGAAGAACAAGGAAACCGAATTCAAGGTAAGAATCCTTGGTTTTAACTTGTTCTGGCTGGCCTATGCCTCGGTTGCATGCTTATGTGTGTTTTGTTGTGTTTGGGTGTGTGTTTTTGGTGGGTTTCTAGGTGGTGGAACTCATAGTGCAGTCACACTCGAAGGCTGCAAAGGTGAGTTCTAGATCCCCGGTTTCTATGTTTTAAACCTGTTTTGGGGCTGGAAATGCATGTAACTAACTTTTTATGACCAGTATTTTGTACCATAAGTTTGGCCCTGTTCTTTTATTAGGTGTGTTAGGGCCTGCATGTTTTGCTCGGTTTATGTGGTTGTATGCTTGTTATGTTTTGCTCGGTTTACGTGGTTGTATGCTTGTTCTAAGAGATTAGCATGCTAGATCGGTGCGATGAATGTATAAGAATAAGGATTGGGAACTGATTATAGTATAAGATGTGGTTTCAGGTTATTGATCATCCGCATTAAGTTTGAATATTTGCATAAGTGTTGTTCATCCGCATTAGTTAAGTGTTCATTCGCATTTGTTGTATGTTCATCCGTATTTGTTTGTCCATGCGTATTTGCTTCAGTCATCCGCATTTGGTTCATGCGTATTTCTTTGGGACACTTAGAATATTTTCTAAGGTGTTCATCCACATTGGTTTACTCATCCGCATTGGTTTATTCATCCGCATTTGTCTGTTCATCCGCATTTGTTTGCTCATCCGCATTTCTTTAAGGAGACAGAATTTTCTAAGATTTTGGGACGTAGAGCTTAAGTGATAAGAAAGGAGGTTTTATGGGGGACTGTGCTTGTTTATGTTTTGCATGCTTTGTATGCTGTTGTGATGATGTTGTTTCATGTTATGTTTATGTCGCGACCTTACGTGATGTGATGTATGTATATGCTTATGTAAAGTATTACTTAACGAAAGTGGAAGATAACTAAAGAGAAGTAAGATTGAATGCATGCATTAATGAACGATCGGAAGTAAGAAAAGTCTTGCAAGCACTGTAAGGAGGTTCACACCCAGTGAAGGGTGTTAGCTCAACGGTGTGCGGGTTAGCTACCCCAGAAGGATGCGCACTAGGGTCTAGTCTTTGTGACTGACCATACGTATGGGACCATTGTCGCTTACCCCGGTGCTGGGCCCGCCTAGTGCATGATGTTTGAAGTCTATTTATAGTCTTCGGCCTAGTACCCGCCTTGTGTATGATGTTTGGGGTATAGCACATGGCATTGGTCCAAATGATGATACCCTGGTGCTGGGCCCGCCTCGGGCATGATGTTTGAAGTCTATTTATAGTCTTCGGTCCAGTACCCGCCTTGTGCATGATGTTTGGGGTATAGCTTGAGGCATTAGCCTGGAGCATAGAGAAGTGAAAGTAATAATGATCGAATGAAATGTACGATAAGTAATAATGAATGTATGTTGACGATGATGAAAGATAATAATGAGATTATCTATTTGTACGTACGATGTATGATCGCTTACGAAAGTAAAGTACGGTTTTAAACGAAAGAAAATTATTTCAGGGGTAAGAGTAAGAGGACAAGCTCATGACAGCCATGATTGTCTACATTCTTGTTTCTTATCCCAGATAGAGCTTAAGAAGGTTGATGAGGCTTTAAAGGATGGAAGCTGGATTGAAGCTATGCAAGATGAGCTGCTTCAAATCAGAAGACAGAAGGTTTGGAACTTATGTCCTCTTCCTTAAGAGAAGAGTGTCATAGGAATCAAATGGGTATTCAGGAACAAGAAAGATGATAGAGGAATCATCATCAAGAACAAGGCTAGACTGGTTGTCCAAGGATACACTCAAGAAGATGGAATTGATTACACCGATGTCTTCGCTCCAGCTGCAAGACTTGAAGCTGTAAGAATATTTCTGGCTTATGCTGCATCCAAGGACTTCAAGGTCTACCAGCTTGATGTGAAGTGCGCTTTTCTCTATGGGGTGATTGATGAAGAAGTTTATATTAAACAACCACCTGGCTTTGCAGACTCAGATCATCCTGATTATGTCTGCAAGCTTGATAAAGCCCTTTATGGACTGCATCAAACTCCAAGAATGTGGTATGAGACACTATCAACATACCTCTATCAACATGGATACAGAAGAGGTACTATTGATAGGACTCTCTTCATCAAAGAAACAGGAAATGACACCTTGCTAGTTCAGATATATGTGGATGAAATCATCTTTGGTTCAACTAATCCAAAGCTCTGCAAAGACTTTGAGATGCTGATGAAAAATAGATTTGAAATGATTGCCATGGGGGAACTCAATTTCTTTCTAGGAATTCGGGTGAAGCTTGAAGATGGCATCTTCATCAGTCAGTCAAAGTATGTACAGGACATACTTACAAGATTCAAAATGACTGACTGTAAGGTTGCAAAGACACCCATAGCCAGAACCCACTCCCTTGGTCCTGATCTTGAAGGGGAGTGTGTTGATGAACATCTCTACAGGGCTATGATTGGGTCACTTACGTATCTAACTGCTAGCATGCCTGATATCATGTTTGCCACATGCATATGTGCAAGATATCAAGCCAACCCCAAGATGTCACACCTAATCACTGTCAAAAGGATCCTTAGATATCACAAAGGTGCTCCAAATCTAGGCCTTTGGTATCCAAAGAATTCAGACTTCAATCTGTATGCCTATACAGATAGTGATTATGGTGGCTGCAACATGACTGCAAAGTCCACATCTGGGGGGGTGTCAGTTCCTGGGTGGAAGGATAGTCTCTTGGCGATGCAAGAAACAATCCTGTGTGTCTGCATCAACTGCTAAAGTTGAATACATTACTGCTGCAAGCTGCTGTGCTCAAGTGCTTTGGATTCAGAATCAGATGCTAGACTATGGGTTCAATTTCAAAGAGACTCCCATCCATATAGACAACAACAGTGCCATCTCTATTACAGGGAATCCTATGCAGCATTCAAGGACCAAACACATCAACATCAGGTATCATCTGATTAGGGATAATTTTGAAAAGGGATTGATAAAACTAGTCAAAGTTAACCCAAATGAACAATATGCCGATCTGTTCATAAAAGCTTTTGATGAACAGAGATTTAAATATCTTGTATCAGCTATTGGGATGATTAACTTTAAGTAGATTTTTTTTAAATTAATCAATATTATTTCTTAAAACTGTGTGTCCTAAGTTGTCTATTAGATCATTTTATAAGCCCAGTTCTCTTTGGAAGAAAAACGAACTTTTAGAATGATATTTCTTAGAATGATGAACATTTACCTTCGGAAAAAGCAAAAGTTGTCTTTGAAAGAAATTTATGTCTAAATCGTTTAAGCAGCTTATCTGAGATTTACCTTCGGAAGAAATTCTCGAAGTATCTTCGAATCTTAAATTTTGGTATAAGTACTTGAATGCTTTTTTGGAACAAATTTCTTCCGAAAGCAATTTAGTCTCGGAAGACTCATTTATTTCTTCCGAAGCCAAAATTTTAAAAACTCTTTGAAATATCTTCTGAAGCAAAAATTGCTTTCGGAAGCTTTGATTGCGCAGCTTCCGAAACCAAAATTGTCTTTGGAAGTTTTTTCTACTTCCAAGAAAACTAACTTTTTGGGCGCCTTTTTCTGAAGTAGGACCCACTTGCGGATTTCAAAGTTTATCTTTTGTCATAACTTTGTCTCAAATCCAGAGTATATCTTTCCAAACGAACAATATGCCGATCTGTTCATAAAAGCTTTTGATGAACAGAGATTTAAATATCTTGTATCAGCTATTGGGATGATTAACTTTGAGTAGATTTTTTTTAAATTAATCAATATTATTTCTTAAAACTGTGTGTCCTAAGTTGTCTATTAGATCATTTTATAAGCCCAGTTCTCTTTGGAAGAAAAACGAACTTTTAGAATGATATTTCTTAGAATGATGAACATTTACCTTCGGAAAAAGCAAAAGTTGTCTTTGAAAGAAATTTATGTCTAAATCGTTTAAGCAGCTTATCTGAGATTTACCTTCGGAAGAAATTCTCGAAGTATCTTCCGAATCTTAAATTTTGGTATAAGTACTTGAATGCTTTTCTGAAACAAATTTCTTCTGAAAGCAATTTAGTCTCGGAAGACTCATTTATTTCTTTCGAAGCCAAAATTTTAAAAACTCTTTGAAATATCTTCTGAAGCAAAAATTGCTTTCGGAAGCTTTGATTGCGCAGCTTCCGAAACCAAAATTGTCTTTGGAAGTTTTTTCTACTTCCAAGAAAACTAACTTTTTGGGCGCCTTTTTCTGAAGTAAGACCCACTTGCGGATTTCAAAGTTTATCTTTTGTCATAACTTTGTCTCAAATCCAGAGTATATCTTTCCAAACGGTTCTATTTCATCTCACCTCTCTCATTGTTCCTTAACCTAAAATTTACCCCCAAATTTCATCTTCTTCTTCTTTCCTTCACTACCAAGCTTCTTCAAATGGCCAATCTTGATCGTCGTAACGACTCTGATTTCACCATGCACCTACATATGCAACACAATCAGGTTGCTCTGTTAAACTCTGAAAAGGATCCAAGCTTCTCAGATGTGTGTAGGTATCTTTATTTGTCTCACTACTTCACCTCCTTTACAATCGATCCTCCTCTCTATGAGGATCAGTTGCTTGAGTTCTGGCGGACCTGTCAAGAGGTCACCATGGACGGGGAGAAGGCACTGTCTGCCACAGTGCAAGGGAGGACGGTTTTTATCACTCCAGCCATTATCAACACCCATCTTCAGCTGGATGATGAAGCAGGTGAACTGTCTTTCCCAAAGACTGCTATCAACCAATCCTTTGAGCGGATGGGATATGAAGGTGACTTCTCAGTCAAGACCTTCAGGAAGGAGAAGGTCTCATTCCAATGGAAATACCTCCTCCATGTGGTCATTCACAGCTTATCCAACAAACATGGGGGATGGGACCAGATTCCAGAAGACCTCTCCTTCATTGTCCATGGGATGGTTCAAGGGGTCAAATTCAGGTACTCTCAGTTTGTATTTACAAATTTACTTGCGAATTTGGATTCCTTAGAATATTACATGTTCCCTCGGTATGTTCAACACATTCTCAACTGTGAATTGGGACCACAGTTGAGGGGAACAGGTAATGTTCTTAAACTTGCACACATGAGAACCGGTATTTTCAAGATATTGAAAAAGCCAACTGTTGGGTTCTCCGGGGTAGAAACAGCCCTTGTCCCAAAAATGTTTGAGCTCATTGCTCAGGGTGACATCCTAGCTGCACCATCTAGTGATGAACCAACACCCTCTACTTCTTAACCACTATCAAGGCCAACAATTACCCTCACCTATACTAGAAAATCCAAACGAACCCCTGCACTTGCTATTGAGCATGTGCAGGCCCTCATATCACAACCCACATAGGAGGAAGTGGACACTCGAGCTCCCACTTCTCCTGAGGAGCAAACCACTCTCATTTTTCAAACAATCAGTGCTGAGGTTCCTCATGCTCAGCCTGATGAGCTCACCACTCCACAAATAGCCTTAAGCCATCACTCTGAGTCTCAATACTCTAGTGATCAACCTTCAGGGGAATGCTACCATCCCCAGCCTCTTGATCTTAACCAACCTATTCCCAGCCTTGACTTCTATTCTGATGAAGATTTGGGTTTTAGTGAGTATCATGACTCTCCCCTCTCTACCCATACTCAAGGGGAGATGAGTACTCCTGCTTCACCCATGTCTAGCCCACATCAAACACCCCAAACTGAGGTGGATCTTCCTGTGATTGTCCAGGAGATCCATGTGGAAGAGGCTCTCACTGTTGCCAGTGATTACATCGTTAAGACCTCAACCATGGTAACCCAGCCTCTTGACATTGTCATTGGGCAGGGGAAATCCAGCAGCCAAGAACCCCATGCTGGTGGTGAAGGAGCAGACCTCGGTTCACCTTCTTCATCCCCTAATGATTCTTCAACTGAAGATGAGGGGAGTCTGAAACTCAGGGTGCACCAACTAGAAGACATCTGCACCCAACTAGTTTCACAGATAGCTCACCTTGAATCACAGGTGACTATCTTGCAAAGGAGGGTCCATAACCAGCAACTTGAGATCACCGATCTCAAGGGCCAGTTAGTTGAAAGACCTAAAGGACAAACTCATCCAGGTCCACAAGAACCTGTGGATGTTATGGATCACTTCCCCAACTTACCTATGCATGAGAGTGATGCTACCAAAAAGGGGGAGGAAGTTCTGACAGCTACAGAACCTGGGAGTTCTTCCTCAAGTATGAACATACAGGACTCATCATCCTATCTTGCAGTTGTCCATGCTCAGCAACCTCCTCTAGACAGTGATCTGGAACTGCTTATTCAACAACTGTTTGAAGAGGGAGTACCAAGAGCAATGTCTGCCCCATCTGAGAACCCAATCTGGGGTTGGGGGTATGACAATGATAGGAAAGCTCTTGTGATCTCTAGAGCTCAGGGTCAACAAGAAATTCTCAACATCTCCATCCTGAGTTTCTATAAGAGTATAAACTTGGTAGATCTGGCACTTGTCAACCCAAGCAATAACAGGCAAGCTGTCAGATTAGCCAATCAAATTCAAGACTGGGTGCTGCAGAATTCAAAAGGAGAACTGCATTATATAGACAGAGGCTAGAAGTTGAAGCCTTTGGTTAAGTGGATATTGAGGTAGACCCCAAGATTAGCTTCAAAGGGAAAGCCTTGACTGAAGGCCCAGAGGCTGAGATTGTGAACCTTGAGACAAGATCTCCTACAGCACCCCATACCCTCAGATAGGCACCAGCTGGTGATGGTGTTTCACAACCTCTCTCTGGCCAGAGCTTGACTGCTAAATCAAGCAATGAAGGCCAAAGCTCTCCACAGACTGAGTCATCAAGATCTGCAATTAACAAAGGCAAAAGGAAGACGACTCCTGAAGAGATTGAAGAAGAAAAGAGAGAGAGGAAGAGGAAGTTGAGGGGAGAGAGTTCAAGTGGTTCCCCAGGATTCATGCAAGCTGCAATTCTGACTGCCCCTGTACCAAACACTCAAGAAGATGAATTAAGGGCAACCAGGCTCAACTATCTGGGGACCAGGAACTACAACATAGATGAACTCATCTCTTTCCCCTTAGAGGAATTAAATGAACTGGCTGACATTGAATTGTCAAAGGAGAGGAATGAAGCAGAGGATGCATCCTTGACCCTCAAACACAAGGAAGAAATAAGGAGAAAAAGGCTTTACAAGAACATTCCTATCCTCTCCCCAGTTCAAGAAAGTCCTGAGTCAGAGACTGTGGCTGCTGAACAACCTCAGGTAATTGATGAAGAAGAAAGATTAAAAATAATCAACTACCTGAGTGCCACAGGTCTCTATCAGGAACCTACACTTCTTCCCTTGGCTTATGATTACATATTATTTGAATACAATAAGCAGCTAGAAGAGCAAGCCAAGAAAGAAAGGCAAGCTGCAAAGAAGAGGCAAAGGGAAGAAACTGCAAAATCAAGATCCATCATCCAAAAAAGTCAAAAAAAGTCTGCAGATAGGTAGAGGATGATGAGCATCTTGAAGCTGTATGGGTTTTCCGGAAGGAGGTTTGGTCCCATGTCTTTATCCATAATGGATGGGCACATAAGGGTGATCAATCAGAAGATAAAAAGGGGAGAGCTTGCAGACCTTCATTCATCATCAAGTCAAGCTCAACCTGAAGTTGAGGTAACGGTGGAACCTACAGAGACAACACCACCTGCACCTGAAGCTGCACAACAGCCAACTTCATCTTCTAACCCACAGCATGGTTCTCCTCCCTTTCCTTCTGAAACTGGGAGAGAAGAGATCCCAACTGAGAGGGAATCCACTGAAGAACCTGGTACTGAAGACCAACCCTCTCAGTTAAAATCATCAGGGAGGAAAAAGAGGATGGCCAAAAGAAGATCATAGAAGAAAAGAAGAAAGGCATCCTCCTCCCAACCTCAGGATGAGTCAGAACATCCTGAGGAAATGCATAAAGAGGACTCTCAACCAACTCCTATCATAGTAGAGCCTCTTTCTGTTGGAAGACAAATTCTGTTCTGGACTTTTACTGAAGATCCAAACAGATGGTATGTCACTAGAGATCAGGGAGAACAACATTTCTACTTCACAAGTGACATGCTTGAACTCCCTCTGCATGATCTCTACCCAAGTAAGCCTGGAAGCTTGAACTGAATGCTGCAAAAGCTGCCTTTTGTTCTTCAGAACCACAGTGATTGGTTCTGTTTGATCGCTGTTCTTTTTGATCTTGGAGTCATCAGCCTTTCCTTTTGACTTTTGTTTTGATTGTTTTGAGAGTTCAATTTGGAAGACTTGGCAGCATAGAAGCTTGTTACCTCTTCATTGTCACTCTCAACACATGAGTTTTCTTTATCTTCATTGAAGATGAACGCACTTCCAACACCCTTTAATTCCTTGAATTGGTACGGTGCTATAGGTGCTTTAATGCTCTTGTTTCTTGTCTTCTCGTCTAACTCCAAAGCTTCTACCTTTGCAACCAGAGTGTCTGGTCCTATCAACTTCAACCAATCTGTTTTTGAACATAGACACAGTCTGTGTCCAACTTTCTGGTAGTGCATGAAGCATCTTTTTATTTAACTTCTCGTGTTGTACTTCAGTTCAAAGATATTCATCTCTATAACCAGTTGCATAAATCTGTGGAGTTGTTATGGGATTGACTCACCCGCAATATGATGAAAAGTTTCATACTGTGAGCGAAGTGTATCCTTCTTTATGAAGAAAAGAATTCTGAAGATCCTCATGTGGACTATCCCAGTCTGAAAAACCTCTCTGTTTAGTAGCATCAGCCTAGGGGGAGTTTGTAGGAACCTCTGAAGTTAAGAGACTGATGCAACCAAAAGATACCAAAACAACCAAGTCTTCCAACATGCACTTTGGAACAAAGGTGAACTAGCTTCGGAAGTTTTACACACTTAAGAAAAATGCTAAGTGTAAAATCTTCCGAACCCAAAGTTCAGAAGAAACTGCTGTGGAAGCTTTACATTGAACTTGGAAAATATTCCAAGTGTAAAGTCTTCTGAAGCCAAAGACTTAACTCTTTCGAAGGTAAAAGATGAAGACTTCCAAAGCTCTCAAGACAAAGTCTTCCGAAGCTGTTTAAAGACAAGACTGATTTTCCTCAGGAGAGAGAGAAAATATACCTTTTCCATCAACTTTATCATAAAGTAACATACTCTCCGCTGCATGCTCTGGTAGTTCACCTGCTATCACTAGTTGGTGAAACTTCCATACTTTATGATAAAGTAAATAAGGTCTTCGCCTGCAAGTTTCTGTTTTTGTTCCTTCTTGGCTTTTGTAATAGGAAAGTCAGTGAGCTATGGCTTGTCATAGTCACTAGTCAAAAGGAAATCTGCCTTTTGACTTTAGGCTGATCTTGTTGTCTAGATTAGTTACTTCTAACTGTCTTTTTGCATATTGACGGTTGTAAGATGTAGTATAAGTAGTATCTGGTTCTTGTATTTAACATATACTTGTACAACACTTGTAATAGAACTAGAGAAGCAATATACAACTTCTTTGAAAATTTTATCTCTTACTTTTACTTGTGTTTGTCTTGTATCTTCGGTAAAAGGTTCATAGTTCCCTATTTGAATTGTTAAGTGATCTTAATATCCTCCTAAGTGTGTTAACTAAGTGCAAGCTTAAGTACCCTTTAACGATCCTGCAAGACAATTTGTTGAAGGATTCTCAAAGTTAGCACAACCTTTGACTGCCCTGACTCATAAAGGAACCATCTACAAGTAGGGCAGCAAGGAGGAAACAGCATTTCAGGCGCTTAAAGACAAACTCTGCAGCGCGCCGATACTAGCGTTTCCAGAAGGTACTGATGATTTTGTCGTCTACTGTGATGCATCCATCCAAGGTTTGGGATGTGTGCTGATGCAATGCGATAATGTCATTGCTTATGCATCTAGACAGCTCAAGGTGCATGAGAAGAATTACACAACACACGACCTGGAATTGGGAGCTGTAGTGTTTGCCTTGAAAATCTGGAGGCACTACCTATATGGAACCAAATGCACAATCTATACCGATCATAAGAGCCTCCAGCACATATATGATTAGAAGGATCTGAACATGTGGCAACGGCGGGTTAGAATTGCTCAATGATTACGATTGTGCAATCAAGTATCATCCGGGTAAGGCTAATGTGGTGGCCGACGCCCTGAGTCGAAAAGAAACACCGAAACCCTGTCGGGTTCCCGCATTGCAAATGACCATCCATTCTGATCTGCCGATACAAATCAAGGCTGCTCAATCTGAGGCCTTGAAAGTGGAAAACCTGAAGGCAGAATCCATGCGGGGCATGGAGAAGCGGTTAGAGATCAAAACCGATGGAATCCGTTATTTCATGGAACGGATCTGGGTACCAAGATATGGGGATTTACGGGAGCTGGTAATGGATGAAGCTCACAAATCACGCTACTCAATTTATCCGGGTTCAGACAAGATGTACCAAGACCTGAAGGAATTCTACTGGTGGCCGAACATGAAAGCTGAGATTGCCACCTACGTAAGCAGATGCCTAACTTGTTCTAAAGTTAAGGTGGAATATCAGAGACCGTCCGGTTTACTCCAGCAACCGGAAATTCCAGTGTGGAAATGGGAGCAGATTTCGATGGATTTCATCACAAAGTTACCGAAGACTCCCAGCGGATGCAATACCATTTGGGTTATAGTAGATCGCTTAATGAAATCCGCATATTTCTTGGCAATCCGAGAGGCGGATCTGATGGACAAGTTGACACAGATTTACTTAAAGGAAATAGTCTCTCGGCATGGTGTGCCAGTATCCATTATATCTGATCGTGATGCTCGATTCACTTCTTATTTTTGGCAGTCTCTACAACAATCATTGGGAACGCTGTTGGATATGAGCACTGCGTATCACCTGCAAACCGATGGTCAGAGTGAGCATACGATACAGACACTGGAAGATATGTTGCGTGCCTGTGTGATCGATTTTGGCAGCTGTTGGGAAACTCATTTACCATTGGTTGAGTTCTCCTATAATAAGAGCTATCACACTTTTATTAAAGCCGCACCATTTGAGGCACTGTATGGACGTAAGTGTCGATCGCCTGTTTGTTGGGCATAAGTTGGGGAAAGCCAACTTACAGGTCCTGAATTTGTGCACGAAACGACTGAGAAGATCGTGCGAATTCGTAACCGTATGGCAGCGGCACGTGATCGACAAAAGAGTTATGCAGATAAACGTCGTAAACCATTGGAATTTCAAATTGGTGACAAGGTACTTCTAAAAATCTCACCTTGGAAAGGTGTAATCCGGTTTTGGAAACGGGGAAAGTTAAATCCGCGCTACGTAGGACCATTTGAGATCATCAAAAGGGTTGGTCCAGTAGCCTATCAGCTGAATTTACCTGAAGAGCTCAATTGAATACACAATGTGTTTCACGTATCGAACCTGAAGAAGTGTTTAACTGATGAATCACTAATCGTACCCTTGGTGGAACTGGAGATTGATGAACAGTTATGTTTCATTGAAGAACCAGTTGAGATTAAGGATCGAGAAGTCAAAACCCTAAAGCGTAGTAAAATTCCAATTGTACGTGTTAGGTGGAATTCAAAGCGTGGACCAGAGTTTACCTGGGAACGCGAAGACCAGATGAAAAAGAAGTACCCGCAATTATTTAAAGATCAGGCATCCACTTCCTAAGATCGATGAATCTGGTGCTTCTTGTGAACTTGACCTTCTAATTTTCGTTAATTTTCGGGACGAAAATTCCTTCAACAAGGGGATGATATGACACCCCGAGTTTCCAGGTTAAAGCCGTCAACTCAACTTTCATTACCTTGACGTTCGCCCGTTATTTACTTAATTATTTAAGTTTGTATTGTAGTTAAATTAATGGGTTTAAGTTGATTATATCAAATTGTATCAACATGAGGGGCCTCATGTGCATATCCATTAAAGTTGATTAAAGGAAGTAGAGGGGCTTAAGTGTCAACTTCTTAAACTCAAACTCTATAACCTCCGAATCCACCCCATTCGAACTCCCGCAACCCTACTTGTTCTGCTGCCGTCGAACCTTCCTCTGTGCGCGTGTTTCGTCGGCGACCGCGTGTGTAGATCATCGCAACCCGGTACGGTACGTTCTTCTTTCGTCGGGGTTTCACATTCGTTTCGGTACGGTTTTAAGTTTCGGGTTACGGTTGTGGACACATGTTCGTCCCGGTGGTTATTGCTTTGTTCCTGGTCGTGGTCGCGATGGGTTCTATTGGGTCCCGGGTTGGTGTTTATTTGTGTGTGTGCGCGGTGTGTGTTGCCGCCTATTGTATGTATATACGATGTGTATGTGTGTGTTTATATTATGTTTTCCCGTTTCGGTGTGTTTTTGTTGTGGGTTCGGTGTGTTTTCTGCCATGCGGGTGTGTGTGTGTTTCTGCGAATTGTGTGTGTGTGTTTTCTGCGAATTGTGTGTGTGTGTGTTCTGCGAATGGTGTGTGTGTGTTTCTGTGAATTTGTGTGTGTGTTCTGCGAATTGTGTGAAGTTGGCGTGAGTATGGTCATATGTATGTATGTATGTTTGATGTTGTGTATGGCATTTAGGTGTATGTCCTTGGTGTGTGAATTGTGGGTTATGGTGAAGTGTGTGTGGCTTGAAATTCTTGTGTTAAATAAATGTATGTATCTATGTTGTATGGGTGTGCACTGATGGATCCTAGTGGGTTTGTGTAGAGTATATATATATATATATATATATATATATATATATATATATATATATATATATATATATCATATTATCATGTATGAATGTGTAAATTTTGGTTTTTCATATGGGGCAATGTGACACGTAGGGGTGGGGTATATATGGGTGTATGTATATATGTAGTTATGTATGGTTTTTGCATGGGTTAGTAGCTAGGTAATTTTATGATGCATGTTTCTGGCAGTATTTCACAAACATTAAGTTTGTTAACAATTAGATTAAATGAAGAATTTATAAAGTGTAACATACTTAGCAAAAATACAAATTTTGGTTCTGGAAGGTCTAGTTATTCTCTTACTAGTATTTTTGGCCAAGGTGAACGTATATCTAACCTGGTGTGTATGCCTGAGGTTGGTATATTATAAGCTCGTGTTGTGTTCATCGTTCTTACTTGTGAATGGGGGATACCGATGACTTGCACCGAAACCGCGCCGCGAATTCGAAACCATACGAACACATTGTTAATATTTAATATTTTAATATTAATTATATAATAAACGTGCATCCAGGTTGTTTGGAAACTTAATCGCTCGTGCTTACACTTATTGATTTTGCTGTGCATTTAAGGTGAGTTTACAGCCAAACTTTTCATACTATACTTTCATTGGGGGAAAGAAACATGTGTTCAAACGAATTTTCATTTGATTCAGTATTATTGTAATGATCGCATGCTTACTAGTGTTATATCAATTTAAGTCCTCACTTTTCGAACCGTTAATATATGTTCTTCAGTGGGGTAATTCTGAGTAGATCTACTCGGTTTGACAAACCCCACCCGGGCTAGTCGTGCTAGCACGATTGGTGGTCGAACGGGTGTTTAATTGACCTAATTTTCTGTTGCTGTGGTTGGTAGCCATAGCCGAGGCACTATGTTCATTGTCAGCATCGGTTGCGAACTTCATACACTATGTAACTTGTTAAGTAGGTTAGCTACTTACGGATATTACTTTGTTTACTGTATCGGTTATTACTTGTTCTGTTATCAAAACCTGTGGACTCACCAACCTTGTGTTGACACTTTAGCATGTTTCTTTCAGGTTCACAAGACGCGCACGCTTAGGATCATATCATTCATGCATTCATCGTTGCACGTGATACATTTACTGTTTTTCCACGAGTTTATTAATTGGTTTGAGCGTGTTGCGCCATTTTAAGATTTAAGATTTATTATGCTTCCGCAACTATTTTTATATTTATCTTAATAACTCCGTCTTTGCAAATTTCAAACGTTAACAAACAATTATGTTTTATAATTAACGTGTCGTTTGGTGTAACTAGTGGCTGAGATCCTGGTATGCCGCACGCCTAACGGTAATACTCCGTTCGTGAAAATTGAGGGTGTGACATAATTTCACTGTGTTTGTTTGTTTATCCTATAAAGTTACAATGATCATGTTGATTAGGATGTTTATCAAATGATATGACATTAAAAAATTGTTAGATTTGATGAATTTACCTATATGAGACACAAACATAAGTAGAAAGCTTACAAAAAAGACCATAGCTTGTAATTCCACAAGTCTCACCATCATACTATGTTTCATTGAGACTGTATCACTCTTATTAAATACAAAGATGAATGAAAAAATTTTGCCTAACAAAATTCTATTTATATGCATATTTAATTATCATGCGTTATGTATGTTTACAAATAATAATAGCGTGTGCAACTATTCAAACATACATATAGAGCTTATACACATAGATACATATTATATAGGATGAGGTTAATTTATAAACGCTAAATTATTGATCAGAGAACAACGAATACCAGTGGCAGAACCAAAGGGGGTTCTGAGGGGTCAGCGGACCCTCCGGCCGATCAAAGTTTTTTTTAGTAAGGTGAATATGATATTTTGATGGGTTTTTACGATTTGACCATCAAAATATCATCATCAAAATGGTTGAAATGAAGAGAGATGAGTAACGTGAACATAGAACATTACAGGAAGTTTTCTACGGCATACGACAGTGAATGGTGTAGAGGCAAGAAGCGCTTGTTTTGTAATTGCATAGAAGAAGATCGAAGAAGAGTAATAATGAAGAAGATAAAGAATGATCCATATAAAACTATTATAATATTAGTAATTAGTAATTTAATATATTTCTTTTCAGATTTTTTTACAGTGTATAACACGTCATTTCAATTGAAGCGAGTCAACTCAATCATCCCCTTACCTTTAAATGTAGTTTTAAATCTAAATTTATGTGATATTTTTAAACATGAATTCACGTTTGTTTTTAGTTTTGTGGTTTGATTCGGTTACATAATTATGTTGGTTTTAATTTTTATTTTCATGATTTTATATTTATTATTTTTATTTCATTTTCTGTTTTTAAGATATATATGAGTAAGTATGGCTGTAAAAAAACCGAACGAATACGAATAGTGCATTGTTCGTGTTTGTTTATTAAGAAATTAACTTTTTCATGAATTGTTCACAAACGCTTACCGAACAAAATTTTTTGTCCGTGTTCGTTCATTAAGGAAATTAATTAGTTCATAAACTGTTTACGAACACAAACGAACGCAAACGAACGCAAGTGAATGCACACAAATATTCATAAACATTAATGAACACAAACGAAATTTTCTAAAACAAACCAAAACAAACCATAATGTATTGATTTTCTAATTAAAATGACAAACATTATGTAATATCCACCAAATATAAATAAGTACTTAACCTAATTATATCAAAAATAACTTTTAAATGAACGAACACAAACAAACGTTAACGAACACATTATCGAACATGCACAAGCATAAATGAATGAATGCGACCTCTGTTCATATTGTTCGTTTAAATAAACGAACAGAATTTTCTTTTTGGTGTCCGTTCATTTATTAAACGAACGAACATGAATGAATTTCCAACCGCACGGGTTACAAACTGTTCGCTAAACGTTCGGTTCGTTTACAGTTGTATACTCAAGGTATGTTAACATTTCTTGAAAAGCAATGCAAAAATTAGTACCGTAGTCAAGTTTGTTATAAATCGATGATAAAATGTTAATCGTTATGGAAAATCATAGAAAAATGTTTTTGGTGACCCTCTTATTAAAAAGTTCTGATTCCCCCACTGATCACGTGTAGCCTTACTATTACTGAGTACTTTTATTTTATTATTTTTCTTTGTTCTGGTTTATGTTTCTATAAAGATTCTTTCGCAGCTTTGATTCTAGATTGTTGGTCGCTTCAACCGTTAATACATGTGTTTTTGTGCTTCTTTGAGCAGTTACATCAGGTTCTTATGCTTATTTTTATACTTACATTAATAATCATTATTTTTATTTTTTATTTTAATTAAATAATACTTTTTATACAATTATCATTATTTATTCTCGCTCCTTTATTTACAACCACATTTATAAAAAATATTATAAAATTTATAAGGGTGAACAGTGTAATATACAGTAACATTGTTTTCTTTTCCACTCACAACCATTCTCTATAATATAAGAAACACACTTACAATAATATAAGAAAGCTACTATAAATGCTTTTAGTCTCATGCTCGATTTCTTATGGTTTTTTTTGACTATTTATTTTTATTATCTCTGCACTGCCTTTATTCCATGCATTTCCTATTAATTTTTATTTCTACTCCATGTGTCTTTTACCCTTTTCTTATCGTTTTATTTTCTCTCTGTGAAAACCTAAAAAAATATACATGGACAGAGGAATCTGGGATTAAGAAGGAGCGGTCGAACCGTCATCGTCGATGATTGCCGGTGATGACGACAACAACGCCTTTCTGCCTTGGTTGTTCCCTATGTTTCCTTTTCTTATTCTCTTTCAAGAACCCAAAATCCCTAGTTTTATTTTCTTTGACGATGATCGACCCTAGGCAAAGCCTGTGTTACTTTCGACTTTGTTGCTTTGTATTAGTTTGTAAATCATATATAATATAATAAATTGCTAGGTTGATGTCTAATACTACTCGCTTAGTTATTTTGTCTATGTTCTTGGCTCTATGATGGTGCGGTTCAATTTGTGAGATTATTATTTTGTATCTATATATTCTTGGATTTATGATGGTAAGGTGCGGTTCATATGAGAGGTTATTGGATCTATATTTAAATGAGTTTGAGAATTTTTCAAGATTGTTTTATGAGGTTAACGGTATTTTCACCGTTGTTGAATGTCATAGGTTGTGCCGATGGGTGTAACCCATCCGAGCTATGAACTTGTTTAAATATAATTCAAACGTATGCTAGTATTCGTTGGTCAAAGCACGTGGGTTATTGGTTGTTTAGTTTACGGGTTCTTTAGGAGAAAGAGATGTGGGTTGTTGAATTGAACAAGTCTTTTCTTGTTTACTTTATGTACTTGGCTATATATAGCCCTGGAAAGTTATTGAATAATACACATCATTCTTCTTGTACTCTCTTCTTCTTTCTCTATTCTTACTTCAACACACACATATTTATAGTTTACTTGTTTGTGATCTGATAATACCAACAAAACTCACATGTCGATGGTTGATATATATGTACACTACTACATGTTCTTGAAATGATGATTCATACTTGGCCACATTTAAAATGTGCAGCGTAAATCAGTTGAATCACTAACATCTAGGGGCCATGATGTGAAAGAACTGAAACCTTTGTTGTTTAGGTGTGGCTATCCGGTAGATTGTAGTCGTAACAAGGTGGCTATCCTGAGCAAATGAACACCTTCACTCACTGTTATTGGTGATTTCTTTTCGTGTTACGAGATTGATTATATATTTGATGTAGGCGGAAGCAAAAGATAACAATTGAACTTGTTGAATCACAATGAATGCCAGGAATAATTCTTCCACTTATTGTTGATTCACGTAGAATATCGACAACCAGGATATTCACACACTAACACACTTTTGTGATAGGGAGAAAATGATTTTTCATAAACTTCAAAAGTGTACATATCCCAGAGATTACATGAATATTAAAAATGAACCAAAAGTCTAATGGGCCTCGAAACATAAAAGGGCAAAAAACCGATCGTGATATAATGTAGTTAAGCAAGTCCGGATATCGAACTCAATGACACTATCGACGACTTTTAGTAATAAATTGTTGCTAAGTTTTAACCTAATTATGAAAGTGGTTACTTTTACTTAGAATATTTTTGAAACTAAATTAATTTCCTATAAAAGAAACACTACAAATAAAATAACTAGAAATACTCAATAAAATCAAATATGAAAAAACAACTACTTAGATTAGGAAATCTTATTGTCTTTTTAAACCATCATTGAATTTAATGATTCAATGGTAACCAAATTTTAGATTACAACTACTTTGGGATTAACTAAACATGTTAGATCTACTCTTGTACTCACTAACCTCCTTAATTAATTCATACTAGTCGTGTGAAGTTCGTTGATTTTAATTAAACAATATCACCTCACAGTCTCACCAATTTTAATAAGCTAATATATCCAAAGGTTTATTTTACCTCCCGATCTCAATAGCACACCAGCCAAAACCCATTAATGTATTCAAAGATGCGAGATAACTCAATTTAACATATTTAAAAACACAAAATCACAAGTTTAAAGGTAATTACACAATTCACTATCGTGCAATTCTAAACTAATTAAAAAATAAATCTTTGTAAAATTGACAACATTTCACCTCCCGGTATCAAAGATGGTTAAGACATTGATTTTAAATAAACTTACAACCCAAATCCCATGACCAATTATTCCTAACTTAATCACATAATCATCACAAACATAAAGTAAACAATTTTAACATGCTAACCTCTGCAACTAATATAAAATCCATTGAATAAGTTAAGCATGAGAATCGAGCATCAAACTTTAACCATTAATCAGTTTCAACAACATCTATGATCATTCATAAACTGAATTATTAAATAACATATATCCATTGAGTCAATAAATTAAAAAATAGTCAAACTTGACAATATTCAAACCATATCTAAGTAGTTTAAAGCAAATTAGCTACTCAAGATGATAGAAAATAGCAAACATAGAATTACAGTAGCAAACTTGATGAACACAAGTCTCAAAAACCAAAAAGAAAGTAAAAGAACGTAAACAAAGTCAAATCAATTGCTTTCGCCCTTTGATCTTCAATTCCAAAGCTACCAATGATTTATTCCTGTCAAACTCCAATCGATGGTAGAATCATAGGTGCGGACGAATATGAATCGACTGCTCATACCACATAATATTAAATATGTTGAAATAGTATTAAATGTAAATTTCATTAAAAATAAATAATCAAATTTTGCATTACAATTAAATAAACATAATGATTAGAATCTCATAATTACTCATAAAACCTTATAAATTTATAAAAATTTATTTTATAAATTATAAAATCATTATAAATTGGATAAATGACATATATATTGTATTTGAAACATCAAAATAAATAAAATAATTAAATGAAGAACTTTATTTACATAACTGCCCCAAATGTGTTCAAGATTATAAATGGGTCAAATGTTAGGATTCCAACCTTCCAAGCAATTGATTCCCTGCCTTGAGTCATTCTAGAAGATGGGCTAACAACGAATGACTAAATCTCTTTTAAAGTCGACAAAATCTTAATTTAAGGGAAGTCTGTTTTGATGAGGCTATCACAGACCCCTTGATGATCTGTCGTTGGGGTCATGCAAAAACCTAATCAACCTAGGTAGCTAGGGTAAGTCAGGTATCGTATCCACGGGAAGCATGTGGTTAGTGTTACACGATTCGTTTGATTATTTAATTAAGTTACTTAACTAAAACTAAATTATTAACTACTTATACTATTGCCTCTTGGCTGTGAAAATTGGATTTTGAAATAATTAACAAGTGAACTAGGAAAACAAATTGCAAATAATAAAAATTAATTAAGAAGACAATTATGAGAAATAGTAATCCACCCCGGGATCAAGGGTTGGTTTTCGGTAATTGTTTAGTCCAAATGGTGGAAAATCCTTAACGGGGATTCTATGCGTGTAATGATTAAGTGATATCGATAATCAAGACTTAATAGGTCTTAATACACAATGCCAATTCAATTAGAAACCAAAACTTGCAATCATATAATTTCCGGAAGATTAGATGATATTCAAATCAAAGTTTACCAAAATCATTGTTTAAATAACCAAAACACAAGTTAAACTTATGAAAGAACTTAACAGGTTCTAAAGTTTAACCCAACAAAGTTAAACATAAACAAAAACCTAATCACACAAAACCTAATACCCGAAGTAGATCACGAGAAGATTAGCCGCTCATCGTTCTTGAATGATCTTCAAAACCGTTGTTGATTTGCATTCCGGATGATTGTATCTTGTTTTTGAGGGTTGGAATGGTGAAAAATCGATCTAAGAACTCCCAAAATTCATCTCTAAACGTTCTAGGTCGAATAGGGGGCAAGTGGTGGGTGAAACCTAACAAAAACGCGGTTTTATAGGTGTTCCACGGAGGCCCTGGCGTAGCCTACGCCAGCCGGCGTAGCCTACGCCAGCCGGCGTAGCCTACGCTGGGGTACATTCTGCTGATTTTTTTCTTGAGCTGGCGTAGCCTACGGTGGCTACAGTAGGCTACGGTGGAAGCCTTTCTGCTGCACTTTAAATCCTTTTTCTTGACACCTCCAATGACTTGTTTCACCATGTAAGCTTCCAACTTGCTTGTTTTACCTACAAAATCACTTCCAACTCATAGTTAACCTATTCAACTTAATCACATGCATAAAAACGAATAATCATATGTAATATTTAACGTTTAGACACTTAAAACACTATTCCAACACTCGTATCACATTCCCCAACTTAAATGTTTTTCGTCTCGAAAAAGATATACAATGAGATCATAACTATTATGTTAATCTTATAACACTAATTTCAAACAGAAACATAATAATACATTAACCATGATTGTCAATATATCGTGTCCATTTTAAACTCAGACCCATTTAATCCAGCTAATGCCTCGTGCTTTTTATATTATACAAAATTACCGTAATGGTTTAACCGTCCCCACATCTAAAGCCTTTAGCAAAAACCTACCCAACCTCAAGATTTATTGAATGTTCACTAGAGCACAACCTTGAGGAACCATAGTACGCTATCATGACATATTATTTTTTTTTCTTTTATTTTGTTCTTTTATTTTCTTGGGGTCGGGACTTTTCTCCCTTATTTTGCTCTTTTCCCCAAATAACTATATAACATTTTTTTTTATTTTTCCTTTTTTTTCTTCTTTTTAACTAGTATGTCATGTTAACATAGATATGGCGTGTGCCAAAACAATAAATTCTCAATCTGTTTTGTCAGGAATCAACTTTTAACTATTGACACTAGGATGGAAAACACTAAACACATATTCATCTATTAGCATTCACATAAGACATTAGTGTTCGTATTCAGGTCGAGCCTATCAACATATCACAAGTTATATGTATTTTCTGTTCTAAAGATTCATTACATGTATAAGTATCAACATACTAGTTTCTATCATCTCTCATAAATGCTTAAGTTTATTTCAAGGACATTGATTATTTTTTTTTTCAAGGGTATTATCACAATCATTTTTTTTATATTTTTTATTTTTAAGTTTAACATGTAAATACAAACATGTACACATGACCTAAAATGCAAAACTATAAATTTAATTATTTTCACAGAATTCATAAAAAGAACAAGTTCACCTGATTATTTCGTTGTGGCAGGATCCTCGTGATTGGTAACGATCTTCAAGTCTTATTCAACAACCTGCAAAATTTATACAAATCGTGTAGAAGCGAACTTCTTACGTCGTGGTTAACACATAAATTTTAAAATTTTGCAAATTTTATTTAATCCCAAAACCATAATTTCGAAATAAAGATGTACCCTCTTTCCCCAACTTAAAGCATTGCATTGTCCCCAATGCATCATTTAAGCTAAAATTCTATAAAAATAATAAAATTTTAAAATAAATTCAAAATTACAAAAAGTAAGTCCTAAACTCACTTTCGTAGGAATCACGGTTGCATTTAGCATATGCAACAAGCCTTTTGAACCCTTCGGTAGGCCCGAGTGGACGAGTGAAGTCTCGTGAGGGTTTCTAGTGAACATACCCACAAAGTTCTCCGAGTTGCCTCCCGAAAAGCGCTAAGTTTTAGGTCTTCAGCCAGACCGTAGCTGATACAGTTATGGTGGTTTAAGTGAACATTTGCCTACCGAATTCCCAATAAACGCTCGGTAGTTGACATTCCATTTTAATAATAGTTTCCCACTAATTGACATGTAAGCAAAGTAGTTATTGAGGAGCCACTTCTTGAAAACCCGTCCAATGTCTATTGGTCTTACCTTCTTCATCTTTGTCTTCAAATCTTCTTCCCCAACTTTAATGGTGAAGTAGTTAGCATAGAAGAAGGTTCAGGATAAACTAGATCTACATTCGGCTTTGACTCCTCCAAAGAAGTTATGACTTCAACTAATTGTAAACAATTATATTCAAGCTCAGGAAGACCCATAACTTCTTTACTATCAACCACGATATCACTAGCCAACTCACCTTGCTCTCGTTTAAGTTCGGCCACATCCTCAGCAAGTTGGCCAACCTGCTTAAGTAAAGACTCGAATGTTTTATCTCTTGCTTGTCCTCTTTCTTCATTTCTATCATCATGTTCATGATTGCATCAAGCTTAGAATTTATTGAATCTTGAGTATCGTCGTATGTGGACTGAGGGTATTCATGATAGTAGTCGTCATACTCCTCTTGATAACATGAGAAATGTGGCATCTGAGGTTCATAGTTGGTAAAATTTGTTCTTGGGCATAGTGGCAATCCATATCTACATGATAATATTCTTGATAATTTGATGATGGAAGTGGTTCAGAGTGTGAATAATATGACGATATCTCTTCATCTTCATAGTCTGCTCTCATATATCCTTTTTGTCGCCTATATTCAGAACATCCTCTCTCTATGTTTCTATTTGCTCTCGAACAATGGACAATCTTGAACCCAATGACAATAGCTCCCACAACAAATACATGGATCATAATCATCATCATAATCCCAATCCATGATTCTACTAAGCCTGCAAAGAAATTACCCTGCACAAACAACTACAATACCCAATGTAAAGACGAATAAATAAAGGAAATAAAAAATACTTTTGATTTTTTTTTTCACTTATTTTTGATTTTTTTTTTTATTTTTACTTTTTTTTTATTTTTTTGAAACTTAAACAAATAATAACACTAAAACCAATCAAATCAAATAGCACAAAGCGCACTAGCTCCCCGGCAACGGCGCCATTTTGATGACCTGTCGTTGGGGTCATGCAAAAACTTAATCAACCTAGGTAGCTAGGGTAAGTCAGGTATCGTATCCACGGGGAAGCATGTGGTTAGTGTTACACGATTCGTTTGATTATTTAATTAAGTTACTTAACTAAAACTAAATTATTAAACTACTTATACTATTGCCTCTTGGCTGTGAAAATTAGATTTTGAAATAATTAACAAGTGAACTAGGAAAACAAATTGCAAATAATAAAAATTATTAAGAAGACAATTATAAGAAATAGTAATCCACCCGGGATCAAGGATTGGTTTTCGGTAATTGTTTAGTCCAAATTGGTGGAAAATCCTTAACGGTGATTCTATGCGTGTAATGATTAAGTGATATCGATAATCAAGACTTAATAGGTCTTAATACACAATGCCAATTCGATTAGAAACCAAAACTTACAATCATATAATTTCCGGAAGATTAGATGATATTAAATCAAAGTTTACCAAATCATTGTTTAAATAACCAAAACACAAGTTAAACTTATGAAAGAACTTAACAGGTTCTAAAGTTTAACCCAACAAAGTTAAACATAAACAAAAACCTAATCACACAAAACCTAATACCCGAAGTAGATCACAGAAGATTAGCCGCTCATCGTTCTTGAATGATCTTCAAAACCTTGTTGATTTGCATTCCGGATGATTGTATCTTGTTTTTGAGGGTTGGAATGGTGAAAAATCGATCTAAGAACTCCCAAAATTCGTCTCTAAACGTTCTAGGTCGAATAGGGGGCAAGTGGTGGGTGAAACCTAACAAAAACGCGGTTTTATAGGTGTTCCACGGAGGCCCTGGCGTAGCCTACGCCAGCCAGCGTAGCCTACGCTGGGTACATTCTGTTGATTTTTTTCTTGAGCTGGCGTAGCCTACGGTGGCTACAGTAGGCTACGGTGGAAGCCTTTCTGCTGCACTTTAAATCCTTTTTTCTTGACACCTCCAATGACTTGTTTACCATGTAAGCTTCCAACTTGCTTGTTTTACCTACAAAATCACTTCCAACTCATAGTTAACCTATTCAACTTAATCACATGCATAAAAACAAATAATCATATGTAATATTTAACGTTTAGACACTTAAAACACTATTCCAACACTTTATCACCCCTAAGGTAAGGCTTGGCGGTCCCCTAAGCTCTTCTTGACATGCGATCATTATCCATTATGATGTTGTTTACCGAGTTGGTGGTGGACCGTTATGATGTGGTTGGCGATCCACTATGAGATCAATCAGGGTTTTAGTGTACCCCTTTGATAGCGGACCGCTATCGTTTAGCTTGGCGGTCTGCCATGGTATTCAAAAATACCAATCATGTCTCTTTTTCTATGTCAATCCAAATCTCATCATGTCTTCAACGTTTTGCTCTCTTAATACTTCGTTACTCTGTTATTTCCTATGATGTTAACAAATGTTCAATTAGGTATCAAAATTTTATAAACTCTACAAAAGTAATCTAAAATGTAATAAAAATATTACATGTGTAATTACAAGTATATGAAAGTCATAATGTGATATATGTCTCTTAATGACTTATACTAGTTCTTAGAGTCATGATAGATCTAATAGACAATATAAGCCTTAATATGATTAAGTTTTAATAAGTTATGTATGGTTGTAACGGGTTATATAAGGATGCAATAAGTTCTAATGGGTCACATGTAGTTTAATGTGCCATATTAAATCATAAGATTCATGATAGACCTCGATGGAACAAGATGAGTCCTAATATGTTCTAAGGGGTCAGATAGATTTGTAAGGATATTAGGGTCTTGGTATCCATGACTACCATGTCAGTGTTGGTGTTGACGACCACCGTTGTAAGCGTAATTGTGTCGCCTATGTTGTTAGTGGGTTTTCGTAGTTATGAAGTGTGATGCAATAGGTAAGTTGTGCATCGACTTTAGGTGTTGGTATGGTGGCACTGCAGCCATGGACCAGTATTACGACGTACTTAAACTAGTTAGTCATTGTATATTCTCAAAGCTTTAACCAAAAACCCAATAGATAACTTTGTAAAATATTAAGTTTCAGGATTTTTCTCTTTGGGCCACTCATAATTTTTTTTGTCATAATCAGGTCAATAAAGTTTGCATTGATGTTCCAATCACATATATTTAAGCTAAATAGCAGGTTTGTCATCCCTTTAGGTCATTAAAAATTACGAAATATTTTTGAAAATACAATAATATTTAAAAAATTAACAGTATTTATAAAAACCGAAATACTTAAAAAATTGCAAATTATCTAAAAAATACAAAAAATATGAGTTACCTAACTTAAACACTACTAAAAATTTCCTGGCCTCATAGGAACAAATAAAAACATTAATAACCTGATTGAAACAAATAGAAATACGAGCTATCTAATTAGATAACTCCTAAAATTCACTTACTATTTTTTGAAGTATTTTCAAACCGAATGCAGTCTAGTAATGGGGGGTGGGGGTGGTTTGTTGTTTCAAAAGTTTATAGTTATATTCCTAAATATTATACACTAATTTTCATCTCAATTCAATTTATGTACTTTTTTTATATATTATATTAGATTAATACCTTGTGTATTATACCGGTTGAATAAATAAAATAGTAAATATTTAGTAACGAAAACTTATTAATTATAAAACAATATTTAGAGATAATATATGATTGAAATTACGTATGAGTAAGGGCTTATTAAATAATGATATCATTTTTTAAAACTTTTGCTTTTAAATTGCTACAACTCCGACTTTAAATTATTTGGTTTAATATATGTGTTTTCTATATTCATTTCTTTCTGGATTTCATTCGAGACTGACTCAAGTCAGATATAATATAGTTTGCAAATCATTCAGAATAACGTAACATTTTTAAATTCTCAAGCGTACCTTTATGGTGTAATAACTTACTTTTTATCTTGGTTCGATCTAATCCGTGTTAAAAATAATATACTTTTTCTGTGTTATAATCTAAATTTCATTAAAGACTAACCCCTGTTAAAAATTGTATATTTTTTCTTTGTTTCGATCTAACTTTTATTTGAGATCAACTCGTGTTAAAAATAATATATTGTTTCTTTGTTTCGATCTAAATTGTATTAGAGACCAACCTACGTTATATCTTTTTTATTTTTCACAATAACATAGTGTGTTTTAAATTCTCAAGCATACTCTTATAATGTGAGTTTTTTTACTTATGTTGATGTGCATGATGAAACCCGGTTTAGCATGCGTTCTACTAGTGCCCCGCGGGGAGAGCGGGTTGAAATTGCTAGGTTGCCTTATAATGAGTACAAATAGAGTGAAATATAGGTCAAGATCAGATTCATATGTTCAAGGCTTTCTTATAAAATTAAGTTTGTTTGAAAGTTAGTGTGCTTCTCGTCAGATATGTAGGTTGCATCTTTGTTACACCTTCGTATCACAATGAAAAAATCATGGCTTAATTTAGGGAAATTTGTATCATGAATAGATACACAAATTAATGTTTATAACATGCATAAGAGATGATACCAAAATATGTATATAAATAGATTTTTATCTTCACTACACAAACTCACTTCATTCATCTTTCTATTATAATAAAATCTCAATGGCACGTAATACAAGAGCAAGGCTTGCTGAATACTTGATGGTCTTCTATATAAGCTTTATAGTGTTACTCATGTATCATGGATGTAAGCTCGCGTCATATTTCAATTTTATCATATCATATTTTTAGAAAACTTCATAATCAATATATTCATTTTGGATTTATAGGTAGAAAATATGAAGATCGTGACATGAGAGCTTTTGGGGTTCCACCGCCAAAAAATTGTAAAATACATTGTGATAAAAGCATTGATAAACGTAGCTATTGTTGTTGTGGTGAGCTTACGCTGAGCGAATGCAGCTCTAGTAAAGATATATGTAATAATATTTGTAATCGTAAGAAAAGTTGTTGTAATATATAATTGATATTATTAAGGAATAATTTAGTAGCGAAAGAAAATATATTTTGGTCTACACTGTAACTATTAGATTAACTTTCTTGTTAGAAATATGAAAGTGTGTGTAAGCACTTTGAGATCGATAAAAAACAAAACTAGCACATCTCTTGCATACAATATTAACCCAAAAGTTTCTTTTATTCGTTAATTACTTTTTAGTAGTGACAGATTATCTACATCAAAAGTTAATGTCATTTTCATCCTTATAGTTTTATAAAAAAAATTTATTTAAATTCAAAAGTTTAAATTTTATCATTTGCATTTAAATGTTTTATAAAAAATATCATTTAATCCATTTAACTAAACCTAATTAACACAGTTAACATTTTCCGTTGAACATTCCTCACTTGAGGGTTATTCTAGTCAAAACAATTACACAATAGAGAACAAGTCCCATGTGAAGGTTTTTATGCATTCAATCTGTTTAGGTTATCCCTATTGTGATTTGACTCCATCTGTTAAATAAAACAAAATCGAAAGATAACCACCTAGAAGTTACTCTTTTAAACATACCCCACAAAAAATAAAATTTTAAAAAACCAAACCTCATGGCACAAACTATTTAAATAATAACATAAAACACCAATAGAGTAAAAAAAATAAAGAATATGATATCAACAATCGATGCCTCATAACCATAAACACACCAATCATTATAACTATTAACGTTCAACCAAATAATTCAGTAGTGCAAGAAAACTAGCAAGAATATCGTGGTTACTAAACCAAAAAACACAATCTGTAAGCAGATTCTTCATAGTTACACAATTTTGCCCAAATAGTAGCGTGGAATCCCTAAATCAAGAACAAACATAATAGGGCCAAAACATCAAGTAAACTGGTAGAGTTGATTCCATTCGATAATGCAATGTTGACCGTTATGGTGGCGATGAATAAACTTACCATAAAACTCATACGGATTGAAATCATCAGTAGGGACACGAACAAATCATAGTTCTTCAAGCACTACTTTGCACGCTTGACTACGGTGCGACCTGCAGCTAATAAAGTCATCGGCAACTAAACCTCAAATAAAAACATATTACTTTGAAATAATGAGGTGCATCGTTATTTATTATCGTCTATGTTTTTAAAGTGTAAAATTCGAGGAAATTTCTTTATAACGATATATAAGACTAAAACTAAGTAATACTTTTTTATCTTTAAAACACTTTTAAAATTTAATCATCTATAAAAGTATTCTAAAAACTAATTCTAGAATTATTTTCACACTTTATTTAGTCTATAAATTTATAACTTCAAATAAAATATGTTCTTTAAATTGCCTTTAATAATTGAAGTAATTAGATTTATTTTTTAAAAATATACTAATTAAATTAGTTTAATTAGTTTTTGCCATGAATGTTGAGCTTAGCAAACTGAGATGGGCCGGATTGGAAAAACATAAAAATGGCTAGAGTCAGACTAGAGATGGGCAAAATACCCGGGTACGGACCCGACTCGATGGACCCGACCCGGACCCGGGTACGGGTACGACCCGGCATAGGGTGTACCCGGTTTGGACCCGGAAAAAACCGTAGGGTTGGAACCGGGTATAGTTTTTTATTTTTTGTTAGAACCCAACCCGGCCCGGACAATACCCGGCCCGGACAATACCCGACCCGATTGTACCCGGGTCCAACCCGGGCATTACCGTTTTTTTTTTCTTTTTTTCGAAAAACTAGCCGTTTTTAACGGCTATATAGCCATTACCTTCGAATTGTGACCGTTTTTTGGTCATTTTTGCCCTATAAGTTAGTATAAATAGGTGTGGGTTGATATGGTTGAGTACCCAAGTCCGAAACGCAAAAAAACATATGCAAAAAATACTCTCGTTTACTCTCGTTTTACACTTTCACTCTCTTCAATCTTGATATGGCTCAGTCACAATCTTCCGTTGGTCAAGGTTCGTCCAACTCTCCAACCGTCATTCATGTTCTTGCACATAATCGTAACATGGATGTTTGGTGCAATTGGGATATGGTTGAGTTGAGTGACGGGTCTGTAAAGGCTAGTTGCAAGTTTTGTGGAGCTTTGCTAGCTAAAGATTCTAACACGACTTTAAGCAAACACATTAGCAAAAAGTTTTGTAAGTCGTTGAAAAGTAATCCGGATTCGCAACAAACACAATTGGGTGGAGACGGTGGAATCTTTAATTACGATGTTAATACGATTCGAGATCGGATGGCGAAGTTCGTGATTCAAGAAGCTTTGCCTTTTAGTCACTTCAACAATCCTCGGTTGACCAACTTAATTCGAGAGACGCTTCAACCTCGTTACACCCACGTAAGTCGTACTACACTTAGACGTTATTATTTAAAATTATGGAAACAAGCAAAAAATGATTTAATTATATTATTTGAAAATTTAAATACCGGTGTAAACTTAACTAGTGACGTTTGGTCGGCTCCACACGGTTTACCCGAATCGTACCTTTGCGTCACTGCTCATTGGGTGGATCCCAAATCATGGCAAATGATGAAACGTACGATTGCATTTGAACTTTTTCCGTACCACACACCGGAGAATTTTTGTTTTACTTTTAGAATAATGTAATAAATACTTTTAAGTTACAAAATAAACTTTTTCTATTGCATTTGATAACGCCTCCAACAACACAACCGCGGTTGAAAAATTAAAATTAAAATATCTTCCGATTACAAATGGTGATTTTTTCCATACTCGTTGACTCGTTGTGTTGCACATATTATTAATTTAGTAGTGCAAGACGGGCTATCCGTGAAATATGTTGATAACTTTATTAAAGCTTTTCGATTTATGTTACATGACGTTTTTAAAAAAAGTAGAAAAAGATATCAAGATTATAAACAACTTTGTAAGGATACTGAATCTATATTTTTAGGCCTAATTGGGATGTACCTACTTGGTGGAATTCGACTTGTCATATGTTTGATTGTGCTTTAAAACAAAAGGGCACTTTGAAAGCTTTTCATAATAGTCTTTCGGATAATGGTGAAGCAGACCCATTTCCGGATGAGGGTTGGAAGAATGTTCAACGTCTATCCGAGTTTCTTGAGGTGTTTAAAAACTCAACAATAAAATTATCGGGGTTTATTATTCCACTAGTTATTCGTTGCTTCAAGAATTATATTTTATGACTCTAAATTTTAAAATTTTTCAAAATAAAAATAATATGTTTAGTCAAATGATAGAACCAATGAAAGAAAAGTTTAAAAAATATTTTAAGAAGTTACCACCCGTTTTTACATGTGCCGCCGCTTGAAATCCGTTTTTAAATGTTGCGGGGGTTGAATGTTTGATAGATGAGATAAATGACAATTTGGATATGCATGACGAAAACCCTAATTTTTCAAACGAGGCAAAAGTAGATTTTAATGAAAGTTTGAAAACAATTTATAATTTTTATTTAAATAGATATGGGCCTAACGTAAACATAATCATGCCAAGCGAATCAACCTCAAGTGCTAGTACCTCAGTTAAAGACCCAGTTTTAACTATGTTGAATGTTGTCCGGGATGTGACGGCTAAACGATAAAGAGGTAACACCCCAACAAGTGAGCTCGGTAGATATAGTGGAACGGATTTTATTTCCACTATGACTACCGAAGATTATCGTGCATTCGATATTTTGGCTTGGTGGAAAGGAAAAGAATCTCAATTTCCGATTCTTTATGCTATGGTCCGTGATTTACTAAGCGTCCAAGCTTCTACGGTATATTCGGAATCTGCTTTTTCTCTTAGTGGCAGGGTAATATCATTATGGAAAACAAGACTAACTCCGGAAGCAGTGGAGATGTGCATTTGTTTAAAGGATCACTTAGACGCAATGGATCGTATACAAGACCAAACAAGCCTCGAAGACGAAATTACACTCGAAGCTAAAGTACACGATGAAGAGGTAGAAGAAGGAGTATCTTCTGGCATATCCGATGAAGAATTAGCATTTGATCAAGCATCTTGTAAAACATAAAATTAGACGATAACTTAATAAAAGTTTTATGGTATTTTTTATTGATTCATTTTATGTATTTTTAAATGTTTTAATATTATTATAGAAATACATGACAATTAATTATGTTTTTTATTTATCATTTTTTATTGATTAAAAGAATTTTAAAAAATCACAAGTGTTCAGGCGCCAGTGGATACTGCATGAATGCTGAACAACTCATGCGCCTGAAAATCAAGCGCATGAGCACTGTTAAGGCGCATGGGCACTGTTCAGGCGCATGGGTGCCCATGCGCCTAACACTTGTATTTTTAACAAAACCCGAATTGTACCCGGTTTTAGACCCGACCCTACCCTAACGGGTATATCGGGTAGGGTTTGTCCGAATGTGAACCCTACCCGGGTTCGTACCCGGGTTCACCAATATCCGGGTACAAAAAAAACCGATTAGGCCCAACCCGGTTTGTACCCGGGGCCGGGTACGGCCCAAAACCCGAAATGTGCACCTCTAAGTCAGACTGTAGTCTGTAATTATTAGTGTGTATATATACATAGTGGTGTAAAATCCGGTGCTTTTTTTCAAACTGGTTTGGTTTTAAACTAGACCGGTTTTTTATTCTGTGATCAAACTGGGTTTTTTTTTTCTCAAACCGGTTCAGTTTATAACCTGGTTTTTCTAACTGAATACTCGAACCCTTCAAACCGGTTTGGAACGGTTTCTGAGCAGGTTAAAAAAAAACGGTTTCTTTTTTCGGTTTAACCGGTTTTGTTAGTTTGAACCGGTTTTAGTTGTCGGGCTACCAAACTGGTATATAAACTGGCGGTTCGTATCAGGCTGGAACCAGTTTGGATGAAATCGGTTTTATTTCAAACCGGACCGGTTTTTTGCCCGGTATTTTTCCCGGACCGGTTTTTTAACCCACCTCTATATATACATGTAAGTTTTAAGGCCTTAAAAACTTGAGGCCCAAGACACAAGTCTACAAGACTATCCATGTTTATTTATCAACACTATTTGGGCCGGGACAGTCTTATATGAGATGAGGGCTGGGCTCCTTAGTTTTCACTGTCACCTCCACGCTGCACTGTTCAGTTTCTTATATTCTGGCCCACTTGCAATATATTCCAATAAACGAACGGAAATGCCTTTTATCAACGATTTAAAACTTGTTAACAAATTTACCAGCGAACTTATTACGAAATTGAGGTATACATATTTTGGTGAACCTGATAAATAATTTTATTAACCAATATACACTCGTTAACCATTTGGAGTTGCTAGATAATTAAATTTAGAGAATGCTTTCATAAAATAATATTTAAATATTTTAGTACTAAACCTACACATTAAACTGAAAAGGGTTAAGAATGGTTTGTAGAACAGATGGGCTAAACGTACCCATGGGCCATGTATGCTAAAGTACTCCTATTAAGTAAAACTATAGAAAGAAAATGACATAATTAGTTTTTTTGAATGGTAATTTTTTTCCCATAACCTCATTAACTTGTACTTGTTAAAATAAAAACCTACATCATAAGTCAATCATTTAAGTCACTACACTATAAGTAACAGAAATGGTTCATTCACTTAGTAAAAATAACAGATGATGTGATTAGCACAATCTTTTGCTGAAAATCTTGGTTTTAGTCCAAATTTATTTTATGATTGTGGTTCTTCATTTCCTTTCAAGAAGTTACCACCATTTATTTTATCTATTAAATAGATAAACATTTTTATTTTTTGAGTAAATTTACTTTTAGTCTATGCTGTTTGCAAAAGAAAAAAATCTTTTGGTCCGAAAGTAGTTTTGGTTCGACGAGTCAGTTCCAATGTAGTTAGAATGAATTCAATCAGAGTTCGTTTGAGCTGCTTCCCTGAGGTCCCTTCTTTAGCGGTTCGAATCAAAGTTAACCATCTATTATTGTGATAACCGTGTTAACTCTTCGAGATCAATCAAAATTATTAATTTTTGTTGGAATAATATTATTACACATATACAAAAATATGTTCCTTTATGTATATGTATAAATTCATAAGCATAAAAAAGTTTACACTGATGTAAGTTACACTTACATGTATAAATAAAAATTTACAAATGTAAGTGTAACCATGTAAGTGTAACTTACACTAGAGCAAACTTTTTAACGCTTACGAATTTACAAATATACATAAAAGAACATATTTTTGTATATATGTAATGATGTTATTCCAAAAAAAATAATAATTTTGATTGATATTGAAGAGTTAACATGATTACATAATAATAAAAGATTAACATTTGATCTTTTGTGTGTGTATATATAAAAGTTGTAGAGACCTAAGAATTAAAAAAATATCATTTAAAAAGGACATAAAACCCCATTTCAAGGATTACAATAAGTGTATTTTCAAAATCATTTGCATATCTTTTAATGGTTAGCGACAGTTTTTTTGTGTATGAAGTCATATAGCTGGTGTTTCTTAAATTTTCATCGAACCCTTAATTATGTCATCATTTTTTTAATAAAACATTAGTGATGTGACAAGTTAAAAAAATGTAAAAGTAAAAACAAAAAAAGGAAGGTACATTTAAACACCCTTTTTACATACTAAAGGACTATTTGTGAAAATTACTTTAAATCTAATACATACTTAAAAGAAAAAAACAACTTATTTTTTTTTATAAATGTAGGTTTATAATAAAAATCTTTATTTCATATATGACAAAGTTTTAAAAACTTGAATAATTAATAAAGACATACTTGTTATGCGTGCACAATAATTCCATTACGAATCTTATAAGGCTTTAATAAGTTCGTTGTTACATTTAAAATTAGTGAAGGAATGTATAAACAAGTCACATACAACTTTAAATAAAAGAAAAATACTCTTTTGTCTCTCGATCTTATGCATATCAAACCCAAATGTGATTTTTATATGTGTGTTTATTTATTTGTTTGTATTTTCTTATATTAGTATGATTTGCTTGTTACATAAATATAGGTCACAAAACATGTTTTACTTTCCAAAAAATAATAACCTCACTATGGTAGTAGTTAATATAAGCTTTTGGTTTGATGGAGAGAAAGAAATCATGAAGAAACTGAAGTTGTTTTTGGAAAAGTTATAAGACACAATGTTTTAGCGAGTTAGGTGTAACAAAATTAGGGTGCGTGTAACCATTAATAAGAAGATACAAGGTGTTGGTAGAAAAGTCGGTAAACAATCACATAGGGTGATGTTAAAACCTAAAATATAACTTTTTTGAGAAAAAAAAGTTAAACATAAAACATTATGCAAGGACAATTTTGCATCATCAAATAAGTAGGAGTTAAAAATTATATGGGTTAAAGATATATTAGTTTCTTTATTATATAATTAAGCCACAATAATATGAGTTCATATTTATCAATATGGACAACAACGAATCGTATCCTTACAATTTCTCTTGCACATAGTTATACTCGATGAGCACGATGGATCATTGTCACTTGTCCCATGGCAACAACAATAACGTTTTCTATCACGGGATGGAGTACAAAGTTGATTACAATCTTTTGATGGTGGAAGCCCAGATGCTTTGAATGTATTGAGTTCATTTTTTTCACCTATAAATTCAAAAACGATAACATTGATTATGATATTTTTATAACTAAGAGATCGATGTGGCATGAGAAAATGGTTTAATAACGAGAACTTACACTCATAAGAAACTAACAACACGATAAAACTTATACAGAACACCATCACTTGTGTTTGCATGAGCCTCGACATGATCTAGCGTGACTGGGTTGTATTAGCTAAGTTGAAAAACATGAGTGAAGAGGTTTTGAAGGATTATTATAAAGGAGATATTAACTACGATAATTTAGTAAAGTCTAACAAACCATTGATAATTTTTACGTGCAACAATTCATTGACGTGCACTTGTTATACATTTATATATATTACAAGCATGAAATTTTAAAATAAAAAGTACATTTAGCATAGATTGTTTCAAAGTTACAAGTAAAATTAAGTATAAAAATATTGCTTATCGAATCTGTGGGCTCTAGTCTGGGTCTAGTATTCCGGATCCAAAAGATAAGCTAGAATATGAAGAAAAATAACCATTATAAAAGGTCTCAATATTGTAGTCTTAAGTCATTATTGTTTAATAAGGACTCGATGTATATGCTTTGTTTGATGCATCTATAAAGAGAATAGTTTTGGGGGTGGGAGGGAGGAGGGGGTCTCATGAGAGCATCAAAGAAGAGCCATGAAAGGATGCTTAATGAAGGTGTGGCCCTTCGTACTCGAGTAATGGAGATGATCGAATGAGCAGTACCTGTTAGTGATCCGATAAACGTTTATAAAAATCAAGGTGTGATCCTTTCCTGGTGATGAATGAGATAGATTAGACCCAATGGTCATTTATATAATACTAATTACCAACTAAGTTTTGCATTAGGACCTGTATCACATGCTTTGTAGATTGTATCTTATTTTTTTTTTTTTTTATGTTTTCACTTTTAACCTGTAGTTTTCAACCTTTACATTTAAAACTAACACTTTTTTTTCACTTTCAAATTTGTCCCATTTCACTTTATGCTTTTAACACTATAGTTTTCAACCTTAACATTTATATACATTAACACGTCGTAACGCATGTGCATAGTTTAACGTTTTTACATCTATTTTTCATTTGGTTTATTTCTTTTGTTTTACGAGTTTTCTGGTGTTGATGATTGCTAGCAACGGTGTGAGATTGATGCTACTTAGAATGGTTTTACACCCTCACCGCAACGCGTGGGGCTTGAATACTGGGATTTACTAAAACCCAACCAATGAACATATATGGAACATACTTTATCACACCTATTCTGTGATGCGCTTCTAACATTATTATACTAGATTCATAGTATTCACTGGCTTTGTATTTTTTTTTAGTCTTTGCTTTCAGAGTGTGTGGTCAGTCTACATTAAACTTTATGGCTTGGGTGTTATTGTATTACCTCAACTGATTTAAATGTATTTTAGTTCCAATTTCCTTTTATGGATGAATTCGAAACGTATATGTCACTGCAGTATGGGTTTGGACTTTAGAGTTGACCTGCACACAGTGTCGGATCTAGCCTGAAAAGTCAGGGGTATCTTATAAAAAAATATTTTGCGGTGCGTTTATTTAATAATGAAAATTTTCTTTTTTGGCCAATAATAACTTGTTTAGAATGAGGTTTCATCTTCAGTGGCGTAACCAGAAATTTTTTACATGGGGATCGCTGTCCTCTAGCGCTAATTATTAAATCTTTTTATACGATCTGATTCGGGTCAGTTAGATCATACAATAAGAAGACAAAAAAATCTAATTAAAACAAATAACATTCAACATTAGATGTGTATATGAGATAAGTGAAGTCGTGAGTTACTCGGGACAGCTCGCCAGTATCTCGGAAGAACCGAGCTTAAACAAGCTCGAGCTAATACTATTTACCATTTAATGAATGAGTTTGAGTTAGAGCTTACGTATCAAGCCTTATATAAATTTTACTTAATATATTAAATATATTTATTTAGATAATTGTTATTATATACAAAACTATGATAAAATTAATTAAATTATAAACAAGGGATCTTAAGCCAAGCTCGAATTTAAAAATTTCCGAAACCAAAAAAATCGAGTATTTAAATTTAACTTTTACACAAGATGAGCTCGGACCTTACAATTAACATTCTACAATAGCCGAGCTCGGACACGAGATCAAGCTCTCTTATGTCAAAACAATCTCAGGATCGGCATGACTTGTCTACACCTCTATTTAAAAGTCATGGTAACATTCAAATAATCAAGTATTCAAGCAATTAATCACAATTAATCAACTAAATAAGTCAAATAATCTAATCTAGCAATCTACTAATCAATAATCTAATAATTAATCCATCAAAAATCAGCTAATAAGATTAATAACTTAGTTATTCAAACTAATTGTTATATGTTTGTTACTTCTTTTTTGGGATCGTTTCATAATAATTGGGTTGGTATCTTAACTTTTGTTTAGTGGTATCCCGATACATACAACGTTAAAAAAATAAATTTTACACTTTGAAACAAGAGTTCAGGGGTAGTACAAGGGTAGCCTATGCTCTTAATAAGTCCGCCACTACCTGCATATGTAACATGCTATAGTATGTTTATTCAAAGTCTTTTCCTGCTGCTATTTGCCAAATTACATATTGTTGATTCTATAATTCTCATATATTAAGAAGTGAAAATTGTATAAACGTTCCTCATGGTTTGATCAAATTGTATATTTGGTCCCCAGACTTTGAAAATTACAAAATTAGTCCAAACTTTTGTGTAGTCATTGCAAGTTTGGTTCCTAAATTTTAACAATTGCAAAGTTAATCCAAACTTTTATGTGAGCGTTGCACTTTTGATCCCTAAAATTACATTTAAAAGTTAGTTTAAACTTTATGAAATGCATAAAAGCTAAATGAATTCAATGGCAAGGACTATGTAACGCCCCGGAATGTTGAAGCGAGCAACTTAGTAATAACGATTGAGTTCGGGTTATGTAAAAAAAAGAAAAGAAAGAAAATGATTATGGGCCAAATTACCTTATGGGCTTAGGGTTTGATGGGTTTAAGGGCCTAACCACCCATTAAACACCCATAATCAGCCACATTCTCTATTTCTTGCAAACCAAGCCACTAACAACTTAGAGAGAGAAAGTAGTGAGAGAAAGTGAAGAAACTTGAAGATTTGGAGCTTCATTGGTTAAGGGATTGAAGATCTGAGTGTTAGAACATCAAACCACGAGAAAGGAGCAAGAAATACGGGTAAGAATCATCCTCTAAACGCCTCTGTAAGTCAAACCAGGATTCTAGGGTTTTGGGTTTTGAAAAGTTGCAAAGAATCACATAAAGGTCACATTTTTACGTATGAAATCATGTAAAAAGCTTAGATATAGTTTCATGGATGAAAAATTAAAGATTTGGACGTAAAACATTGAGATTTTGGGTTAAAAACGAGCTGGTTCGTCATTTTTATACGTCCAGCGAAACTGTCAGTTTGTCCAGTGAAACTGAGAGTTTATCCTGTGAAACTAAGGCAATCTCCTTACTGCGAAACTATAGTTTCGCAGGTAGTTTCGCAAGTGCATAGGTAGATCTGTAGATTTAGCGAATCTAGGAAATTCCAATGAAAGTTGGGCGTGTTTGGCAGCGAAACTGCCAGCGAAGCTGCCATGCGAAACTGCCATGCGAAACTGGCAGTGAAACTGCATGCAAAACTACTGCCAAAACTGTGTAGAGAATGACCTATTTGTGTTTTAACTAATATGCAGACTGTATCGTGATCCTAGTTTAGAAAACTTAGACGTGAATTTGCTTACTGACCAGGTGAGTTCTAGATCCCCTATTTCATACATGTTTTAAACGTTTTGGAGTGATATGCATACTAAATGACTTGTTCTATTAAAGCAAAGTTTTATGCACTATCTTATATAGGAAATGGGGGGTGAATTCATATCGTGCTTTTCCTATTGTGTTATGACCTTGGTTGTCACACCTCAACCTTAACAGCGGAAACGTTGAGATGTGAGGGTTAAGATTGTTCATGCCACACAACGCTACTTTAAAATGTAAATATTATTAAATCCCAAATTCATATCATTCAAATCGTAACATAAGTCTTAAATCAACAAACATAACATAAGTTTAATTTGAACATCAAATATCAAATAAGTTCTTTATTTTTCTCTAGGTTTAATCCTAGATGTTTTCATATCTTCAAAGGCAACACTAAGCTGGAGCATTTCCTGAAACATGTTAGAAGATATGGTCAACATATAATGTTGGTAAGTTCTCATGGATTGTACATACATATATAAAATCCTTTAAAGAGGCAATCCAAGTCATAGGTTAAAGAAAAATGCAAAATATATGGATAGCATAATGATACAATCAAACCTTGACAAGTATATGGCCACAACGAATAATATACTATTAGCAAAGTGTACTTGGTTCCCATGATGATCAAGAATACGTCATTAGGAGCCGGTAATAACCTCGGCTTAAGCACCAAATAGGCTTGTCAAGCCCATAGATCTATGACGTCGCTAGGCTAGCAATAGTTAATGATTGATTTTACAAGAGTCTATCACATAATAATTGCACAAGTCTCAAATAACCATGACAAAATGTAAGATGAATTGCACGTGCATTACAAGTATTCAAACGTCTTTACAAGTGTGATTATGATACGGATAACATGTTTCACCCCAAAACGTGTGAAATAAAGTAAAACGGGGTGTGGGAAACTCACATGATATATGACGTACAAGGACTAATAAGAATAAGGTAACTCAAACGATGTCTTCACAATTTGGCCTAAAAGTGAGCGTTTCAAAATTTAGAATTTAGTCGGTAAGGTCAAGAGACGATACACGAAGGCTAAAGTTTCAATTGTAATCGAGATTCTTGATTTAATAAATTGATGATATATATATATATATATATATATATATATATATATATATTATAATATATATATATATATTATTTAACCTTGTTTAAATGGAAAGAGACAATGCGATTTAACTACTAGAAATTTTAGAGATTTATTAATAATAACAGAAATAAGGTAAACGTCCTTATAAAAGAAACCGTTAATTTATTAATAATGATTTATGAGGTACTAATTTGAATAATTAGTACATATATCTTTCTATTTGCTTCACAATAATTTTTATACAATTTAAAACTTGTAATATTTTTTATAATAATTTTATAACTTCCAAAGTAAAAATGAAGGATTTAATAAGTTAATTTCCTAACAATTTAAAAGAACATATTCCTATTTAAATTCTGATTTAGTATAGTTATAAAAAATGATTTTTATATAAATTTAATAATATTTCAATATTTTCTGTAATTAATTATTTAAGAAAAACAAATTTTAAAAAAAATTATTGCAGGGGCTCGGGTTCAAACCCGGTCCTCTGCCTCCCCCTTGAGCTTTTACCAGCAGGCTGGGGTGCCTGCGCCTGTCAAGACTTCGTTTTTAATTGTTAAAAGCAACCTTAACCCAAAGAACCCTAGAATGAGTTTGATCAAATTGAGGCCTCATTCGATTCTATTAGCAAGTGGAATCATGGGGTTTTGTTCCCCATGTAAAACCAAGTGTAAAACCCTGTTGAATTACCTGTTTTGATGTGGTATTGACAAATACGAGTCCAAACAATGGCCGCGACACGGTCTTGAATCGATTTTTATGCGTGTGTGTGTTTAGGTGAAATTAAGAGTGCAGAGAATGTAAGAAGGTTGAATGGGAACTTCCCCCTCTGTTTATTAGCTTCAATTGCAACCGATTTGAGTTTGATAAGGTCGATTTACAGTCGGGGGTTACAGGTGGATTTTGAATGTGCTAAAGGTCGTTTCAAGTGTAATTAGTCATACCCATAACTTCGATATGATTAGATGAACGTTTGTAAAGGTTTAATTGCATTAATAGTATAGTTTAAATGTTGAAACGGATTTGGTTTTTTGATGAGATTCGGTTGGTGTTCATCGGCTTTGTTTAAAGTCGAATTACAATGGGTGCAGGTTTGAAACGGCTGTAAATGCATAAAGAGTGTTTTAGTTGGGTTCAGTTCGGTGTTTCTTGGTGGTTTGAGGGTTGGCCGGAGTTCGGCCGGAGAGGTGCAGGAAAAACGGGGAGAGAGAAAGGGGGGGTTTGGGTTTAAAGAGTTTGCACTTTTGGTCCCTGAAGTTTAGGAGCTTTATTATTTCATGCCCAACTATTAAGTTTTAAAATAAATTTTGTATTTTTAACAAGTAGATTTTTTTTTATTAGTTACTTATATATATATATATATATATATATATATATATATATATATATATATATATATATATTCCAAATATCTAATATTTCTAACACTTAGTTAATTTATTTAATAACAAGTCACATTATAATAATTTTAAATAAAATTACGATTACAAAACAATAGGCATATCGGGATTAAAATTTCAAATGAACCTCATGATTCCATTATTGACATAAAATAGTGTTTACAAGATAATGGAAGTAACATATAGTTAACAAAGGTACGAAAGGTCACAGTCTCCCCAACTTTAAGAAATTTCGTCCCGAAATTAAAGATAAGACTAGACATAAAGATGCGGATGTTTCCTCTTCATGTAATCCTCGCGTTCCCAAGTGAACTCGGCTCCACGCTTATTTTCCCAACGAACTTTGACAATTGGGGTGGTAGTCGTTCAGGTCTTCTTCATAGTTCGATCCATGATCTCGACAGGTTTCTCAACAAAATGTAAGGAATCGTCTATTTGAATATCCTCCAAAGGAACATGCAGACTTTTATCGGCCAAGAATTTTCTCAAGTTTGAGATATGGAAAACGGGATGAACCCTACTAAGTTCAGAGGGTAGTTCCAGATTATATTCCACTTTCCTAACTCTTTTTAGAATCTTGAAAGGTCCCACAAACTATGGAGCTAACTTACCCTTCTTCCCAAAGCGAACGACTCCCTTCCATGGTGAGACTTTAAGAAGAACCATATCGTCGACTTGGAATTCCAATGGCTTGCGTCTTTTATCCGCGTAACTCTTTTGTCAACTCCTAGCCACCTCAAGATTTTTACGTATTTTTGAAACTTTATCGGTCGTTTCTTGAATGAGTTCAGGGCCGGTAATGAAATTTTCACCGATGTCAGTCCAACAAATCGGGGAACAGCATTTACGACCGTATAGAGCTTCAAATGGAGCCGTTTTGATGCTTGAGTGGTAACTGTTATTATAAGAAAATTCCGCTCACGGTAAATGCATATCCCAGTCACCACCAAAGTCAAGAACACAAATACGTAGCAAATCCTTAAGAGTTTGAATGGTTCGCTCGATTTGTGGATGGTAAGCCGTGCTTAAATCTAGTTGAGTACCCAAGAGTTCTTGCATGGACAACCAAAAGTGTGAAGTGAAACGAGCATCTCGATCGGATATGATGTGTAAGGGCACACCGTGACGACTCACAATCTCATCAATGTAAATACGAGCCAACTTTGAAACTTTGTAAGTGTCTCGTATAGGTATGAAATGCGTTGTTTTGGTCAAACGGTCGACGATTACCCATATACTATTATGACCACGAGAAGTACGAGGTAACTTGGTTATGAAATCCATGGATATGTACTCTCATTTCCGCATAGGGATTTCGGGTTGTTCAAGTAATCCACTAGGTCGTTGGTGCTCCGCCTTGACCTTTGCACACGTAAGACATTTGGTTACGTATGAAGCGATGTCCTTCTTCATTCCTGGCCACCAATATTGTCCACGCATATCCATATACATCTTATCGAACCCAGGGTGAATAGAATAACGCGTTTGATGAGCTTCGTTCATGATGAAATTACGAAGGTTGTCATGATTCGGAATCCAAAGTCGATTCAAGAAGTACAACATACCATTCGGTTTTGTTTCAAGCTGTGACCGAACATTATACGCTAATTCTTCATCCTCCTTTCCTTCAGCCAAAACAACTTGTTGAGCTTACGGATGCAAAACTCGAGGTCACTATCAATCCTTATATTTTGAAGCATAACAGTAGCCTCGTTGACATCCACCTGAATCTCAGTGTCGAATTCTCCCAGTGTGTCAAAACATTATCGTCAATCTCGAATTTCTTGGAGTGAGACAGTCTTGTTATGGACTTTGCGACTTAGCTCATCGGCTACGACATTCGCCTTTCCAGGAAGGTAACGAATGTCACAATCGCAGTCACTATTGAGATCCTTTTGACTGAAAACATGTAAAAGACTCTTATGATCAGTGTAGACTATGCATTGGGTCCCGTAAAGGTAATGCCTCCAAATTTTTAAGGCAAAAACCACGACACCAAGTTCAAGATCATGGGTTGTGTAGTTCACCTCATGAACCTTCAATTGTCTCGATGCATATGCTATGACCTTTCCTCGTTGCATGAGAACACAACCAAGGCCTTGACTAGATGCGTCACAATACATGGTAGAATCGTCATTCCCGCCAGGAAGAGTTAAAATAGGCGCATTACACAACTTGTGTTTTAGAGTCTCAAAAGCCTCCTCTTGATCAGGTCCCCACTCGAAAAGTTTATTCTTTTGGGTTAAGGCCGTAAGCGGTTTCGCAATCCTCAAGAAGTTGGCAATAAATCTCCTGTAGTAACCCGCTAATCCAAGAAAGAACGAACTTCGGTTGGAGTTTTGGGAACACACCAATTTTTCACGGCTTCTATTTTAGCAGGATCAACGTGAATTCCTTGGCTATTCACCACATGACCTAAAAATTGAACTTCCTCAAGCCAAAATTCACATTTAGAAAACTTTGCATACAGCTGTTCTTTCTTCAAGAGCTCAAGAACTTGTCGCAAGTGCAACTCGTGATCGGTTTTTGTCTTGGAGTAAATAAGAATGTCGTCGATGAACACAATCACGAATTTGTCTAGGTACGGTTTACATACCCGATTCATGAGATCCATGAAGACAACAGGAGCATTAGTCAAACCAAAAGGCATGACCATGAACTCATAATGTCCATATCGAGTACGGAAGGCGGTTTTTGGAATATCATTCTCATGGACTCATAGTTGGTGATATCCAGAACGTAGATCAATTTTTGAGAATTGAGTGGCTCCTTGGAGTTGATCAAAAAGATCATCAATTCGAGGGAGAGGGTATCGGTTTTTGATTATGAGTTTGTTGAGTTCTCGATAGTCAATGCACATGCGAAATGAACCATCTTTCTTCTTCACAAATAGCACAGGTGCACCCCATGGTGAAGAGCTGGGGTGAATAAAGCCCTTATCAGACAGTTCTTGCAGTTGACTAGCTAGTTCTTGCATTTTCGAAGGTGCAAGACGATAAGATGACTTAGCCACGAGGTTTGCACCAGGAATCAAGTCAATCATAAACTCAACCTCTCTAACGGGAGGTAATCCACTAAGATCCCCGGGAAACACATCTGGGAAGTCCCGTACAATAGGAATATCCTTAAGCTCCTTCCTTTTGGCTTTCGTGTTGACTACATAAGCCAAAAAGGCTATGTAATTCTTACTTAGGCACTTTCGAGCCTTAGTACACGACATAAGCTTGAGTCCTTTATACGATCTCTCCCCAAATACTTTTAGGGTATCACCCAAAGGTAGAGGAATGCGACTACACTTCTCGAAACAGATAATTTCCGCATAGTGTTTGGCTAACCAATCCATGCCAATGATGACGTCAAAACTCCCGAGTTGCATGGGAATAAGGTCCACAGGGAACTCATGCTCGTTAAGACTCAAGGTACAATCACGAATGATGACGTCAATAATAATAGATTTACCATCAGCGACTTCGACCGTAAAGGATTTTCCTAGCTTAGAGCGCGGCTTGGCAAGAACGGGTTCAAATTCTAAGGACACAAAACTCTTATCCGCTCCCGAATCAAACAATACAGAAGCATAACAATTATTTACAAGATACATACCTGTTCAGGGATAATGCTATTGTCAGTACATGGAAAAGCAGAGTAAAATTTTACTCAATAAGAGTTCGAGTAGCAGTAAAGAATGATGCACCGTTCACCATATCGTTATTTGCTTGTTCTTGGTTTGCGTTAATATTGAAGGCACGTCCTCGAGTTGGTGGAACATTTCCCGCAAGACGGGGGCATTGTGGGCAAAAATGAACGGTTTCGCCACAATTGTAACAAGCTCGATTGGCGACTACAGCAGCATTATTTGGTGCATGGTGACATGTAGCAACCAAATGCCCATATTTCCTGCAAAGTGAGCAAATACGACATGGGTTGTTTCCCGCTTGATGATACTTGCAGATGTTACACATCGGGTGCGGGCCCGTATAAGCTCTTGCAATAGGTGCTTGATTTGCAATGGTAGCTTGTTTTTGTGGGGCATTGGATGCTGTCATAGCAAAATTTTGGGCAGGTGTAAACTTACGCTTCTTGTCCTTGAATGATGATTCAGCCTTCACCTCTTTAATTGCCTCGGGAGTCACCTTTCCAGTTGGTTTGGCACCCTTCACCGTCAGGGTGCCAGCCTTAATGTGATTTTCGATGAGCTGTGCAATATTGTTGATTGCTTCTTCCAGGGTTGTGGGCCTACTCCCCACAACATCATCTTGAATTTGTGGTGGTACCTCTTTGATAAACTTTTCAATGCTACGTGGTACAGTATCCACCATGTGCGGTAAGAGCATGCTCATTCATGATGTCGAGTGGAGTATGCCAAATGGTTGCCACTATCCTGTTTGAGATTCCAAAACTCTTCCTCCAACTTTTGCAATTCACTCCTCTGGCAGAACTTTTGGATCATAGTGTTCTTGAACTCTTCCCAAGTAAGTGCCAATGCAACTTCCGCACCCCGGTTCCTCTTCTCACTATTCCACCAGGTAAGTGCCCCATGTTGAAGAACACTCGTGGCATAACGAACTTTGAGTTCTTCAGGACACTCACTATTGATGAAAGTGTTCTCCATACTCTCGAACCACTCGAGAAGTTCAGTGGCTCCCTCCTTCGCACTAAAACTAGTTGGTTTACAAGAGTTGAAGTGTTTGAAGGTGCAAGTTCGGTTATTCCCTCCTTGGTTGTTGCTGTTTTCCCCTTGACCATTGTTACCACCATCACCATTATTCCCATTGACATTGTTACTAGTGTTGGCCATTAAAGTTCTACTTAGTTCAGCGACCATGGTAGGAAGGACAGCAGCCATTTGTCAGGCGATCATAGCGGCTAGTTTTCGGTCAGAGCTACCACGCTTTCCATGATGACGAGACATTCTAAAATACAAAAATAGAGGAGATATTAGAGTTTTGGAGATAAATCAGTTCAAATAGACATAAATCTTTGGAATTTACAAGCGTATACAGGATGGTTCCATTTGGTAACACACAGCCAATAGGAACATGGACACGTCAAGGTAAATTAATTCCAATTTGTCTTGTGAAATTTGTGTATTTTGACCATAATTTATCACTCATCCCAGAAATCCCCAGGTAAGCATAACTGGTCCCGCAGTTGATTGGGATTTATGCGAAATGCTTACCTTAGCCCAAGGGCTTTTTGCTAGGAAATCCAGAATATAGGTGTTTATTAGTTACACATTTTCCCTATAGACTAATAGAATTAAAACCTTGATGAGATTTTCAAGATTTAGACATAATGTCTAAGGGTTTCAACCATTCGATATAATGCGTATAACTCCACATGTAGTCGAGAATAAGAGCCAATTGAAACTAGTGTCGGGTGAAAAGGGTTAAGATGTTAGAGATGTATAAGGTTAAAGGTTTTATCATTCAAGTTAACCACCTAAGGCATAATCTCACTAAGTAAAGTCAAATAGCACATAAGAGATTCATCATGTAGCATGTAACATCATGTGATATGCATATAAGTAAGCTTACAAGATCATAAGGAATGCTCATGGAAAAGGTCCCTATTTTAACCATAGTCTAGGTCACCATTTCTAATAACCTAAATCCCTATTGTTATGGGCTCTGATACCAATCTGTCACACCCCAACCTTAACGGCGGAAACGTTGAGATGTGAGGGTTAAGATTGTTCATGCCACACAACGCTACTTCAAAATGTAAATATTATTAAATCCCAAATTCATGTCATTCAAATCGTAACATAAGTCTTAAATCAACTAACATAACATAAGTTTAATTTGAACATCAAATATCAAATAAGTTCTTTATTTTTCTCCAGGTCCAATCCTAGATGTTTTCATATCTTCAAAGGCAACACTAAGCTGGAGAATTTCCTGAAACATGTTAGAAAATATGGTCAACATATAATGTTGATGAGTTCTTATGGATTGTACATACATATATAAAATCCTTTAAAGAGGCAATCCAAGTCATAGGTTAAAGAAAAATGCAAAATATATGGATAGCATAATGATACAATCAAACCTTGACAAGGATATGGCCACAACGAATAATATATGATTAGCTAAGTGTACTTGGTTACCATGATGATCAAGAATACGTCATCAGGAGCCGGCAATAACCTCGGCTTTAGCACCAAATAGGCTTGTTAAGCCCATAGATCTATGACGTCGCTAGGCTAGCAATAGTTAATGATTGATTTTACAAGAGTGTATCACATAATAACTGCACAAGTCTCAAATAACCATGATAAAATGTAAGATGAATTGCACGTGCATTACAAGTATTCAAACGTCTTTACAAGTGTGATTATGATACGGATAACATGTTTCACCCCAAAACGTGTGAAATAAAGTAAAACGGGGTGTGGGAAACTCACATGATATATGACGTACAAGGACTAATAAGAATAAGGTAACTCAAACGATGTCTTCACAATTTGGCCTAAAAGTGAGCGTTTTAAAATTTAAATTTAGTCGGTAAGGTCAAGAGACGATACACGAAGGCTAGAGTTTCAATTGTAATGGAGAGTCTTGATTTAATAAATTGATGATATATATATATATATATATAAAAATATATATATATATATATATATATATATATTATTTAACCTTGTTTAAATGGAAAGAGACAATGCGATTTAACTACTAGAAATTTTAGAGATTTATTAATAATAACAGAAATAAGGTAAACGTCCTTATAAAAGAAACCGTTAATTTATTAATAATGATTTATGAGATACTAATTTGAATAATTAGTACATATATCTTTCTATTTGCTTCACAATAATTTTTATACAATTTAAAACTTGTAAATATATTTTATAATAATTTTATAACTTCCAAAGTAAAAAATGAAGGTTTAATAAGTTAATTTCCTAAAAATTTAAAAGAACATATTTCTATTTAAATTCTGATTTAGTATAGTTATAAAAAAATGATTTTTATATAAATTTAATAATATTTCAATATTTTTTGTAATTAATTATTTAAGAAAAACAAATTTTAAAAAAATTATTGCAGGGGCTCGGGTTCAAACTCGGGTCCTCAGCCTCCCCCTTCAGCTTTTACCAGCAGGCTGGGGTGCCTGCGCCTGTCAAGACTTCGTTTTTAATTGTTAAAAGCAACCTTAACCCAAAAACCCAAAGAACCCTAGAACGAGTTTGATCAAATTGAGGCCTCATTCGATTCTGTTAGCAAGTGGAATCATGGGGATTTTGTTCCCCATGTAAAACCGAGTGTAAAACCCTGTTGAATTACCTGTTTTGATGTGGTATTGACAAATACGAGTCCAAACAATGACCGCTACAGGGTATTGCATCGATTTCTATACGTGTGTGTGTTTAGGTGAAATTAAGAGTGCAGAGAGTGTAAGAAGGTTGAATGGGAAATTTCCCCTTTGTTTATTAGCTTCTATTGCAACCGATTCGAGTTTGATAAGGTCGATTTACAGTCGGGGGTTACAGGTGGATTTTGAATGTGCTAAAGCTTGTTTCAAGTGTAATTAATCATATCCATAACTTCGATATGATTAGATGAACGTTTGTACAGGTTTAATTGCATTAATAGTATAGTTTAAATGTAGAAACGGATATGGTTTTTTGATGAGATTTGGTTGGTGTTCATCGGCTTTGTTTAAAGTCGAATTACAATGGGTGCAGGTTCTAAACGGCTGTAAATGCATAAAGAGTGTTTTAATTGGGTTCAATTCGGTGTTTCTTGGTGGTTTGAGGGTTGGCCGGAGTTCGGCCGGAGAGGTGCCGGAAAAACGGGGAGAGAGAAAGGGGGGGTTTGGGTTTAAAGAGTTTACACTTTTGGTCCTTGAAGTTTAGGAGCTTTTTTATTTCATGCCCAACTATTAAGTTTTAAAATAAATTTTGTATTTTTAACAAGTAGATTTTTTTATTAGTTACTTATATATATATATATATATATATATATATATATATATATATATATATATATATTTCAAATATCTAATATTTCTAACACTTAGTTAATTTATTTAATAACAAGTCACATTATAATAATTTTAAATAAAATTACGATTACGAAACAATAGGCATATCGGGATTAAAATTTCAAATGAACCCTCATGATTCCATTATTGACATAAAATAATGTTTACAAGATAAGGGAAGTAACATATAGTTATCAAAGGTACGAAAGGTCACATTGGTAATGATGATATGTCTTGTACTATGCTATGTTATATTATGTATAACCTAAAGATGAAAATGAAACCTAAAGAAATGTTATTGTGCCCATAACGTGTACCTTTGTAAAGTAAAGCCTTGCAAGCAAATGACAGAGGAGGGTTGCATTTGTTATGCCCTCATGACAGTAAGGCCTGGATTGGCATGTCAGTAAAGTAAAGACCTGGACAGGCAGGTCAGTAAGGCCTGGATTGGCATGACAATAATGGCCTGTATGGGTACGACAGTATGGCCTGGATTGGCATGTCGGTAAAGTCCTGTGTTCATCATAGGCACCAATAGTGACTGGGAATTGACGGATAATAAAGAGCATAGATATCAATAAATGAAAGAATTGATTATAAAGCAATAGTCTGGTATAGTAATGTTCGGATATGTGATAACTACTTTCGAATGATAAGTTAATATAATTTACTAAAAAGTTATTTAATAAAGTAAACCTAGAACTCACTCAACGAAGGTGACTTTTGTATGCATATTATTTTGACAGGTGAGCTGTTGACTTGAGTGAATGTGGGCATGGATTCTAGAAGCTACTTGGCATCTGAAGGCTGGCATCCCTGATTAAGAAGATTACTAAGAAGACTTTTAAATACTATTTGATGTTTTAAAGACAATGTTAATGTTTTATTTGAATTATGTCGTAATAGATTGAAACTTAATGTACTTTTCCGCTACAATGTTTATCTAAATGAAAGTTTTAAATCTATGTTTTTGCTGTGAATGACCAACTGTAAGGTTTCCTGGGATCAGGGCCTTACAAATTAGTATCAGAGCCAAAGTTTAAGCGAAATGGGTAAACTATTTTCAAAAGAAAAACCTAATCTTAAACTGAAAATGGGACCAAAGTGAGGTTGCCAGTCCAAGCAGCTCCATGCCTCAAGGTAATGATATATGTTGTAAATATTAGTCGATTATGTAGTACCTTGTTACTAAGGTTAGACTTGAGAATAGAGTAATATATCATTAATCTATTATGCCTGCCTAAATTTGTGTGATCTATACAAGCTTAGAATATGAATAGTAGATTCGAGTGTTGGTATGGCTCAAGATAGGGAGGTTTAGAACATAAGAAGTTCTGTAAGTAGTTAATCACAACTGGTCACTGTTTTTAAAAATTTACAAAACTTGTCATAATCCAAACTTGCCTTGAAGGACCATATTGATACCCAGAATCTTATAGGAGGTTGAGAAATGGCACCAAAGAAAGCAGTTCCAGCTATGGCTACTTTTAGAGTACTAGGCGAAGGCCCCCTACTAAGGCAAAGGAAGTAGCAAGCAAGGCTGCAAGACCCGCAGGAAAGTCAACCAGGAAACCAGTTGAGAAACCGGTTGAGGAGAAAATTGAGTCAGAAACGAAAGTTGAGGAGCCTACTGCTAAGCAAGCAAAGCTGAAGGAAATAGTGAAAGAAGCTATTACCCAAGAGGTGCACCAAATTCGGAGTAATGTGATGCCCGCTTTGTTTGCGGAGGTTGTGGAACAGGTCAAGGGTAACGATAAGAAAGATACGGTTCGAAAGAAGGTTGATAAGAAGAAGGGTAGTTAAGACTGAGGAAAGTGATGATGAGGATAAAGATGACGACTCCGAGGTTGAAGAAGTGGCAAAGGGGTGTAGTTATGGGGCTTTTCAAAGGTGTAAGCCCCTAACTTTTGATGGTACCGGTAATGCTGCTGCTGCTGCTGCTCAGCATTGGATTAGGGAAATGGAGGCAGTGTTGAGAATCAGTGAGTGCCGGGAAGACCAGAAAGTGAAGTTTGCTTCCCATTCACTTTTGGACCCAGCTCTGTGTTGGTGGGATAACATTGTTGACGCCCTTGGGGAGAAGGCTGTTAAGAGGATGAAGTGGCCTGAAATGAGGAGATTGGTGATAGAGGAGTACTTCCCGAAAAGGGAACTTGATAAGATTGAACAAGAATTCGTGAGCTTGGAAGCTGGAAACATGACACACCAGGAATACACCTCAAAATTCAATGAAATGGCACGTCTGGTGCCTGACTTGGTGACTCCTGAATCAAAAAGCATTAAAAGGTACATACAAGGGTTGACTCTGGACATCCGTAGGGATATGGTTACTACCTGGCCTGGTACTTTTAGGTTAGCAGTGGATCTCAGTGGAAGGTTGTATGCTCATCAGAGGTCGGTAACAGGGGTGAACCAAGGAAGGTTTGGAACAGCAATGGGAAGAGGTATGAAAATGGTAATTATCAACCAGGGAACAAGAAAGCAAGGGTGGACGTAAAGCAGGCGATTGTGAAGGGGATTGATGAAATCAGAGACTGTGGGAAGTGTGGAAGGAGGCATCTGGGAGAATGTCGAATGGGTAGCTATGGATGCTACAGGTGTGGGAAAATTGGTCACATAGCCAGAGAGTGCCCGAAATTAAAAAGGTGCTTCAACTGTAACGAGTCGGGGCACCATAGCAGGGATTGCAAGAAAGCTAAGCCTAGGAGCTCGGGAACAAGCGGGAAGGATGATAAGGGGGATGATGGAAAGCCCAAGGCCAAGGAAAGGGCTTTCACCATGAACAAGAAAGAGGCAAGGAAGGACCCGAATATGGTGTCAGGTATGTTTCTCATCAATGATGTTTGTGTCTCTGTATTATTTGATAGTGGTATCAGTAGGAGCTTTGTATCTGCATCTTTCTATGCTACCCTAGGTATTCAAACTAGGGAAATAGATGAAGCTTTTGAAATAGAAACAGCTGATCGTAAATCCATTAGAATAGCTAAGGGGTTAGATGATTGCCGTATAATACTAGGAGGTCACTGTTTTCCTATGCGATTGTTTGCCATGACCTTAGGAGGTTTTAATATCGTACTAGGAATGGATTGGTTAGCTGCTTATGATGCCAACATAATATGCCAGCAAAAGATAATTTGATTAACGGCTCCCGATGGTAGTCCAGTTAAAATTTACGACGATAACGTCTGCAAAGTGCCAAGGGTTATTTCCATGATTAAGGCGGAGAAATTTATGAGACGAGGGTGCAGGGCGTACCTAGCGTATGTCAAGGACGTTAAAGATAAAGCAAAAGATTTATCAGATGTATCGGTGGTGCGTGACTTTCCTGATGTATTCCCGGAGGATCTGTCAGGAGCACCACCTGATAGAGAGATAGAATTTCAGATTGATCTACTGCCAGGAGCCCAACCCATTGCCAAAGCACCATATCGTCTAGCCCCGTCCGAGATGAAAGAGCTCATGTCACAACAGCAAGAACTTCTTGATAAGGGATTCATTAAGCCCAGCATATCTCTGTGGGGTGCTCCAATGTTGTTTTTAAAGAAGAAGGATGGTAGCATGAGGATGTATATAGATTACAGAGAATTGAATAAGCTGGCCGTGAAGAATCGATACCCATTACCCAGAATAGATGATTTGTTTGATCAGTTGCAAGGTGCAAGTTGGTTTTCCAGAATAGATCTCAGATCCGGGTATCATCAGCTCAAAGTAAGGGAGCAAGATATTCCAAAGACAGCTTTCCTAACGCGTTATGGACACTATGAGTTTCTAGTTATGTCATTCGGGCTAACCAATGCTCCTGCAACATTTATGGACTTAATAAATCGCATGTGTCGACCGATGTTGGATAGATCAGTAATAGTTTTCATCGATAACATCTTAATCTACTCAGAGAACGAAGGAGACCACGCTTGCCATATCAAGGAGGTGTTAGAAACATTACAAAAGGAGAAATTGTATGCAAAGTTCTCAAAATGTGCATTTTGGCTAAGTGAGGTCAGTTCTTAGGACACGTTATAAATTTGGAAGGGATTATGATCGACCCAGCAAAAGTTCAAGCAGTCACGCAATGGAAATCTCCAAAGACACCATCCGAAATCCATAGTTTCTTGGGATTGGCAGGTTATTATAGAAGGTTCATCAAGGACTTCTCAAAGATAGCCTCCCCATTAACAAGGTTAACAAGGAAGAACGTGGTGTTCGACTGTGGAAAGGATCAAAAGGATGCATTTCAAGAATTAAAGGATAGATTAACCAAGGCGCCAGTACTAACCTTACCTGAAGGAGATGAAGACCTAGCGGTATACTCCAATGCCTCTTACTACGGGTTAGGCTGTGTATTGATGCAAAGAGGAAAGGTTGCCTACGCGTCCAGGCAGCTGAAGGACACGGAGGTCAATTACCCCGTTCACGATTTGGAACTAGCAGCAGTGGTGTTCGCCTTGAAGATATGGAGACATTATTTGTATGGCACTAAGTGAACTATATTCACCGATCACAAAAGTCTGAAATATTTCTTCGAGCAAAAAGACCCCAATATGAGACATAGAAGATGGTTGGAGTTAATAAAGGATTATGATTATAAAATCCATTATCACCTGGGTAAGGCAAATGCGGTAGCCGATGCACTGAGCCGAAAAGAAGGATATGAACCAATTCGAGTGAAAGCGTGTCAACTGGTAGTGACCCCAGAATTATGAGATTAATAAGCGAAGCTCAGGTGGAAGCCTTGAAGGAACCCCAAATTATGAAAGAAATGATGGTGGGAAAAGCCGATAATCTAGTTGATAACACGTTGGGTATGAAGACCATTTATGGCAGGATATGGGTTCCGAGGTATAGGTATTTGCGAGAGAAAATTTTTGATGAAGCACACAAGACTCGCTACTCAATACACCCAGGAGCAAATAAGATGTACCATGATTTGAAGAAAGATTATTGGTGGCCCGGGATGAAGAGAGAGGTAGTTGCGTATGTAAAAAATGCCTAACATGCCTGCAAGTGAAGGCCGAGCATCAAAGGCCCTATGGATATGTTCAACCTTTGGAGGTGCCAGAATGGAAGTGGGAACATATTACCATGGATTTTATAACTAAGTTACCACGTACAACCAAGGGTAATGATGCAATCTGGGAAATAGTAGACAGATTAATCAAGAGTGCTCATTTCTTACCTATCAAGGAAGCAATCAGTTCAGAGAAGCTCATGGAGTTATTCATCAGAGAAATAGTCACATGGCATGGCATGCCTGTATCAATTGTGTTAGATAGAGACACACGATTTACATCTAAATTCTGGAAAAGGTTTAATGAAGAGATGGGGACAAGATTGCATATCGGTATGTCATACCACCCGCATACCGATGGTCAATCCGAAAGAACGATACAAACATTGGAAGACATGTTACCAGCATGTGTTATGGACTTTGGTGGTAATTGGGATAGTCATCTACCATTAGTAAAATTTTCTTACAACAATAGCTATCATGCTAGTATCAAGATGCCTCCATATGAAAGGTTGTATGGGAGACGATGTAGAATGCCAGTCTGCTGGGGTGATGTCAGACAAAAAGAGTTGGGAATCTTAGAGGTTGTAGAAGCCACGAAGAAAAAGTTAGAGAAAATTAAGGCTTATATGAAAGCTGCCAAGGATTGACAAAAGTCATACGCTGATAAAAGGAGGAGACCAATAGAATTCAGGGTGGGTGATAGAGTAATGTTAAAGGTGTCGCCATGGAAAGGGATTATCCGGTTTAGGAAGAGGGGAAAGCTAAGTCCCACGTTTATTGGGCCATTTAAGATATTGATGCGAGTTGGAGATGTAGCTTACAGGCTGGACCTCCCAAGAGAGTTAAATGGGATTCACCCCACCTTTCATGTGTCGCATCTGCGAAAATGTTTGGTCAATGATGAGATGGTTGTGCCTTTTGATGATGTTGAAATGGATGAAAAGTTGAATTATATGGAACAGTCGGTTGCCATTTTAGATAGAAAAGTGAAACAATTAAGAAACAAAGTGATCAAGCAAGCCAAGGCACAATGGGAACATCGAAAGGGGTCGGATGCCACTTGGGAATCCAAGAAAGAAATGAGAGAGCAATACCCTGATCTTTTTAACAACTAAATAGGTTTCAAGAATGAAACCTAAATAAGGGGGGAGACTTGTAACGCCCCGGAATGTTGAAGCGACCAACTTAGTAATAATGGTTGAGTTCGGGTTATGTAAAAAAAAGGAAAGAAAGAAAATGATTATGGGCCAAATTACCTTATGAGCTTATGGTTTGATGGGTTTAAGGGCCTAACCATCCATTAAACACCCATAATCAGCCATATTCTCCATTTCTTGCAAACCAAGCCACTAACAACTTAGAAAGAGAACGTAGTAAGAGAAAGTGAAGAAACTTGAAGATTTGGAGCTTCATTGGTTAAGGGATTGAAGATCTAAGTGTTAGAGCATCAAACCATGAGAAAGGAGCAAGAAATACAGGTAAGAATCATCCTCTAAACACCTCTGTAGGTCAGACACAGATTCTAGGGTTTTGGGTTTTGAAAAGTTGCAAAGAATCACATAAATGTCACATTTTTACGTATGAAATCATGTAAAAAGCTTAGATATAGTTTCATGGATGAAAAACTAAGGATTTGGACGTAAAAAGTTGAGATTTTGGGTTAAAAACGAGCTGGTTCGTCATTTTTATACGTCCAGCGAAACTGAGAGTTCATCCTGCGAAACTAAGGCAATCTCCTTACTGCGAAACTATAGTTTCGAGGTAGTTTCCCAAGTGCATAGGTTGATCTGTAGATTTTAGCAAATCTAGGAAATTCCAACGAAAGTTGGGCGTGTTTGGCAGCGAAACTGGCAGCGAAACTGCCATGAAACTGCCATGCGAAACTGGCAGCGAAACTGCATGCGAAACTGCTGTCGAAACTGTGTAGAAAATGACCTATTTGTGTGTTAACTTATATGTAGACCGTGTACCATGACCCTAGCTTAGAAAACTTAGACGTGAAGTTGCTTACTGATCAGGTGAGTTCTAGATCCCCTATTTCATACATGTTTTAAACGTTTTGGGGCGATATGCATACTAAATGACCAGTTCTTTTAAACCAAAGTTTTATGCACTATCCTATATAGGAAATGGGGTTTTCCAGTGAATTCATATCGTGCTTTTCCTATTGTGTTATGACCTTGGTAATGATGATATGTCTTGGACTATGCTATGTTATATTATGTATAACCTAAAGATGAAAGTGAAACCTAAAGAAACGTTATTGGCCCATAACGTGTACCTTTGTAAAGTAAAGCCTTGCAAGCAAATGACAGAGAAGGGTTGCATTTGTTGTGCCCTCATGACAGTAAGGCCTGGATTGGCATGTCAGTAAAGTAAAGACCTGAACAAGCAGGTCAGTAAGGCCTAAATTGGCATGACAATAATGGCCTGTATGGGTACGATAGTAAGGCCTAGATTGGCATGTTCGGTAAAGTCCTGTGTTCATCATAGGCACTAATAGTGACTGGGAATTGACGGATAATAATAAGACATAGGTATCAATAAATGAAAGCATTGATGATAAAGCAATAGTCTGGTATAGTAATATTCGGATATGTGATAACTACTTTCGAATGATAAGTTAATATATTTTACTAAAAAATTATTTGATAAAGTAAACCTAGAATTCACTCAGCGAAGCTGACTTTTGTATGCATATTAGTTTGACAGGTGAGCTGTTGGACTTGAGTGAATGTGAGCATGGATTCTAGAAGCTACTTGGCATCTGAAGGCTAGCATCCCTGATTAAGAAAATTACTAAGAAGACTTTTAAAGACTCTTTGATGTTTTAAAGACAATGTTAATGTTTTATTTGAATTATGTCGTAATGGATTGAAACTTAATGTACTTTTCCGCTGCAATGTTTATCTAAATGAATGTTTTAAATCTATGTTTTTGCTGTGAATGACCAGCTGTAAAGTTTTCTGGGATCAGGGCATGACTAAACATGCAATAAATACCTAAAAGTTTGAACTAGCTTTGTAATTTTCATAGTTTAGGGACCAACATGCAATCTGGTTGAACCACAGGGACCATTTATGTAAATTTATCTATTAGGAAGTAAGAACATTATCATGTAAACATATATATAGATGTCACCTCATGGCTCATGCATTGAGTTATGTGTAAAATACTAGAGTGTATAAGTGTCCCAAGATCGAACCGTAAGTCTGTCAAGGACTTTTGGTAACTCTATGACGTTTTATATCGTTGCACATGATTTATAAGAGAAACATGCCAAATTAATCTTGTATGGATTAGGAGAGCATCCGGTAAATATAATAATTTTCGGCTTATCAGACATCTGGAAAATAAAATGTTGGGTTACGGTAAGAAAGGTCACATTTGATGCCTTGTTAACATATGGTTGATCTAATAAGTTTATAATTGTCAGTAGTTGTTCACTTACATCTGCAAGAGATCGAACTCCATCAACATTAAATCTGTTAGTCATAACTTACTTACCATTTATTGTTGGTTGCCACTATTAACCAAGTTACCACTAATGATTAATTTTCCACCGATTATCAGTTGTTACCGATGTCAGTTAGCACTCACAACCTGTCCCCACTAATGATAGCTTTCCATACAACTTTTTATCAATCACAAAAATTCAAAGCAACCTCTAGTTAGGAATGTTCAAAGGTCGATTCAGTTAGTTTTGACATGAATTTCGATCCACAGTAGTCACATTTTATGGAGAAACTAAACTGAAGTGTTCTAGTCGGGCCAGACAGGTCAAACCAACCAAAATGATTTAGTTTTCACGGTTTGCCGGTTTGGGTCATTTTCTTTACATAATATACATAAAAACTTAAGAAAAATGCAAGGCTTAAAAGAGACCAAAGGTTTATGTCTTAAGTGTTAAAGAGCTTACAAAAGAAGGTTAATAAGAAAACATAGTAGTGAGGAATTTTATGCACTATAAAAAGAGTTAATTTCAATTTTGTTACCTAACGTTTGACTAAAGTAATTATTTTTCTTCAAAAGAAAAATTATATCAATTTACCTCGAAAAGTTTCATATCTTGTTTTAATTTCACTTCAAAAGTTTCATTATTTTGGATAAAGTTGAAATAACTAATGAAACTTTCGAATTGAAATTGAAACAACTTATGAAATTTTTGAAGTTAAATTGATGTGTTTAATATTTTGAAGGAATATGGTTATTTTTAACAAACCTTAAGGAGTAAAATCGAACTTAACTCAAAAATATATGTATTAAAATTATTAGATTCCTATACGTGAAACAAAATATATTTTATTTTTATTTTTTATCAGATTATATATATATAAATATATATTATTTATTTTTTAAATAATTTTTGTATCTGATTCTCTAACTCGCCGAACCAGCTGATTTTGCTCTGCTTGGGTGGTTCGAATAATTTCTAACAATTTTTTGAACATTTCTACTTTTAGTTGCTTTTATGTCATTCATGTTATATTTTCAAGGACCCTACCATTAGCCTCGCCACGGGTGTTGTCGTGGACCCTATCAAGCGGGCGATACCTTTTTGGAACTCACTTCACTTGTCAAGTGCTCTACAGTTATACCCCGCCAATGGTGTCACAATGGACCATGCCAAGTGGGAGATGCCTCCTTGAAACTCCATAAGAGAGCTTCGCCGTTAGAACCCTATGATGTTTAGATGTGTTAGAAAACACAATAGTTTTAAACAAATGTATATTATATAGTTTTTAATTGTATTAATGTTTATTATGATTTATTTTTTATCTTTAAGAATCTAACTAAAATAATCTTGATGACATCATCATGTGGACGTGACTAAAAGAAGAATCTCTTTTTTTTTTTTTTTTTCTAAACTAAAATCAAACATTGATATTCTTGTTATAAAGAGTAATATTCATCCTTTTAAGCGTTATCATTAAAATTCTTCTAACTAACTACTAACATGACGTACAAAAGCTTTTCTTTTGTCAATTTTCATCGATGATGGCTCGATCGTCCATGCTCAAGCCGACTATTTAAACAATAACCAATTTTCTCCACTTTTTATAGATTCTTGTCATAAACATTCATTAGAGCGATCTTTATACTAGTATTTAAAGAGTAATGTCCCTCCTTATAAAATGTTTGAAAAGAATATAAATAATATCTTTAACATTTAATATGATCATTAAATGGTCAGCTATTTATGCTAGTGACATATGACAAGTATGGTGAATGAATATGACATGTGTCAAGGAGCGTGTAAGAAGATAAAATGTGATAAAATTTTATTTTACTTTATTAATATAAATATTATTACCCTTGAACTTAAAACATGTACCATATGGTCTTTGAACTTAATAAAGTTATTTTTTTTCTTTTTTTATTGTTTCTTTTTCTTATGTTTTTTGGGGTTATTTTCTTGCTTTGTTTTTCCGGGTTATTTTCTTGCTTTGTTTTTCCTTTGGAATGCTTATTTGATATTAACTTATTTCTTTTGCTTCGTTTTTCACGTTAGATTATGGGCAAAGGCTCTTGCAACCGTCCTCCTAGAACCTTGAGGTTTTTATGAGTCAAAATTCACAATAGTCACAAATACACATTCAATCACACATCTCAACTTATCAAAATTTATTATAATTTTTCTTTGGTTTAAGTAGATTCAAGTCAACGTAAATAACATTGATAACATTAAAATTAACAATAAATATACAAGGCGAACACGACTAAAAGAAGGATATCATTTTTTCTTTAACTAAAATCAAAGATTGATATTCTTGTTATAAAGAGTAATATCTACCATTTTAGTGTGAACAATAGAATTCGCCTAACTACCCACATGACCACATCCATCTAAACAATGACCAAACCTTTCTATTTTATAGATTCTTGTCGCACATTCATTAAAACGACTTCTACATTAAATTTATCAACAATTCAAGGAGGCGGTTGGAACTAAAAGAGGAATCATTGTCATAACTAGAACCAGACACTGATATTCTTGTTATAAAGAGTAATATCTATCCTTTTATATGTTACATTAATATACCTTTCATTACCTACTCACATGACACCATCCATTTTAGACAATGACCAAACCTTTCTACTTTTATAGATTCTTGTCAAACATTCATTAAAACGACTTTTAGAGTAACATTTAAAAATATCAATCTTTACCTAACATAAAATCTATCTTACATGTATACTTAAATTCCACCTAACTATTCTAAAAGACGCAGGGCATGAATTGACCCAGCTACATGTGTTATATTATTTTCATTCGGTAAATAAACTAAAATAATACATATTACCTTATAGGAAGAATAAAAACATAGCTATCTCTGCTGATAATTTATCTTAAGTAATATGATTATAATTGAACAACATTCTTAATATGATTACAAGATATTGAGAGACATTAATGACAATTACATTATTTTTACAAAAAGTATACGAGTTTGTATGATAATTTTATTTATCAATATATAATCTTCTTATTAAACTGGTGCTGACCTTAAAATGAAGATGTTCGAGTTGTATCCATGTTATTTAAATTATATATTTGACATAAAATCAAATTTATAAAATAGAAAAATATACAAATTTGAAATGTGAAAGAAAAAAGAACAAATGACAGTTGAAAGACAACGTGTGTTTCAATCTCGTTGGTCACCTTGTAAGAAACCCATTACAACTTAAGCACTCGCAAACACTTCTTAATTAATTGTTAAAGGTGAATTGTATACAACACTTCTCTAAACAATAAAATGTTTTTTATAGACATTTGTACTTTTAAATTCAAATGACCAAAAAAAGTTATGGGCAATGTCTCTTTGGAACCTTCACGCTTAGGAGGGTTCTCCATCCAAAACCTCTAAGGTTCTTATGTGATAGAAATTTCACTAGTTTTAAACAAGTGTATAATTCATATATTCTAACTTGTATTAATATTAGTTACAAGTTATTTGATTTTAACTAAATTTAATCAATTAAAATGATTCTGATGCGTTAAAATCATCAATAATATCACGAGACTAATATGCTTAAAAGAAGAATCTTCTTTTTTTTTTATAATTAAAATCAAACATTGATATTCGTTCTATAAAAAGCAATATCTAACATCTTACATGTTTGTATTAAAGTTTTCATGATTAACTACCAGCATGACACCATTAATCTAGACAGTGACCAAACCTTCCTATTTTTGTAAATTCTTGTCAAACATTTAGTAGAAAGACTTGTAAAATAATAATCATTTCCCTAAAACAAAATCTATACTTAAATCTGTTGGTAACGAGGAGAATTATTTCAATTTTCAACAACGAAGTTCATCATCCATAAGATGACATCAATTATCACACATGAGCTGTTTGATGGGACCAAACAAATCATCACATCAATTCACCCTCTCCTTCACACACCATTTTCAATTGTGAACAGTGAACACTGCTACACATTTCTCTAATCGTTCTCTCTGCATATTAGATGAACAATTTCATAACTGGAGGTCCTCTACTGGATCATCAAACAAGCAGATCGTTGAAGAAGCTGTTATTCTTCGCATTTTCATTGATTTACTTCTCAAATTATGCATTCGCGCAATCAGCAAAGCTCGATACGCAAGAAGGTAGGTCGTTGTTTTATGTTTTCATCGATTACATGGTTCGATTTAGGGATGAAGGAGGGATTAATTGTGATTGTTGTGTGTGAACTGATGCAGTGAGGGTAATGAGAGAAATTTGGGGAAAATTAGGGTTATTGGTGAAGAAGGAATGGGATTTTGACAAGGATCCGTGTGGTGACGAAGGGAGTTGGAGGTCCGTTGCAATCTGCGATTGCTCTTTCGACAGTAATACCACCTGCAGTGTTACTGAAATGTACGTATTTCCAATCTTATTTTGGTTAATTGCAAGCTAAATGTGAATTAGGGATATTGAAGTCGTAAGTTTTATGATTTTAAGGAAATTTACGGCAGCAAGCTCATCTAATCAACATTCATTGCGTTCATAGATGCATATTGTGGATAACTATTTATCAATATTCAATGAATCGGCATTTGGGATATTAGAATCTAAAAGGAAGTGATTAATCTGCAAAATTAATTCAATTTATGGCTGATCTTGAGTACTTTTCAGAAAACATGTGATCCATCAAAATGTTTTGTTTATACCAAAGTGGACAGTACCATTGACTTAGAATATCAAAGGTGGTCAATCCCAGCTTGTTCAGCTGACCATTTGTAAATATTGCATCTAGCACATAGTTATCATGTTTGTTTTAGTAGCAATTCTTATAATATGAACAAACAAACAAGGTAGCCAGTAAGATCCCAATCATAATTGGTAGGATGTGTGGAGGGTGGGATAGGGCAAACCTTTCCTCTATCAGGGGTAGAGAGGCTGCCCCGGTGAGATTCCGGCTCCAAAAAACTTTTATTTATTCCATTCTTATAATATGATATCAAAAAATTTAAAGTTCTATAAATATTAAAAGCAGTGTTATGAAAAGAAGCATTTTTTTTGTTTAAATTCAATACAATGTATTCATAAAATAAAAAAATTCTGCTACCATAATTAGCTTGTTACTCACACTCTCTCGGTCAACACAAAACTACCTCAAAATTTAACTTAGAAATTACATCACTATGAGACTAGTTATTTATTTATCATATTCTATGAAGGTATCTAAATGTAATGTTATACTCTATATATAGAGCCCCTATAGAACCCTATTTAACACACAATCGATATAAAATCTCCTTCCTGGTTTACTTTTCACAAAGGTTATAAAGTGAACTTTGATAATGGAAGTGACATTTGTGAATGTTAATGAGGAGCGATTGACATTTTATTACTGCAATACTGAACTTGACTTAATTTTCTTTTCTGCTTGATGTATTATTCAGCATATCACATTGTTGTTAAGATAAAAAGGAAAGTTGTGAGAGAATATCTACTGTGTCATTTAGAGATTGGCTAGACATGATAATTTCCTCCTAATGAGAGAAATAACATTATGTACAAATAGGGCCTCTTGTAAACCATTAATATATAAATTTTGTTTTTTTCATTAAACTACAAATTTCTTTAGAACAATTTTAATTCAGGGCCAGATTTTAGTGATAGTGAACCATTTAAAACATAATTGTACGCTTAACTAGGATTTGATTCCTATACTACATTCACTAGAAGATCACAATCCCACTTGGTAATTTGTGAATGAAACCACACTGTGACTGCTGAGGCTAATAGGTATTTTAATGTAAACATTTTCCCATGGAGAGAGAATTCTATTTCTTAAACCATGAAAATCAAAGTTCTTTTTCTTCTACAATCTAGAATTATAGCATCCCAGAATGTCTCAGCTCCTCTTCCATCAGAGTTTTCCAAGCTTCCGTACCTTCAATTTTTGTAAGAAAATCTCTATGCTCGATATGACACTAATCAATACATTTACTTAAGTAATGATCATTGATCATAGTGAAGTGAGAGTTCCATTTTATGCAGGGATCTCAGTTTTAACTACTTCACTGGAATTATCCCATCTGAATGGGCTACTATGAGCTTGAGGAACCTGTATGGACCACCAGGCCACATATCACCTCTATTGGCAATTTATTTGCAAGCAAAATGATTATTCTATTGTGATTATTTATCATAATTCTCTTTGTTTCTAATAACATATATATTAACTTCTAATTATGTATATATGCAGCTCACTCATGGGAAACCAGTTATCCGGGCCGTTTCCAACAGTTCTCACCAGAATCACCACCCTTCTAGAATTGTAAGCCACATCACCACTTCTTTATTTGTGAGAATATAATAATAACAACCTAACAACGAAAAAGAAAAATGACAACAACATCAATATCAACATCAATAATAATAATAATCATGATTAAATTATCAACATGATGTAGCTTTACTTAAATTTGATTGTGAATTGCTTCAATTTATTTTTGTAGAAGCATAGAAGGAAACTGCTTTTCAGGACCCATACCCGAAGAGATTGCAAACTTGAATAATTTGGAGAAGCTGTACTAATTTTTTACTATTCTTACCTATATTTATGCTTTAGCAACCCAGACTGAAAAATGATAGATCAAAATTGTAATTTTCTTAGAAAACTTGCCTAAAAAATATACATATTATGGGTCTATATAAGCTTTATCGAAGAATACTGGATATTTGGGTAAGTAATAGAGTAAGTAAACCTCAAACACAACCTATGATGAAGAGTATGTATGGAGAGCTTTAATTTCTAAGTCTTTCTAACAATCAACATCCATCAATTGACTAAGGGGCTGTTTGGCAACATCTGATTGAATAAGTGCTGAACCAGTAAGAGGTCTGAACCAGTAAGATGTCTGAACCAATAAGTGGTCTGAACTAATAAGTGTGTTTGGTTGTAAAACAAAATAAAAACCCTCTCTTGAATCATTTCACATTCATTCTTTGCTTCCCCCAAATCCATCATCTTCTTCCTTTGTCTTTCCTCTCTGTAAACTCTCATCTCTCTCTCTTGAACCATTTCACATTCATTCTTTGCTTCCCCCTTTAAATCACAAGATCCCCATCTCTTTTCTTCCTTTTTTCTTGTGTTCTATGTTTCTTTCTGCTGTAATCCGTCGGTGTTACTACCTTAATTGCACCCACAATCGTCGCTAAAATCCCCATAACAGATTTGGGGATTTCAGCACCTTTCAACCTTCATCCCTCTGTTATCATCTTCAACAGTCAAAATCAAACCTTTTGCTTCATCGTCTTCCCAAATGTCGCACTCAGGTAAACCGATTTCCGACCTAGGGTTCAATACAACACTCTCCGATCGACTTCGGAAGTCGCTCACTCGCCGTCGCAGACCGCCACCGCCGTGGCCATCGCCATCGCCATCGCAGACCGACTTCACGTCTGACTCGGTTCAGATGTTGGTTCACGTCTGACCGAATAAGGGGTTCGGTCAGACTTCTTCTCCGGTAAGATGTAAGCAACCAAACAAGCCGGTCTGACCGAGTCAGACTTGCACGTCTGATCGGGGTCAGTCAGACCCAACCAAACAGGCCCTAAGTAGTTAATGTTGATGAATTTGGAGAGTCAGCTATATGTCATGACCCACCTAAATTTAAATCGCAAAGTTGTTGATTTCGAAAGGTTTTAGGCTGATCTTGAAAGTTAAGAGGCCAAGGATAAGCCTAGAACTATCCAAGCAAATCTAGATTAAGCAAGGTATGAAGGGTCACGTAGTATTCTAGATTTGTGCATGGAAGTCTCTAGATAGCATCATGTAAATACTCTAGTGTATTGTATAGAATGATCCAAAATGGAAGGACAAGATCTAAGCCACATAGTATAAGAGGGGTTGGTCAATTGTAGTAAACCATCTCAAAGTTACCTTATAAAGTCCTTTGTAAAGCATCCATGTAACATTCTCATAGCAATACAACTTGTTCTTTTCATACATATCTTGCATTCTTTTGTAGTCTTTCGAATCTTACATAGTTAGGTAAAAGTTATAAATCTAAGTTATTCGTATCGGAGTTGAAATCACAAGTCAATGAATCCTATGAAGAACCTCTTGACTTTGCTTCAAGTAAACCAACTTTAGTCTTTATCCTTCTGCTAGACAGATGAGTTGGGATCCTATGTGATGGATCTGAGTGGTGAATTCAAGAGTGCTATCAACGTGCATAGTGGCGACTTAAAACACGAGCTTTGATTACTTGAGGAAAATGGTCATACTAAAACCTGATAATCTAAAATAAAACCAATTATTAAAAAGCTTAAATTATGTTTTCTAGGAGTTATGGACCTGTTTCTTCACTCTTCTGTATTCTCACTGTCAACATATTAATCGGTCCCTTACTCAAAATACCTCGTCCTCAAGTTTTTGAAGTCGAGAGTTCCATGTGATTTGTTGTTTTGTGTCTCTACTAACTTAAGTCTCTTGGTTTCACATTTTCATCCGCCATCAATTTTGTTTATCTTTCAATACTCTCTACTACAGGAACACAATTAATGCTATTAACCTCTCTGTCTTCATTCTGTTAATCATTTGTTGCTTTCTCTTCATGACTCTCCACCATGTTAACATCTTTCATCACCTCCAGTTTTATGAGTTTATGCCACATCATCATCATGAGAATCATCAATTCCGATCTTGGAGTTATCATTTAATGTACATATTCCTTCTGAAGGTAGAAGTCATTAAACTGATTGACATCTCCATGTTGACAAGAGGTTGATACCTATGACTAGAGCTACCACCAACCCCTGGATGTTGGACAACACCATAGAAACCACGCTTGTATTTTTTGTGGATGCTTCTCACACCTATGAAGCAAGTAGTATTCAAGGATATTACATTGTGTGATACCAACTGACGTAGAGCAAAAACACATATAAAAGAGAGAGAAATTTGATATTTCAAGGTTACAATAGGTTGCTTTTATAGGAAATTCTAACGAGCTTTCATCAACAACTAAGGGGCTGTTTGGCAGCAGCTGAATCAGCCTCTTAATGGTTCAGATATCTGAATGGTCCAACACTTAATGGTTCAGAATGTTTGTTTCGCGAGCAAATGTCTGAATGGTTCAGACATTTGCCTCTGAATGGTTAAGCATTATACTAATCTCGAATGGTTAAGAGGTCTAATGCTGAATGGTTAAGACCTCTTATCTGAATTGGTTAGACATTTGCCTTTGAATAGTTAAATGATATACTAGCTCTTAATGGTTCAGACATCTTAATGGTTCAACACTTAATGGTTAAGACCTCTTATTGGTTGAGCACTTAATCATTCAGAAATTGCCAAACAGCCCCTAAGAGATTAAGTACGACTATTAAGAAATTAAATGTAACACTAAGCATGGAATGGTGACAACTTGCAAATTGCTTAGTCAATTAAAATAAGAAAAATCTTCGAAATCAAGTTGAGATTTCTTGTTTTTTCAGGCGTCTTCCCCACTCCTAGAGGTCCATACATTGGTCATTCGAGTTATCAATCCCTCATCACAACACCTATACATAGCATAAATCATGATAGGACCTAACACCTTCATGTAAAACTTTGTATTCACAGTGATCTATCTTCAAATTATTTCAATGGACACCTGCCTACGGCACTTGCAAAGCTTACCAACTTGACTGATGTGTGAGTACAAATCTTGTAAATTTGGATGGTAATCCATAAAGAGGTGATTTGTAGACCATTTTTTCCAATGTGTACACCTACAAACTTTATATATATGTTTCTTTAACTAATTTGCCTCTTACATTACTTCAATTCTTTTTTTAACTTTCTAATTGTGTAAGGGCAGAGTGGTTTAAACCAATATTTTTTGGTGGTGTGCATATGACCTCACATCCATACAGGTTTAACGTTATTCTAACTTCTGAGAGATTGTTACTTTTTAAGGAGGATATGTGACAACAATTTCACGGGAAAGATACCAAACTTCATCAGCCAGTGGACAAAAATTGGGAGATTGTGAGAACCTTGTGGGAGAGATTCCATGGAGAGGTAATGTATTTTTGGCAGAGTTGTGTTTAAGCATTGGACTATCCAAATATTTGGATTTTAAGATAACCAAACATTGGAAGTTTTGATTAACATAATATGTTTTTTTTTTTTCCAAATGATTACCTGGTCTTGTATTTAAGTTACTGGTTTTTATGGTAGAAACAAAGTGGGTTACTTGAAATGAAAATCTGCCTACAGTACATTACCTTTTTACGCAATTTCTCCAACCTTTTTTATATATGTAGTTGGAAATTTCCATCACTTGCTATGGATGTATTTATCTAAAATATTTCAACATTTGGCGTACGATGCAGGCATATACAAGGTTGTTCTTTTGAGGGGCCCTTTCCTTCTAGGATCTCTGTCTTAACAAAACTGAAGGATCTGTATGCCTTTTTACACTGAATTTTTTTTCTTTTTTGTATTTGTTCTAATGAGGTGTTCTAATAAGGTGGCTGAATTCGTGAAGTGATTAAAGTTCTTTTCACTGTACTTATCTTGTGACACAGGAGAATTAGTGACTTGAAAGGTGGAGCTTCTAGTTTCCCGTCACTTCAGAAAATTATTGGACTGCGTATATTGTGAGTAGTTTTTTCTTTTTATGGTGATTCCTTCTTTTTAGTACCCAAATGAAGATATTAATTACAATCATGTGGACTTTTGTAGGATACTTAGGAGTTGTTTGATCCATGGGACAATTCCTAACTATTTTAGGGATATGATATATCTGAATACTATGTAAGTAATTCTCAAGATGTTCCTTGCGCATCATCATGTTACTTTTTGTATATATAAATTAGTTTTCAGAATATTCTACTTTTGAAAACTAGAACACAATAACTTGGATGCCACTAGCTAATAATTTCGCAGAGATAATCCGTAGATAATATACCAAGGGGTGTTTGGATTTGCATTTTGAAACTAATTATTTGATTACTCCTACTTAAATATGCAATAATTCATTTTTAATGTTTAAATAACAGATTGAGCTTCTGCTATTACCGGTTGCAATAAATTTGATTATCTAAAAGAAAACATAATTTCTTATTTACCACTTGCTTTGATCTAATTTGAAACTTTGATTTCTATTTCAACACCGTCTTTACTTATTTTCTCAAAATTGTCCTTATTGATCGTTTAAAATAGTAAATTCATGAAATAATTAAATTTTGTCAAACTTTAATCATACAACGTTGATAGTTCCTATTAGTATATAATTGCCGAGGTTAGCTTTTCTAGGATTTCTCATTTGTATATAACAAAGGTTCACCCTCTAAATTTTTCAATCTTTACATGGTATTAACTCTACATGGTATTAGAGTTAAGGCTCTCGATCAGAGTTAAACTTTGTATAGTGTATTGTATTGTATATTAATAATAATGATTACAAGGGATATATAGAGTATATATTTACACTTTAGAACCCTCTAATATATAATACTAATCACTAAGAACATAAACTGTTTAATATTCCCCCACAAGCTAAGGCCAAGAAACGACCTGTAGCTTGGACCCGTAATTCTATAAACCGCTGTGAGGGTAATGGCTTCTGAAAAAATCAGCAATTTGATCATTAGTCGATATGGATTGTACCAGAGTTTTCCCTTAGCAACCTCTTCTCTATCAAAGTGGAAATCAACTTCTACGTGTTTTATTCGAGCATGGAAGAGTCTTAGCACCGGAACGGATGGCATAGGAACCTTAAGTTCTCGCAGTAGGGCTTTAATCCAAGTGAGTTCTGCAACTATATCTGTTAAGGCTTTATACTCGGATTTTGTTGACGACCGAGAGACATTGTGTTGCTTTCTGGCAGATCACGAGATTAGGTTGGAACCAAGGTAAATAACAAATCCCCCGGTGGATCGACAGTAATCAGGGCAACCAGCCAGTCAGCATCAGAGTAGGCATGTAGAGAGAGACAATGAGTATCAATGTAAGCATGCAATGTTGAACCAAAAGATTGTTTAATCAGTAGGCCATAATGAGCGGTACCCTGAAGATATCTGAGAATACGTTTAACAGCAGACTAGTGATTCTCAGTTCTGTCTAATAATCAGCATGATACAAAGCCCTAGCCGCTGTCCATGTTTAGTATCATGATACAAAGCCCTAGCCGCTGTCCATGTTTAGTATCAGTAGCCATCTTCTTCAAGATAAAGTTTTTAGGAGTATTTGTTGCATCTCAAGTTCTCAACGACCAACACCTTCAACGATCTTTGATTAGTGTACTCCAATAGTTTGTTGCCAAACCTCCGTTGCCATACTCCCCCACCATGCGTCGCTCTTTTTTGTGCCACACGCCACTCGTCTCTTCGCCATTGTAGTCCACGCACCTATGCATGAGGGCTAGTGGACAATATGACAGCTTTCGAATTACCTCTAATGTTACCATTACAATCTGGTCTATAACCTTGCAACCTTGCTGTCATCTACCAATGAAATCTCGCCACCAGCTACCATTTGATGTTACCGTATGTTCCAGAACCGTCATTGTTTTTGTTTGGTATTCCTACCACTGATCTTCTAGTTTTTGAAACATCTCATGATCATTATTTCCATTGCAATCTATTCGAGTTCAAGAAAGTCACGACTGTTTTTCTATCGTGGCTTGCCACCACTATAACCATTATTCTAGGTTAACAACGATCATTTCTATTCCCGATTTCGTCTTTAAAGGTTAGTACTTACATATTCACCAAGATTCCAAGAGGAGCCGTTGCTTAACTCCAATTGACTGCTCGTAGTCCGCACACCAACTCGGCACACTCGCGTACATTTCTAGCCAATTGATTCTGAAGCCACACATCATGACTAGTAATCAAGGTCTTCTTTCTTGCCTACACGTGTTTGTCACTCATCAATTCCACTTGCTGATTGATCCTTATGCTTTGTTCGTGGTATCGGATCCATAAGTAATTTGACAAACCTAAACAAGTCTTTTGTTTATTAAATTTCCCGATACTAAACAAAATAATTGTTTTGTACCCTTTTATCCTTCTCAATGTATCTTTGAGAAACTAGGGACAAACCAAACCAGGCGACAGTGTTAAATTAAAAGGCCTCAATCATATGTCCTTGTTGAGTCCTACAACAAAGATATGTGAGTCTATTATCACGGAGGCTAATCGGCGGTTAAGCCATGCCTTTGGAGCGATTCTAAGGCAAATAAGACTGAACTTTATCGTTTCTTTCAATTATCATTGTCAGTCAGTCATCTCGGTAAACATGCGCAGCGCTCCCATCCCCTAAAAATGTCTAATAGAGTTGGTACTTTGTTTTAACTTTTGCATTTTAATATATTTGCATTTTAATATGTGGGTCCTTGTGCTACTAAAACTCCCTTTGGTTTACAATATTTTATTACTTTTATCGATGATTATTCACGTGCTACTAGGTTTTTACTTACTCAAATCTCATAGAGAAGTTTAGTTTAATTTCTATAAGTTACATTCGTATGTTAAAAATCAATTCATCACATCCATCAAATTTTACTCAATCATAATGCAAAAGAGTATCTCTCCATGAAATTCTATAACTATTTGAAAACACATGGCACTATTCATGATCCTCATGTGTGTGCACACCTCAACAAAATGGCGTCTTTGAATGTAAAAATCGTCATTTGTCGGATGTTGCTCGAACCATCATGTTTCATTTCCATGTCCTTCATAAATTATAAGGTGATGTTGTCCTTATTGTTGTATCTGATAAACTGTATGCCCTCGTTTGTCCTTCATAGTTAAACTGTGTTTTCTAGGTGTGGTGTTGCTAAAGGAAATCCATTTCCACTCTTACCTGAAAATTGGCATATGTCCATGACCATCATCCAGATGTCACTAAACTTGAAGTTATAGCCATCCATTTTGTCTTTGTTGGTTCCTCTCACACCCTTAAAGTCCTCTTCATCAATACTTTACTAGTGCGTCCCACATTATACCCATCATTCTCATGTTTTTTATCCATCTATCCTTCTAGTCTCCCGCACCACAAATCCACTTCATCGTGTAGCTAGCCTACCGCTAGAGCTGTCCCTCCTGTACTTTCATATATGCTTGGCGACATACGAGACAACAGAGAGGCATGATTCACATCTGCATCATGACTCCTAAGTCCCACCTTTTATGGCTCATCATGAAACCCCTAAATAAACTAAAAATAGTTTTGTATATTGATTGTGCGTATGATAGGATTACATAGTCTCTGTATATGGAGAATAATGTCACACTTGACTACCTTCTAGATATGATAATTACAAAGAACGTAAAACAACGATGTGGATGACTAAGCCGCCAATGCCAAGAGTAGAGAATGCATGATGAGCATAGGAAGCATACTTATTCACTTAATGAAGTTGAGGAAGACAAACCGAATAGGGATGTTCACTTGGGCCATGAGTAGGGTGGTACGCGTAGACTTGTCCTCCACAACAAAAAAATGGAATGAAATTCACAAAGGCGTTATTATCAAGACAATTTTTGAATTGAAAGTAGATTTTTGATGATTTCCGGTATGTGAAGAATATTAGATAAACTTAAGATTTGATGTTATAATGAAATAAGAGAAGAACCATTATAAAGCATAGGAGTCCCTTGCGAGTACCAACATGGAGTGCGTCATTATCGTAATATACCTCGAAGTTGTCCGGACTTGCTAGGTCAGGCTTGACGTGACTGTTTGCTTCAGTGTCTAGAAATCATGTCATGGAAGTAGATTAATGATTCGTGTGCAAAGTTGGGTGTTGGCCTAGCATGAATAGTGGAGGGATCCCAATTAAAGCATTGGTATAGAATGTGCCCTAACACCTCATCCATTGCAAATACTGTAAATGTTGTTGAGTTAACGCCCATCCAAACTCACAGCTATTGCCACGATCACGATTATTATACGGGAATTCTCCTGTTTTTAGACTAGTTAGTTCGTATGTGAAATCTAAGAGAGCTATTGATGGTTCCGGTATTAACATTGAAGGCCTAAATGAGGCAGAGGAGCGACTTTTCGAAATCATGTAATCATGATCGATTGATCATTGAGAAGTGCATGAAGATCCTTAAATGCCCATTAGGATATTGGTGTGCAAGAAGGGTAGAATTAAGATAATTTTCACGTAGACCAGAGATTACATGCATAGCTAAATCTTTATCTTTTACTCATTCACCAATGTTGGTAATGGCATTTGCATACTCTTGAGCACGATTGAGATAAGTGGCTGGGTTTTGTCACCTTTTATCTCAATCTATCTTTAAGGCATATTCTTTGGAAGATGTGTGCGGAGCTTGGGTCATCAAAAGCAAGCCGAAGATCTCAAGCAATTATAACCTGGACATGTTGGAAAGAGGTTTCCGAAATGGTAAAAGATGATCAGCATACAAGCATGTGCATCTGTAGAGATCCATAGTGAATAATTAGAGTTGTCCTTTGGTGTGGATGTGGTTTCATAGGTGAGTTGGTGTCAGATGTAGGATAGGCAAAGGATTGTTTCATCCACATAACCAAATAAATTATTTGTGACAAAGAAGGGTTTAATCATTTCCTTGTAATAACCATAGTTATTAGGGGATGACGTGAATGCGAACAGAGGAAGTTGTGAGTGGATTTTTCAGTTGCACTTAAAGCTGCAACTAGGGCAATAATTGGGTAGAACTTTAAAGAGTAAAATTGTTGTTAAAAACTGTCTGTAAATACATGAAAAAAGAAATAGACTTTATATGTAACAAGTTGAGTATGATTAAATCTATGCTCCAACTGTAAGAGTTTAAATAGTAGTATTGTATTATTTTGTATATAGCCCATGGGTCCAACCTAGCTTCTCTAGGGTTTCTCACTTGTATCTATTCACTCTCCAATATAGTTCAATCATACATTTTACCATTCACTAATACATACACCCAAGCACATCCCCACTTTATTTTCTACAACCTATTTTGTTACAATGGTTCTCATTACTTATTATCACTATATAACTTCCAAAACACACAATCCAACATCTCCTAAAAGAGATGTCCACCAAAAGTATATAAACATTAAACTAATTGCACTATATTATATAAAATTTATTGTTTTCTAATAGTTCCACTCTTCACGTATTGAGTAAATTGATATTAATTTAATCTACATCGTTTTGGAACTAATTTTCTTTTTGAATATTTTGTAGAGATCTCAGTTTCAACAATCTAATAGGTGACATCCCATCCTCTTTTTCTGAACTAGAAATTGAGCATGTGTATGTGAATTCTCTTCAACAACCTTTTCTTGTCTTCTATTAGTAATTATGATCAAAATTCACTACGTGTGACTGCTATTTGATAGTTATTTTACCAAAAACAATCTTACTGGACATATTCCTGGATGGGTTTTCTCAAGCAGCAAGGTCGTGTAAGGATATTATTCTGCTATACATGATTTACATCGTCAAATGAACAAAAGATGAACATTATGTAACCTTATTAATTTCAGGTAATTGCATGTTGTTGAATGAAAAATTGAGATACATTGTAACCACATTAATCACTTATATAACTTGGTTCGAAGCGCATGTAACTATACTAAAAACTAATAAACTGAATAATTAAATAATAAAATCTTATAACAAATTGTCTAATAAACCTGTACTGGTATTGTATATATGAGTGTTTGTTCTATTCATATATGGTAGGGTTCTTTTGTTTGTGTTATACACACACACACATTGAGGGTTCCCCTCTATTGTAATTGATTGCAAATAATTCCTCATTTTACATAGTATAAGAGCACTCTTGGTACGACATAAACCCTAGCCAATAGCTTGCCGAAACGCCATTGTTACTATTCTCATCATGACCATTCAAGAAAGCACCCGGTGAGTATCCATTTGCGGTTCGTCATGAACTTTGCACCTCACCGCAACCACCAATGCTAAGAGTACATTATCTAACCTTGACTCATTGGGTATTTCATATTTGATTAATAGGGAATCAAGGTATTGTTTCTAGTCTACATGATATTTCCCCTCACCATGACTTGTTGTTGGATCCTCATGCCTCCTCTGTAGCACTTCTTCCATTGGTAACCGATTAACCTAAACCTGTGTTATATGTTCCTAAATTTCTGGATAGTCTTTATTCAATAAGTGAGATTACTAAACTAATTGTTTTATAACCTTTTATCATTCTTACCACATCTTACTTGAATTAGGACGAACCGCTAATCGTTTGTTCTTGTTGTCGCGTCCTACAACAAACATGTATGACTCCAATTGGAGACCAAACTTTCGATACTTTCTCGTTCCTTGATGATTTTCACTGCCTGTTGTTTTGGCTTGGTAATCATACATTGTTGGTTAGGCCTCTTTTCATAACAGTTACATGGCACATGAGACTAAAGTTTCTCATTCCTTAATGATTTTCACTGCCAGTTGTTTTGGCTAGGTAAACATATCCAACATTCCTATTCCCTATACGGATCGAGTTGAGTAAGTACTTTATTTGAAATAACTATATTTCGATATATGTGGGCCTTGCCTTACCAAGTCTAACTTGGCTTTTCAATACTTTATTACTTTAATAAATTTACTCTCTTGCAACATGGGTCTACCTATTTAAATCTCGTAGTGAAATCAGTTTTATTTTTTGTGATATTTATTCTTACGTCAAAATTAGTTTAATACATCCATTAAAACCGTACATGCTGATTTATCATTGAATTTCCTGCATACTTGAAAACGCATCGCATTGTTCATGAGTTTTCATGTTTGTACACACCTCAACAAAATGGCGCTTCTCACAAGAATTGTCATTCATTGGATGTTACTCACACCATTATGTTTCATTTGCATGTCTTATGGGATGATGTTCTTGTTACTAATGTTTACCCTCATTTGTTTTAAAATATTTAGGTGTGAAACTTATGTCAATAATAATGGCCCAGGTGTCAAGAAAATTGAACCCCGAGCCTTTCGATACATCTTTCTTGGTTACTCTCACACCTAGAAAAGGCATCAGTGTTATACTGCTCTTCACCATAACTCAACGAGCGTTGCTGTCACTTTTAATGAGTCATGTCTCTACTTTCCAGAGTCTTCTACTCCAGCTTCTTATATGAGTCTGATACTACTCACCCCATTCATGGGTCCTTTGTTCCATCTTTCCCATCAGTCTAAAATCGCATATCCTATTCCTGCTACATATGACCTACTTATAGAGTTTCCACGGGAGCTTTTCGCATTTGCTCGATGGCACATGGACAAGACAATAAAGACGCTTAATTTATAACGAGATCATGACCTCAGTTCCATCGAGCCTCATACACCCTTGCCAAACACCAACCCTCTCAACAATTGTTACGTGTTTAATGGTGCACCGTATTCTAATATGCCCATTGCCTTCCCGGCTTCCCCAAGAAAATTCGACATCACACACGTACCCTATTCAAAATCATGTAGCCTATTCTCACCTCACACCATACTCTTATGCCTAATTGTCTATACTAGTGCCCTTAAATCCTACATGGTTCCCACGGATGTAAGGATGGCACTTGCTCACCCATGATGGCGACATGCTATGGTAGACAAAATATGGCCTATAAGCCAATCATACGTGGGAACCTTAGTCTCATCCTCCTGGTAAGCTTATTGTTAGTTTTTCTTGGGTGTTCATAGCCAAATTCCACGTCAACCTCTCGCCTGAAAGCCTAGCTGCAACAAACCCAAAACAGCTCTCGATTATGCAGAAAGCTTATATGCGACATTTGTATTATCAACTAAAGACCCTATTTAGCCTAGACAGTCTAGGACTCAAACTCTATTTTCTAGACATTCAAATAACTGGATACTTGCAAAATAATTAACCATTAAACAGAAAATTAAAACTAATAATTAAATACTAACTAATTAGCCTCTTTGCAAATCAACCCCTCAACTTTCACTTTCTTTCAAAACCGACCCGTTTTAGGATTAATACTAACATTGTTCTCATCCCTATTAATCATTGGTCGCTCCACTAGCTTGACACTGGACCGCCTTTCTTAATGGTGCTCTCGGAGGTGTTCAGATTACGTTGTTCTTTATATGGCCTTAAGCGGTCTCCGAGGCCATAAGATCGCTTTATATTTTTTACTATTTTTCGCACACCCTCATGGACAAAGGATTATTGTAGTTGTTTAAGTGGATGACATCCAGTGATGTCACGTTCATGGTTTTAAAAAACGGCTGAGGCGTGCGCCTCGAGGCGAGGAGCCCTAAAAACGAGTCTGAGGCGACGCCTCAGAGGGTTGTAATGTATGTGCGCCTCAGGGGCTGAGGCGCTAAGAAAAGTTGCCTCAGGGGGTTTTACCGTTTGTTTTTGATGTTTTAGACTATTTGTGTCAATTTCAAACATTCCATGTCTTCTTAATGTATGTTTTTGATCTTTTTGATAAATATGATGATGAAATTAGTTTGTATTTTATTTTTTATGAGATATATAATTTTTATATTTATTTTTTGGTTCCGCCTCAGGCTTACGCCTCGGTTCGCCTCATGAGGCGAAGGGAAAACGCCTCGAGGCTCAATTTCGTACTTTTAAACTTTGGTCACGTTAAAGATGATATGAGTCCGTCATCTTCTAAGAGAACTCGGGGTTGTTTCAGACGACTTGATGCAATTATATCATGATAGCCAGTTGGCTACTTAAATAGCCAAGAAGCAATTATTTAATGAGTGGGGTGAACCATATAGAGGCAAGGACACCCTCCATCCTTTCAGTGGATGCATGTCAAGATAGAGTTTCAACTTGTAGACATCCTCACCAAGCCTATCCGAAAAACACACATTGATTTTATCTTTAACAAGTTGAGCAGTGGTAACATTTATGCCCCTACTTGAAGAGTGTTAATTGTTTATGTTCTATTCGTATATGGCCTATGGGACTTATATAGGCTTTCATACGGTTCTTTTTTCCTCGGATAGTTAATTCACTTTACATGCTTAAATGTATTTATGCCTTTACAGGGATGTTTCTTATAACCATTTTATTTGGGATGCTTCCGGTCCAAAAACATGTGACCAAGGGACAATGTAAGTTGTTTCTTCTCCCTCATAGCAAAGAGGTCATATGTATGCTAAATTTGTGTTTGATTTTATGTTTGTTGTTTATGCTTAATATTAATAAACTTTCCACTATTGACTCAGAAATGTGGTGGAGAGCTATTATCCGTCAATAGATAAACAGTAAGACACATGACCCTAACTATAGTTAAGGTCATACCACCACATTGAGTGTGTGAAAGCATCATACTCGTACCAGGCCCATGGCTGGTCCTCAAGTAGTTGTTAAAGCCTGGTCATTCACTTGAAAAAAAAGGGAGTGATTTGGGGCCGGTTCCCTTTACTATTCTCATTTATATATTTATTTTCTGATGGTACATGTTGAAACATATAATTACAAACACATAAACAAGGTGTTTCCAATTTTAAGACAAGCTTTTAACATGAAGAATAAAAATACATTTTTCAATACCTCAAATTAGTCTTTTTAAACATAAAAATATATGAATTTACATTGACAGTAGATGTAAAAACAGTTGAACTCATAAAAAAGATTTAATATGGGTTTGGACTGGGCCTGTGACTCCAATCAAATGCCAGGGACTGATCAAACTTTCAGACCCAACTAGGCGTAGGATCAGAATGGCCTTGGGCTCACACAAACCATCAAAACTAGACAATGACTTATCTGTCATGCACATGCAGAAACGATATTCATCCATGTCTAAGGAAAGATTTTCCATGTACAAAATCGGATGCACAGAGTAAGTACAATCTTTACATCATTACATACAAGTACACATCTTACCTCTTACTTAAAACGACACCTTTTTCATCAGAAATCTATTCTCTGCACATCAACTGTGGGGGCAAAGAAATAAATATCAACAGTACCATATACGAAGCTGATACCGAGAAAAAAGGCGCCTCACCGTATTACAATGCTGGAAATTGGGCATTTAGCAGCACAGGGAACTTCTTGGATAATGAACATGATTCTAACACCCATATTCTTTCCAACATGTCTAATCTCCATAACATATCTACATCTGATACTGAGTTATATACAACAGCACGCAGGACTGCTATTTCTCTTACTTATTATGGACTGTGTCTTATGAATGGTAACTACACTGTGACGCTCCACTTTGCCGAGATTGTTTTCACCGAATATAACGCATTTATCATCCTGGGGAGGCGTGTATTCGATGTTTATGTGCAGGTAATGCATTCTTTGGATATAATAGTTGGTAACCGCATAAGAATGCAACCAACTTTTTGTTAGGTATTATGTGTACGCGGCTGACCCGAGGATTCGGATAGGGCATGGAAATCAATACAATACTACGGATCGGGCCTTAAGAACTTGTCGGTATTTCTAATTGATTTCTAAAACGAGTGACGAGATAACGATAACAATAATGGCAATAACATAAAATTACTATGCAGCGGAATAAGATTCACCGAACAGCCAACAACTTGAACTAATCAAACTGAACAGAACAAACACAAAACAGAACCTGTTTTGAAGGCTGTTCTTTGATCAGAAACAGGGCCGAAAAAAAAGGAAACAGCAGCAGCAGCACACAGAAAAGAACAGAGCAGTAGCCTGTTCTTGGCAGCAGCAAAACCCCTTTGCGGCGGCCGTAATAGCGGTTGCTGGTGGTTATCGATGGCAATCAGCAAGGCTGCTGATTGCAGGTTTGGCAGCAGCAGCAGTAGAAAGACAGCAGCAGTGTTTTGATGTTCTCGGCAGAAACACACACACAATCACACGAGCACAGAATATATAATCAAAGCAGTAAAGAACACAGCGATTTAACGTGGTTCGGTGAAGAATTGACCTACGTCCACGGGCTACGAACCAGGGTTTCTTTTTATTACTTTCAAGACTCAAAGATTACAAGTACATATGTGGGTATTTATAATAAAAGACAATAAAAACTTAACAAAAATAAGTTGTGGCAGATTAGGGTTAGGGCCGGCTGCCCCTAACCCCCTTTCTGCAGCTTGTCTGCGGGCTGTTTCAGGGTCCGACCCAAGATGGATCGGAGCCCACAACACAACAATCTCCCACTTGGGCTTCGAAACATCTTTACTAGCCCTCCACATCAATGCGTCAAACACTTCAACCTGCTTCCACCTGAATGCGTGAAACATTTGCACCTGCACTTGTCTCGTACTTCTGTAATCTTGAACTTTTATGAAAAGAACCTTTCATACCACTTGATCCGTAGCCGCCTTCATCTGCAATTAACCCTGAAGGCCAACTGAAGCTACACAGAGCTTCAGTTTATCCAACGTGACAACTTTAGTGAACATGTCAGCTGGATTCCTGACCCCTTTGATGTTATTCAACTGGATAGTACCATCACTGATTAGCCCCCTGATGAAATGATACCTCATATGAATGTGCTTAGTCTTCCCATGATAAACTGGATTCTTTGCAAGTTTCACAGCACTTTCATTATCACAGTACAACGGATACTCTGCCTGTTTTTTGTCTAATTCACCTAGAAAAGTTTTCAACCAAACAAGCTCTTTGCTAGCCTCAGCGGCTGCCATATACTCGGCCTCTGTAGTTGAAAGTGCCACGCTCTTTTGGAGCCTAGACATCCAACATATTGCAGTATCCCCCGTAGTAAACACATACCCTGTTGTACTCTTGTAGGTCTCTTTACATCCACCCAAATCTGCATCAGAATAACCCTTGAGAATTGCATCTCTACCCCTGAAACATAAAGCCATCTTTGAAGTACCCTTCAAATATCTAAGCAGCCATTTAACTGCTTCCCAGTGTTCTCTCCCCGGAATGGACATAAACCTGCTAACAACTCCAACTGCATGAGCAATATCAGGCCTTGTGCATACCATTGCATACATAAGACTGCCCACTGCTGATGCATAAGGAACCTTTGCCATGTTGGCCTTGTCTTCATCTGTCTTTGGAGATTGATCTTTAGAAAGCTTAATATGACTACCCAGTGGTGTATTTCGGGTAGTTGTCTTCTCATGATTCATCTTAAACTTCTCTAATATTTTCTTAATATACTTCTCTTGAGACAATATTAAAGAACCGTTTTTCTGATTTCTGGTGATGCTCATGCCGAGTATCTGCTTAGCTGGACCTAGATCTTTCATTTCAAACTCTTCAGACATCTGTCGTTTTAATCTGTTGATCTCTGACATGTCGGAACCGGCTATCAGCATATCATCCACATAAAGGAGAAGAATGATATAAGAATTTTTGAATTTCTTGAGATAGCAGCAGTGATCCATCTCACATTTCCTATACCCATTTCTGCCTATAAAATCATCAAACTTGATATACCACTGCCTGGGCGCCTGCTTCAAACCATAAAGACTCTTCTTTAGTTTGCACACCATGTTTTTCTTACCAGCTGTCTGAACTCTGGTTGTGCCATGTAGATATCCTCCTCAAGGTCGCCATGCAGAAAAGCTGTCTTTACATCTAGCTGCTCTAGATGTAGGTTTTCTGCAGCCACGATACTAAGCACTAGTCTGATTGTAGTCATTTTAACCACAGGGGAAAATATTTCATTGTAATCAACCCCGTGCTTTTGTTGGAACCCCTTAACTACCAATCGTGCTTTGTATCTCTTAGTTCCATCACTTTCATCCTTGATTCTATATACTCATCTGTTTTGAAGTGCCTTCTTCCTTGCGGGAAGTTTAGTAAGAACCCAAGTTTGGTTCTTTTCAAGTGAACCCATTTCTTCTTTCACTTAGACGAATCTTTCACACTAATAGCCTCTGAGTAGTACTGTGGTTCACCATTTTCAGTGAGAAGAAGATAGTTAACTGATAGAGAATATCGTTGAGGAGGTACAGACGTTCGAGTAGACCTCCTAACCCAATGTGAAGTATTTGAATTTCCTGAATCATTTGCTGGTGGGGACTATTCATCCACAGGATCTGAACTCCCACTATCAAAGAGATCTTGTTCACCAAATTCTTCCTGATCATTATCTTCAGCATTGAACTTTCTTCTTCTGTAATTTGACTTTCTGTCTCTGACCCATAGCTTTCTGAACTCTGGTTATCATCTTCAAACACCACCTGATCTTTACGAGTTTCTGGTATGGTTGAATCCTTGTCTTTGTAGAGTTTAGCTTCATTAAAGACCGGATCTCGACTCTTGATAGTTTTCCTGGCTTCAAAATCCCAAAGCCTATATCCCATCGATTCAGATCCATAGCCAATGAAGGTGCATTTCTTTGCCTTGGGATCAAGCTTATCCCTCTTAAAGTCTTTCACACCGGTGTAGGCATCATAACCAAATACCTTCAGATGTTTGTAACTAACCTCTCTTTCAAGCCATTCCTCTTCTGGTATTTTGAAACCAAGAGGAACCGAAGGTCCTCTGTTTATCAGATATGCAGCAGTGTTAACTGCATCAGCCCAAAAGGTTTTGTGAAGCCCTGCATTCAGTCTCATGCTCCTGGCTCGTTCATTCAACGTCCTGTTCATTCTCTCAGCTACTCCGTTTTGTTGGGGAGTCCCGGGAACATCTTGATTCCTCTTTCAGCACAGTAATTCACAAATTCATTGCTGATATATTCCCCTCCATTATCTGATTTTATGCATTTCTTGGTTTCCATCTCAATAGCTGCTTTCCATTTCTTGAAAACATCAAATACATCATACTTGTTCTTGAGAAAATAAACCCATACCTTGCGCGTCGCATCATCAATGAAGATAACATAATAGCTGGAGCCTCCTAATGATGTCACAGGAGTTGGTCCAAACACATCAGTGTGGACAAGTTCTAGTTTTTCAGCCTTAGGTGTCATTCCCGTCTTCACAAAAGTAACACGTTTCTTCTTACCAAGCACACATGGTTCGCAGAATCCGGTTTCAAGTTCTACTTTCTTCAAGTCTGGGAGTTTACCTTTCTCTGCTAGCATCTTCATGCCTTTCTCACTCATATGACCAAGTCGTTGATGCCACAGACTGGATTGACTTGGTCCACTGGTTACTGCATTCACGTCACCTGCTGGTACCTCAACCATGTATAAAGTACCTTTCTTTTTCCCACGAGCAACTACCAAGTTTCCTTTGACGACTTTCCATTGTCCACCCCCGAACAACACATCATAACCTTGGTCATCTAGCTGCCCAATAGAGATTAGCATCTTCCTCAACTTAGGAATTACCCTAACATCTTTTAGTGTCCATGTATTTCCTAGAGGAGTCTTCAAATCAATGTCTCCCATCCCAGTAATATCCAGAGTCTGATCATTAGCCAAACGAACCTTGCCAAAGTTTCCTGTTCTCAAATTCTTCATCTTCTTTGAGCTAAAGGTAGCGTGAAAAGAAGCGCCAGAATCCATGATCCATGACTCAGTGGTATTCTCAACGCAACAAATAAGAGAATCATCATCTGTATCATCTGTAGCGGCGTTAACCTCTTTCTTTTCTTTAGATGTTGATGGTTTAGGACATTGACTTCTAAGTGCCCAGTCTCCTTACAATTCCAGCAAGTAATATCTTTTCTTGGTCTTGATTTACTTCTTCTCTTTGATTTAGATCGGCCCCTATTACCACCTCGTTCATTCTTCCTTCCTCTGCCTTCGGTACTCAACAAGGAACTGGAAGACTCACAAGTGCTCCTCCTTCTAATGTCCTCACTCATAATCAAGTCGCGAACTCCATCAAGTTTAAGCTTAGTGTTCCCAGACGAACTACTAACTGCTGTAACGGTTCCTGACCAGCTTTTAGGTAACGAGGATAACAATAGTAGGGCTAGGACTTCATCATCGAATTTGATATCGACAGACACTAGGCGAGAGATAATAGAGTTAAAGTTGTTAATGTGAGTATTAACAGAACCACCTTCCTTCAATCTCGTGTTTACAAGTTCCCGAATCAGAAAGACCTTGTTGGCTGCGGACGGCTTCTCGTACATGTTAGACAGTGCATACATGACGCCTTTGGCTGTCGTTTCCTTCAGAATGTTAAAGGCAACATTCTTTGTCAGCGAGAGTCTAATCACAGCAACAGCTTTCCTATCTAGTGCAGCCCAATCAGCATCTTTCATGCTTTCAGGTTTATCACCAAGCAGTGTTGCACTCAAATCTTTCTGAACAAGTCCTCGATCTGCATCTTCCACCATCCAAAATCGACGCCATCAAACTTCTCGATTCTCGTTTTATCCTCATCAGCCATAATACCGGAGATCAAAGGATGAGAGCAACCAAGGCTCTCATACCACTTGTTAGGTATTATGTGTACGCGGCTGACCCGAGGATTCGGATAGGGCACGGAAATCAATACAATACTACGGCTCGGGCCTTAAGAACTTGTCGGTATTTCTAATTGATTTCTAAAACGAGTGACGAGATAACGATAGCAATAATGGCAATAACATAAAATTACTACGCAGCGGAATAAGATTCACCGAACAGCCAACAACTTGAACTAATCAAACTGAACAGAACAAACACAAAACAGAACCTATTTTGAAGGCTTGATCAGAAACAGGGCCGAAAAAAAAGGAAACAGCAGCAGCAGCAGCAGCACACAGAAAAGAACAGAGCAGTAGACTGTTCTTGGTAGCAGCAAAACCCCTTTGCGGCGGCTGTAATAGCGGTTGCTGGTGGTTATCGATGGCAATCAGCAGCCTTGCTGATTGCAGGTTTGGCGGCAGCAGCAGTAGAAAGACAGCAGCAGTGTTTTGATGTTCTCGGCAGAAACACACACACAATCACACGAGCACAGAATATATAATCAAAGCAGTAAAGAACACAGCGATTTAACAGTTCGGTCAAGAATTGACCTACGTCCACGGGCTACGAACCAGGGTTTCTTTTTATTACTTTCAAGACTCAAAGATTACAAGTACATATGTGGGTATTTATAATAAAAGACAATAAAAACTTAACAAAAATAAGTTGTGGCAGATTAGGGTTAGGGCCGGCTGCCCCTAACCCCCTTTCTGCAGCTTGTCTGCGGGCTGTTTCAGGGCCCGACCCAAGATGGATCGGAGCCCACAACACAACACTTTGTCACAGTAACTAAGTTAATTTCAGGCTACAAAAGGTATCAAAAGTTTTTGCCTTTAAGGTAAGAAAAATAATGCATCCTCCTAATAAATCATCCCAACAACAAGATTATGAGATTTGGCACTTCTGAGTATCATGATCTTGTTGTTAGGATGATATATCATTCTCTTTACGTTAATTTTATAAGATAGCTGGCTTAGGCTTCATGCAGGAAAAAAAAACATGATCAAAAGTTATAACCATTGCAGCATTTTGAGTGGCAACTGGATCAAATTGCCTTCGATCAAAATATTTGAAAGTTGGGTTACCTTAAAAAATTTTTTAAAAACATTGAAAGTTTTTTCTGGGTAAAAAAGAGCTGGTTACCCAAAATAAAAGGCGAACAAAGTTTTATTACTTTTTTATGCAATTAGACCAAAAATAATGAGTGCAAATGAAACTGCCACTGTAAAAGGAATGCTGACATCTTCAGAGAAATTATATTGTAGGGGGAGTTAAAACTAAAGGATTTTGATATCGTAAAAGAGGCTGGAGGTACTGGTAGGGCAGTGATAAAGAGTTATATAGTTATAGTGCAGAATAACACACTCAAAATTCAACTTTACTGGGCTGGAAAAGGCACTATTGGAATTCCAGCTGGAAGAGGTTATGGTCCGCTTATATCAGCCATATCAGTTAATCCTAGTGAGTGATTCTTCATGTAGTACATCTGATTTCTACCAGTTTCTTATCATTAACCTTAAAGATTGCATAAATCCAACAAAAACATGAAGAGTGAGTTTTATTTTATATTTCTTTACTTTTGAGGTCAAAATTACTATTCATTTCTCACATCTGATCTCCTGCTGGTATAAGGTGCGAAGATTGCATAAATGCGTTACTTAGTCACTCTGTTTCAACACAATGATAGAGCTAAGTATGCTTTGACTTTTGAGGTCAAAGTTAATATGGATTTGTTAAAAGTAGTGAAGAGAATAATTTTTTAACCACAGTATTAATTTCTCACATTTGATCTGCCTTTGCTGTACTGGATTGAAGTGTGAAGATTGTGTAAATGTGTTATCTTGGTTTTAAAAAGCACGAGGCGCACCAAAGTGCTTAGGTCTTAAAAGCCGAGGCGCCACACCTTAGGCGCGAGACGAGAGCTTCATGTATGTGAGGCGTCATGTATTATACAATATATATAACTTAATTCCATATAATATCTACCACACCTTTAGTTTCATAATTTGAATACCAAAACTAGGATGATAAAAATAATTACACATATTTTTGATAGAATTGAAGTGATAACAAGAATACTCATAAACTTGTTCTTTATTAATTTTTATTTTTTAATACTTGGGTTACAGTTGACGCTTATTTATAAACTAATTAAGCTTGACAAACAAGACACCCAACAAAGTAACCTTTTATTAGTACAATTCGTTTACTAGGATGAAAGCTAACTAAAAACCTCTTGTGTAAGTTTGGGAAATTAGTATCAGAGCTTGGAGAAAACAAATCATCGACTGTTTGTGATCACTAACCCTGATCATATCCAAGTTTCTGAAAATCAACGGCTATTAGACAATGTTATTTAGTGATTAGTTTAGGGACTAGTATTGTAACTTGGTGTTTTATATAAACATCATGATATTGTAACCCTAATTATGATAATCATCTAATACAATCCTGATTACAAGGTTTAACTTGATATCAGAGCCAGGAGGGCTCGATCATCGCCGGAACCCTAATCAGGGCGGCCGGCCGCCGCCGCCGCCCTGTCCAACCATCCATCACCGCTCCTCTTTTCTTTTTTTTCTTTACAACCTCCACATATGGCGGAACCCTAGCCGCCGCCGCCACAAACCACTACCATCACAACAACCACCACCTTCACAAAACCCTAATTCCGCCTTCGTACTTCACAACCAAAGAAAAAAAAACAACCACCTTGCTTATTGCTGCTGTCAGATCTGCAAAACCCTAGCTGCCGTCGCTAATCAGCAACCAGTCGTTGCTAATCAGCAAGCTGCAGTCGCCAACCAAGCAGTTTCCTGCCGACATAACTGCAATCAAAGTTGTGATTGCAATCACAAGAGAAACTGGAACTAACCCCAAAGCTAGCTGCCAGTCTTACTTGGCTGCCAAGTTCTGCCGATTTCATCTTGCAGATTCGATTAAGTGGAAATGAACTCTGATCAGCAATCCGAAGGACTGGATCTAGAACTCTCAAGATTGAAGCTGCCACCAGAGTTTACTTTGGGGAGAAGAAACTTCCAGTGGATCAAAAGTGTTAATTGCCTCTATGTTTGAGAGCTGTCTACAGCGACCAAGTTTCTGCCGTGTTTCTGGACGTGATTGAGACTACCATTGATCCAAGATATCCTGATCAAAGGCTACCCAGATTTTGAGGGAAGCAAACTGCGATCAAAGCTCGCTGCCTATACCCTGAATCATCCGTAATCAGTTCTGGTTTCCAAGAACCTTTTGCCGATCAAGTTATCTGCAGAGCGAAGGCAAAAAGGAGTTTTTGGAGTCTGTTGTAATGTTGCAATTCAAGGAAGCTTGGGACAGAAGTCGGCATAGGATTAATGGACCTAGTTTCATGGTTATTTGACGCTAAAATTAAAACAGAATAGCAATTTTGACAGGCACAGGGTCTCTTTGGTCGTTGACTAGCGCAAGAAAATAAAAGGAAGCCTGCTATTATTTTTTTCGCGCAGGAATTATAGATCTTAGCTGCTTGGTTGTAGTTGATTCATGATTGGCACGTGAATCGAGGGAAGACTTCTTTCTTTTGTTGGTTGTGGAAGACAAACCACAAGATGCCTCATATTATGGTTTGGTTTTGATGCTTCCAACGACACATGCAAGATGGTATGATGCTCATGGATGTGTGCATTGGTTAAACAAAGATGTGTTTCATCAGCCCGATTACCTAAACATCGCAAATGTTAAACAAAGATGTGTTTCATCGACCTAGCGTGGAAGTGTGGGAATTGAAGGAGAAAGAATGGGTGATGCACTATTGGCTTGGTTTTAAAAAGCGCGCCAGGTGAAGGCTGCTTCGTTTCGAGCTACCAAAGGCGAGGGTTGTATAGGATGCACTCGCCTTGGTGTGATTCTGGAGGAAGTGACAAGAAAGTGCTTTTGTGTCTCGTGTATATGCGACCGTCTACTAGTTGGAGACTTGAAACTAACCTACCAGAATGAAGGGTCAGTGGAGAAGTGATTAATCGAGCAACAAAGAAGATGATGTTGAGAATGGAAAGTTGCAGTGATGCGTACAGGGAAGTGGTGCAAGAAAATGTGTATTGAAATTATGAAAAACTGTTACCTTTTCGAAACTATTTAACTTCTCCGTCTTTTTAATCTCTCAAGTTTTTTTTTTTATTTCATCCTATTTAAATATAACTTGCTACTTATCACATTTTATCTTTTTAAGCTCTCCTTTAAAATGGGTGTATTTATTAATATGTATAGTTGAATTCATAAATTTATATAATATGTAGGCTGCTTCTATTTATTATATATCTATATATATTTGTTTGTATCCATATAAATGTTGTACATGTAGCTTTTAGATTGTACATATAAGTTATTAGTATTTTAAATCATTTATATAGCTTAGTCATAGCTAAATTTTGAAAAGGTGATTCCAAAAATCTTTGAGAAATATTAAATTTATATATTTTATTTGTATATATCAATTATGCCTCGTGTATGAAAAGTTGTGTGCTTTTGCGCTTTGCGTAGCTCTTTGACTCGGGACCCTGTCGCTTTTGTGCACCTAGCTCTTTTTTAAATCAAGGCTAGTGGTTCGAACATGTGAGTACCGACAAAGCCACAAGTTAGTAGAGGTGTGGTAGGTCATTAACAAGTCGGTTGGAATCCAACATTATGGTTCTCTCGAGCTTCAAGTGAACATGAGAGCTTGTTGGAATCCAAAACCTACCTACTACAAGTCGGAAATAGGGGGGTTGACAATAATTCTCTGGACCCTAAAAAAGTTAGTTTGGGTTGGGTTGTTGACCTCCAATAGTCAGTGGAGTCTTTTTAGGAAATTTAGCAATTTGGTTAGTTTTTCTAGAATTATGCAATGTGTGTCCTAGTCTAATACGGGTATTTGTTTAGCATGATTAGGTTAGTCTAATATAAATCTGAGTCACGGGTCATATTATAATTAAGTTTTTTTTAATGTGTTTTTCTTGGTTATAATAAAATTATTGGGAGTTAGCCAATTGTTCTTGTGTTCTATACCGAGGCTTGAATTTTAGTAACTTTATTACCACATGCTAAAGTCTAGAACAATCTAACAATTGCAAAAACAAAATAAGACAATTTTTAGAAAAATTATAGCAAAACGCCACCTCAGTACAAAAAGCGTCATTGAAGCGCCAAGCCAATTGCCTCTAGGGCCTCACGCCTTGACCGCTCTTGAGGCTCACTTTTTTAAACTAAGTGCTATTCATCTGATCCAACAAAATTATAGGATGTAGGTATCCATTAAGTTTGTGGTCAAAGTTAAATGGATTTGTTGGAAGTTAAACATAACATTTTTGTAACAAGAGTATTTATCATAGTGTTCAATGCCATCGTATTTATTTAATGAAATTTAAAGAGCATAATGTTTTAACGTCACATAGTTTTGCCTTCATTACCTTGTTTTGTACAGATTTTAAGCCACCAAATTTGGGAAAAAAGATTGAAGTTGCGTTAATAGCTGGTTTAGTTGGTGGGCTTTTTTTTGTACTTATAATTATCATTATTTTGTGGAGAAAAGGCTATATTATGAGGGAAAAGATAGCTAATAGAGGTAATCTTTCATTGTCTTCGGATGGTTTTGACTAGAAGTGGCAATTTCAACCCATTTATTTAGGATTCATTTGAGTAGGGTTGTGATTATTCAAAAGTTTTATTTCAAAGAGATCAATAGGTCACATCAAAAGCTTTGGCTAAAAGGAAACGAGTCAAACGAGTTGATAATCGCCAATAATCTATATGTGATTCATAGAATATTCTTAAGTCTTTTTTAAATAACTATTGTTACTATAATCTTGATTAACACATTGACCTTTTTTAATTTTGAGAAAAACGAGGACATATTGCCACCGAGCCTTTTCTGACCCGTACTAAAAATGACTCATTTCAATCCAACTTGTTGCCCAACCCACCCATTTTGCCACCTCTAATATAGATTTCTATCAATCTCATATTGCGCCAACTAGGTACAGGACCTGATATGAAACATCTTTTATTTAACAGAGCTTAGAGGTATAGATCTGCAAACAGGTATTTTCACTCTAAGACAGATAAAAGCAGCAACAAAGAACTTTGATCTATCAAACAAGCTTGGAGAAGGTGGTTTTGGTGCTGTTTACAAGGTGGTGTTACTGTGTTAAATTGTGGATTGATCGAAACACAAGTCCAAAAAAGCCATTATAGTATCTTGTGTTACTAATAAACCTCATGTTATGTAGGGTCTATTGACGGATGGGACAATAATTGCAGTAAAACAACTATCATCAAAGTCTAAACAAGGAGCCCATGAATTTGTCACTGAAATTGGCTTGATTTCTGCACTACGACACCCAAATCTTGTCAGACTATATGGATGTTGTGTCGAAGGGAACCAGATGTCTTTGATTTATGAGTACATGGAAAATAACTGCCTATCTCTTGCCCTTTTAGGTACGCTTAAAGTATTAGTTAGTATAGGTGCCAAGTTGCACATGTCAAATCAATTTCGTGTTGAAGCATGTTTTTAGTATGATCCTAGGTGAGGTTAACCTTGCAAAACATTTTTTTGCCCATTATTTTACATATAGAAATATTATTACGAGAACAATCTAGATATGCGAATAAAACATTCTAAGGAAAAAAAACTTGGGTGACTTTACTTGTTCCCTTTTAGCTAGATTTTTTTTAATTTGATCCGTTTGAGATAAAACACAACCGCAGGGTTGAAATTTCCACTTCTATTAATCATCAAATTTATTTCGAAAAAGAAACACATTGTTCACATTAATATAGAAAATTCAACGATTGTGATTAAATCTTACAGGAACAGACAAAGTGTCCAAAGCAAAGCTGACTTGGCCCGTGAGGTTAAATATATGCACAGGGATAGCTCAAGGCTTGGTTTATCTACATGAAGGATCACATTTGACAATCATACATAGAGATATCAAGGCTAGCAATGTTTTGCTTGATGAAAATTTCAATGCAAAAATATCTGATTTCGGTTTAGCAAAGCTTAATGATGATGGCAATACCCATATCAGCACCCGCATTGCAGGAACAATGTATGTTTTCTTATTACTCCTATTCATACACGTCAAAACTGGTTAGAGTGGAAACATGTAAGTTTTTAGTGTGGGCAGGTGAGGTGAGGTGAGTTGGGTTTACCCACATGCACCTTTTATCCATTTTGTTAAAAGAATTTGTAAATAATTAATGATTACAAACAAAAATTTTGTATATAATAGATATCTAAATCTTCAAATGAAAACAATTTGGGAGGATTTACCGTGTTTGACCCGTCCTCCTTTAGCTCATATGTTTCATTTGACATGTTTTGAAGTAAAGCACAACTCAAATCAGCTCATTCATAAGTAACTTTCTGGCTACATCCAATAACTATGCTATGATTTTCAGATATCTATTTATTGTTGGTTCTTAAGAGGTTATATGGCTCCAGAATATGCCATGCGTGGTTACTTGAGCCCTAAGGCAGATGTTTATAGTTTTGGAATTCTGGCATTAGAAATTGTGAGTGGAAAAAGCAACAACTACAGGCCTAGTGAAGAATGTTTTTACCTTCTTGATTGGGTGAGCAAAACTACATATTTTAGAGGTGTTTGGATCTGATTATTGTGGTTTGTCACAATAATCATTTTTTAGTGTTTAGATAAACAGATTGCTTCTGATTCTATCATATTTTTACGATCAAACTAAAATTATTCATTTTCATCTTCCTTTAACCTAATTTTAGACACTTCTATTCTACAAATTGCCTCCTCTTTTTCACAGAAAAATGCTCCTCTTGGTGGTTTTATCTATAGCTTTCTTGAATAAGCAGAATTTGCCAAACACCCAAACATTTAATTATCTTATCACAACTTCAACAAAGCATAAGCACATTTGAATACTATTTTGCCACAACGGTTTATCTGATTTTTATTGTTTGTTGACATAATCACTTTTAAAATGATATCCAACACAACCTCGGTACACTTTGACTTTGAGGTCAAATGAACTGATTTTTACATCAATAACCAATATGAATCAATAAGAGTCCCATCACATTAAAACAAATTAACTGTTAGAATATTGGCCCAGAAAAAACAAAGATAAAACTCGGTATTTTGTGGGAACTACCACGACTCTTTTTATAAATATGAAGAACAAAAGACCACACCTTAAACTCTATACAATGACCCTCTTTTATACTACTCCTAACCTTAATCACTATGAAATCACAGCTCAAACACAGCTGGATGACAGGCCATTCACAACCAAAATATTCAATACTTTCCTAATATTTACCTTGACTAACATATTCTATATGTTAACTAATTTCACCCTCATCTTTTTTGGTTCACCCGTATACACCCTTGAACATCAAGATTAATTTCTAACATTCTCGCCCTTAATCTTGATGTTGTACCACCTTGGTCTTGAATTCCGAGTAACACGTGTTGTTGATTAACTGTAATTCTTTGACAACTTTCACATCTTAACACCACCATCTCATGAATGTGCAAGAACTTTCTCAGGTCCCATTCATCTTTATATTCAGGGTTGGATATCACATCCCTAAACCCTATCATCACCATCACAATGATGAAAAGTATGACTCGTATATCTTCTTCCTTGGCCACGTCTTCTCTTCAAATTCTTGAAAGTATCACAACTTTTACTTCAGGTTAGATCAGATTCTTTAATCACAACTTTTACTTCAGGTTAGATCAGATTCTTCTTGACTATCTTTGCATCACACAAATAGTAAAGTCCTCAACTTCCTTTTCTCCTTTTCCTTTGCCATCTCACACAGCAAACTACTTTTTTTTTCTTTGATTAGTCTGAATCACACAGATCTGGTCTCTAGTGCTTTACACACTACTTTGCTTCCTACACTAAATCACTTAGCTTTTTTTTTTTTGACAAAAATCAGTCCCAACTGACTGATTACTTTCACCTTAGGTCACCTTGTCTCAAGTGACTCAATTTCTCTTGCTAAAATCACGTTTCTTCCTAGTTTGACCAGTCACTGATCTTCAGATCTGCTACACACAGCTTCTGTTCTTCTTCTTCTTCTTTGATTGCAACCCGGTTCGTGTCACACGAAAAACTTTCTTGCCTTCTGTTTGCCCGGGTTCTTCTCCACATTAACCTGTGTCACACACACTGCTCAAACCTAGATCAATCCTTCACGAATTAAATAGCTTCTTCTCCACATCGGTATCACACCTTTATAACTTGTATCACACAGGTTTCCTTCACCTCGTTCGTTGCTTCACACAGTCGCCTTCTCTCTAGGTTCATCTTCCACGGATATAACCTGAATCACACAGGTTTTTTACTACTGCAGTTGTGTCACACAACCTGTCTTCAATTGATCTGTCACAGATCAGTACCCTGTTTTGATTGCTTCTCGCAACCGGTTTTCGCAGCCCTTTGATCTTTCAAAGGCAATAGAGCAAAAAACTTCACAGATCTAGTCTGATGTTTGATTGCTACCAAAAACACAGCCCTTTGATCAGAACCTCACAGCAACCTTAATATTCAATCAGCAGCCCTTCAATGGATCTATCACAGATGGTTAAACCTGTCACAGGTTCATCTTCGGTTAGTCAATCACAGAACTGATCGGGTGGCTTCGTTCTCCACGTCTTCGATTGTTACTTGATATCCCCTTTACCGCCAAACAGGTCTCTTTGATCGTCTCGCTCTGATACCAATTGTTAGAATATTGGCCCAGAAAAAACAAAGATAAAACTCGGTATTTTGTGGGAACTACCACGACTCTTTTTATAAATATGAAGAACAAAAGACCACACCTTAAACTCTATACAATGACCCTCTTTTATACTACTCCTAACCTTAATCACTATGAAATCACAGCTCAAACACAGCTGGATGACAGCCCATTCACAACCAAAATATTCAATACTTTCCTAATATTTACCTTGACTAACATATTCTATATGTTAACTAATTTCACCCTCATCTTTTTTGGTTCAGCCGTATACACCCTTGAACATCAAGATTAATTTCTAACATTAACTACATGATTCTGTTGATTCGGAAACCGATATATTTGGCCGAAAAAGTCAAACTTTACCTTTTGTTTGTTTGTGGTGCAGGCATATGTTTTACAGGAAAAAGGAAATTTATTAGAAATGGTTGATCCAGACTTAGGGTTTGAGTATTCATCAGAAGAAGCATTGGGAATTCTACATGTGGCCCTTTTATGCGCAGTTGCATCACCTGCCATTAGACCAACCATGTCTCAAACCATTAACATGCTAGAGGGTCGAACCAACATTCAAGATTTTCGGAAGGACCGCGGTTTTTCAATTATAGATCCTAATAATCAGGCCTTAAGAAATCACTTCTGGCAGGAGCACAATGAAACCCGCCGAATGGGTGATGAACCACGTGCTGAGTCCTTTGTGATGGAGCTATCATGACACGTTGCTCTCCAATGTAGGTACTGAAAAATCTAAAGGTAGAATTACTGTTTTGACCGGTTTATATGTTACTAGGTTGCTAACACTTTCATATCGCAACCAGGCGCAAGACTTGATATATAAACTATTTTTTATTTAATAGAGTTTAGGAATCTGGATCCACAAACATGTATATCCACTCTAAGACAAATAAAAGCTGCAACAAACTTTGATCCATCAAACAAGCTTGGGGAAGGTGGTTTTGGTGCCTTTTACAAGGTGGTGTTAAATTTTGAATTGTTGAAAACACAAGTCCAAAAACCTTTCTTCCTTTTACGGATGTTGTGTTGAAGGATTCAGCTGTGTTTGATTTATGAGTATATGGAAAACTACATATCACAACCATTTTATTAGAATTGCCACCTCTATTAATCATCAAATTTATTTGTAAACAGAAACATCTTGTCCGCACTAATGTAGAATTCAATAGTTGTGATCAAAGCCGAGAGGGGAGGCGAAGTATCCGAAGCAAGGCTAACATGGCCTGTGAGGTTAGAAGTATGCCTGGGTATAGCCTGAGGTTTAGTTAATCTTCATGAAGAATCACATCTGATAATTGCACATAGAGATATCAAGGCTAACATTTTGCTTGACAAAAATCTCAACGCAAATTTTTTTCGCAAATTCCCTGCGTCTTTTCTAATACAAGTCGGTCTAAAAGCTGTATGTTAGGAAAGGATTTACCATGGGGATTAAGTTAGGTTAAATCAAGTCCTATAAATAACCTCCCGACTTATGGTTTAGATTGTAATAAACTTTTTTGTGTTATAAATAATATTTATTACAGACATTATTATACGTTTTATGTATCATTATTTCCCCTCATTATTATTGATGTGGTTACATATGGTATTTGTGTATTATCTTGAGAATCATTTTTATATGAAAACTCTACGAACCAATATTAACCACACATTTAACATCACATACAAGGCACATGTCATTTTCATCGTTTTTTTAAAAACGTTAACACTTATTTTCACGTTATTATTTTTTCAAAAAAAAAAATCACCATTAATTTCACTAAATTTTTATCTTTCCAACACATACCATATTGATATACTTTAAAAAAAATCGTCAACCCGTTATTTAAATATATGCAAATCTGGTTATATATATGTATAAATTCGGTTTTACATATGTGTAAACCCGGTATTACATGTGTAAAATGAATTTCATAAAAAATGAGTTTTTTTTATAAATTTTTATATGAAAGAGGGAAACATTTTTGTGTTTTATTTTTATGTTATTTTTTATTTTATAATTTTTTATTATGTTTTCGTTAATTATCATTTTTCCATTTAAAATTAGTGGCTTACGTTGATTCTAATTGGTTCCTAAAGTTTCACAAAAAAATAAATTCTCATTTGAATCATCTTCTATATATGTGTGTGGGAATTCTCATTGATTCCTCCCCTATATGTAATGTATTGAGATATAAAAATAAAATGAAAATATGATCATCCTTTTCTTCATATTCTTTGTCTCTACTTGTGATGTTAATAAATAGGGCCCGCCAGTGACGGAGCTTGAACATTTCCGTAGGGGTGCGGGGGTGAAATTAATTTTTTTTAGAGGGGGCGAACTTGATATTTATATAAAAATTTACATTACCGGCCCAAAAATTTACACTAGCGGACTAAAATTTAACACTACCGACAAAAAAAAGAGGTCCTCCGCCAATGGGCCGGCAAAACAGGTCTTATCGTGTTTAACAAGTTAGAGATGATGCGCGGATCACACGTATCAAACATGAAAATAATTTGATGTTTTTATGGAAATAATCGAGTCTAGCCTTCTAATTATAATTATTTTTAAAAACATAGAATAATAAATAATATAATTTTTATTAAACAAGTTTAATCGTGTCATAAACAGATCGGAAATCGCCAACCCTACTAATAAGACTTCGTTTTTATAACATTTTGGAGTTATAATTTTCTTGATTATTAATAAACTTTGGGAGCTACCCATATTGTTCTTGTATGTGTTTTGATATGGATTTCACACAAGAATTTGTATTAGAGCTTACAAACTTCACTTCTGCAATCAAGATAAGGTCTAAGTTCTAGAGAATCAAGCGATCAAGGACTTTGCGATCGAGGTGGGTAGCAGTCAGGGAAGGGTTAGCGTGTAACACCCATCAATATTGTCACGAAAATAAAGAAACAAACTTCTGTTAAATTAGGTGATTGTGGACCGTTATCACAGGGCATAATGGTCGTCAAGGAAGAAAACTTGGGAAAACTGAAAACTAATGTGGTAGCGGACTGCTACCAGATATCATGATGGTCCGCTAAAGGTCAAGATAAGTGTTAACCTGGTTATGACAAGTGTCCAATGATCAAGCTTTAAATTTTGACATGTGGCATGCTGACTCATGAACCCTAAAATGGCCACGGACCGCGATCAACCTGTTTGGCGATCCGTGAAGGGGTCCACAAACAGCCTATAAATAGTTGTTCTCAAGAGAACATCAAAACTCAAATTTTGAATTCTCTTTCTCTGTAAACTATACCCCGTTAAAATCATGCTAGTACCTTTAGTGTTGCTCTTAGGTTTGCGTGTCTTGAAGCTAATATAACAAGGAGCTATACGAACAAAACGAAGATAAACATAAGTCAAGGTGCTAACCTAAGTTAGGGAAAATTCTAAACGCTCATTTTGAGGACCACTAAACTAAAGGTATATAATATGTTAAACTCGTTTAATGCATAAGAGGGTACTACCAAAAGTAATATTAGACTAGAAGTAAATGTATGGTTTGATCAAATTATATTTTAAGAATGCGTAAAATTCTATACTAGGACCAGTTCGGACATTGTTCAGATAATGATGATTCGAAAGGTCTCTTCGTTAGTTTTTCTGGAAAAAAAATCAGTACATATGAAGGGTACACCATAGTTAAAATAGATTGTTAAATATATAGATACTGCCAATGAGGGATTAACTCATTTGGTAAAGCCTTTACCTCTTAAAAAAGAGATCCTAGTTCAAATCCACGCAAGATGTAATATGGTGTAATTTAAAAGTAGAATACATTTGATGTTCAAAAGAAATGTATAGATACTAGGAAGTTTATGATTAAACTGTTACTTATATTAATGTCTAACTATTGTGTGCGTATTCACTAGCTTTTATTCTAATCTATGATTTTATAATTTTTTTAGATGATCATGAATAGACTAGTCAGAAATAAATGTTGGGTGGACAATGAATCCAAGACACATACTACACCTAGTAGTTAAATTTCGACATCTTGTAATATCCGCTTGATTACAGAAATTTTGTTTAATAAACGTTTCAACGATGTTTATGTGAATACAAAAGGGTTATCAAATCCTTTACGAATATATGAAATGTTAAAAACATTGAAAAGAGATGTTTAATTTTCAAAAATTATGAAAATATGACTAGTGAGTATGTGATGTGGTGTGGACACCCCCACTTTAAAAGAGATTAGAATAAATGAGTTAACTATGGCCGGTTATCCATGCTTGCGCCCCTCCCTAGGGCCCGCTACCGTAAGTGTGGTCAAAGTCCACATCTCAACAATTGATGATATAACACGATCATTAACATATTTTGGTAAGCTAGATATTCAAAAATCAAACTCAACGGGATTCTAATCCTTATGCATGATATCTCCACTCTATTATTTTTATTTTTTGTTTATTTTTGAAAGGCTGCATTTCATAGAAAGGAGTCCAAGATGCTAGGATCCTAAATACAACACACCCAACTAACAAACTACTTAAGAAAAACAAAATTACACCAATCACTCCATTGAACATCTTGCAATCTAGCCCTATGCTTAATCTAAAGAAAACTCACTGCTTTAAACTCATCTGCCTTATGTATGATATCTCCACTCTATTGAAGGCCCTCGACATCATAAATTCCTAAAAACAAAGTGTTGGATTCAAAACCTTGTTAAAAATTTCTAGAGAGAGGAAGGAACTCACCTTCTTAGTTTCCGATCCACTAGAAATGATTGAACTAAACTCTAACGCTTCACTTATATCTATCTCAAGAGACTTTGGAGTTTTCCAAAAGGGAACTTCAGTTCCCCAAGTTTAATAATTTATAGCTTTGACCCTAATTTCAACGTTTAACGACAATTATGTCCATCTTTCACATGCCAACATGAGATATATCAGAATTTATCATTATTACAATAAATAAAGTATTCCCAATATAATATATAAAAACCATGATGTTACATCGGGTCAACTGATATAGCTGATATAATCGGACCATAATTTCCTCTAACTGGAAGTCCAGTCGTGCCTTTTCCAGCTCAGTATAGTTGAATCTTGAGTGTGTTATTCTTCACATTGACTATATAAATCTTTGTAACTGCCCTACAAGCACCTCCGGCCTCTTTTACTATATCAAAATTCTTTAGTTTTAACTCCCCCTGCAATTAAAATTATCCGAAGATGATAATAACACACGACCATTATTATTTCAGGACTAATTGCATAAAAAGATAACCAGATTTGGCTCAATTTAGGTAACCACCTCTTTTTTAGCCAGAAAAAAACCTTCAATGTTTTAAAAAATATTTCTTTAAGGTAACCAACTTTCAAATTTTTGAGTTAGTGTGATTTGAAACCAAAACTGTCTTAAATGTTAACTCGGTTACCTTAAACAGAAACCAGAACAAAGTTGGTTGCATTCTTAGGTTACCCGATCATAATATTCAAAAGTTGCATTACCTGCACATAAACATCAAATACACGCTTCCCGAGGCTGTAAAATGAGTGATCTTGAGTGAATACGATCTCTGCAAAGTGGAGTTTGACAGTGTAGTTCCCGTTCACAAGACACAATCCATAATAAGTAAAAGAAATAGCAGACGTTCGAGCTGTTGAATATAATGCAGCATCAAATGCGGATATATTATGAAGAGCAGACGTGTTGGAGAGAATATAGGCATCAGAATCAAGGCCATCATCTAAGAAGTTTCCTGTGCTGCTAAATGCCCAGTTTCCAGCATTGTAATAATGTGAGGCGCCTTTTCTCTCTGTATCAGCTTCGTATTTGATGGTGTTGTTGATATTTACTTCTTTGCCCCCGCAGTTGATGCGTAGAGAACGGATTTCTGATGCAAAAGATGATCTTCTTTTAGAATATAAGATGAGATTAATGTGTACTTGTATGTACTGATGTAAAAACATAACTTACGATGGGCCTTTGATTTAGTGCATGGAAAATCTTTCCTTAGACATGGATGAACACTGTTTACATAAAATGCATAAGGCAGGTAAGTAAATTTGTAGTTTTGATGCTTATCCAACACTCAAAGCCTGTCCTGGCCCAATTGAGCCTGAAGTTCCCTATCGGCCGCTAAGATTTGTATATTTTGCTTAATAGAACTAATATGAGGTGTTAAAAATATTTGTTTTTATGCTTCATGTTACAAGCTTTATTTTAGAATTTTAAAATACCTTGTTTTACAGTAAGTGTGTTTGTAATTATATTTTAAATATATTTTTATAGTCAAATAAATATATAAATGAAAAATTAGTAACATTAGTACTGGTGAGGAACTCCCCAACAGACTCAAATTACTCGGTTTTACCAAGTAACAGGCTTTAGCAACTACTTTAGGGCAGGGCCTAGGCCCGTTAGGCCCAAGCTTTGATGCTTTCCCAACATTCAATGTTATTGGTGTGACCTTAAATGAAGTTAGGGTCATGTGTCTTACTGTTTATTTCTGGATGAAGAATAGCTCTCCACCAAGTTTCTGAGCCAAGTAGTGAAAATTTTGTTAACAAGCATGAACGAAAAATATAATAAAAATAGACCCAATGCTACAAGGATAAAAAACAACTTACATTGTCCCCTGTTCACACTTTTTTGGACCAGAAGCATCCCAGGTAAAGTGATTGTAAGAAACATCCCTGTAAAAGCATATAGACATATAACACAACCCCCCACCAAAGGTTTATTAGACTCTAATTATTTTCAGGATTTATTATAAAATTTAGTTCATCAGTTCCTAGTATAATTGCAATCACATGGAAACCAAGTTATCTGTCCTATGAATATGGTTACATTGTATCCCATTTTTGTCATTCGTTGTTAGGTATCTTTACGCAGCGGAAATAAACACAAAACACTCGTACGCACACGAAAGCAATAAGAACACGAGAATTTAACGTGGTTCGGTCGATGTGACCTACGTCCACGGGCTGCAACTAGGGTTTTATTTATTTGCTCAGTACAAAGATTACAAATGCATGACATGGATATATATAAAGACTAATTAGGGTTAACAACTTAATGAACAAGAAAACTTAAACATGGGCCCAAGCCCAAAGCCTTCACAAACCCAACAATCTCCCACTTGAAGGCTTTGCGATAAATTCTAGCCCGCCATTCAAGTACAAAACAACCCAGTCGTCTAGTAACTTCAGTAATCTTTAAACAAGTCTTCCAAGCATCTAGTTCCCAAAGAACAAGCTAAGACTCCATCACATCTCCTAGTTGCAGCAACCCCTCATCATCAAGTACCAGAAAGGCCAGTTGAAGCTCTCCCGAGCTCCAACTCAGTCGTGGCAAATTCCACTAGCGACCCATCCTCTGTCTCAACTGGTTTACACGATCCACCAGATTCAGAGATACACCGAGAACCACTAACACTCTCCAAATTCAGCAAACAATCACCAGGAGATAATTTTCCAGTCTTAGTCTTCAAAACCCAACGATTCTTTTTGACTGTACCCGAAACATGCCCCATGCTCTCACTGTCACAAAATCCTCTGACTGGTTTAGACTTCTGACCCCATTCAGCTACAATCTCTGCTCCAGACTTCATGTTTGCAAAATGAACTCTCTTAGCAGCAGATTTAGCGAACCCGACTTTGACTTGCTTAACCGGTTTGATCAATCCCTCAGCAGGTACCTCCACCATGTACAATGACCCATGCTTATCACCACGAGCAATCATCCGGTTTCCACTGATTACCCTCCATTTACCATCACCAAACCTGACTTCCAATCCTTGTTCATCAAGTTTACTAACAGAAATTAATTTCTTCTTCAAACCCGGAATCACCTTGACATTCTTCAGGTTCCATGTAGTTCCCAATGGAGTCACCAAATCAATATCACCCATGTCTATTACAACAAGCATTCTGCCATCGGCGAGACGTACCTTCCTAAAATCGCCTGTTTTCAGATTCACCATCATTTCACCGCTGTGTATGGCGTGAAACGAAGAACCAGAATCCATGATCCAAGAGTCCACACTGTTTTCAGCCTCAAGAATTAACACGTCACCATCATTGACATCCTTAGCAGCAGTGTTCAGACCTTTCTTTGGACATTGACTCTTAACATGTCCATCTTCGTTGCAGTTCCAGCACCTCACATTTTTCTGAGTCCGAGTTGAACTCTTTCCCCGACTCCCACTGCCTCGGCTATTTTCCCTTCCCCTGCCAACATGTAACATCTCAGAAGATGATCCAACATTTGCACTTTTCAGACGTGTATCTTCACCTATCACAATGTCTCGGATCTTTTCAAATGTCATTTCGTTAGCCCCCATAGAATTTGTAACAGCAGTTACAGTCCCGGACCAACTATCAGGCAGTGAAGATAGCAACACCAGAGCTCGAGTCTCATTATCGAATTTTATTCTCACTGATTCTAATCTGGTAAGAATAGACATCAGATCATTAATGTGAGAGGTGACTGAGCTTCCCTCTTTCATTCTCGTCATGAACAGTTCCCTCATCAAGAACACCTTGTTAGCTGCAGACGGCTTTTCATACATATTTGACAGGCCAACATCATACCACTTGCAGTGGTTTCTTTCATGATGTTAAAAGCAACGCTCTTCGTCAAAGATAACATAATAACCGCTCTAGCTTTCTTGTCCTTGGAATTCCAAACTGTTTCTTCAGCTTTCTCCATACTCTCCGGTTTCTTTTCCAGTACCATATCCAAATCCTTTTGACATAATAATGCTTCTATTTGCATTTTCCACCAACCAAAATCAGTGCCATTGAACTTTTCGATCACAGTCTTCCCGTCTTCAGCCATAATAGCAAAACAGAGACAAGTCTTCAAAAAACAAGCACGCTGAACAGTTGATAGCCAGTCAATAAAAGGATAAACAAACCAGATCCGGTACTTCCAACCAAAACCCTAGACGGCGGCGCAGAAACCCTAGGTGACGGCGGCGACGGCAGAAACCCTAGGCGGCAACGGCGGTGACGGCAGAAACCCTACTGGTATTGATGCTCAGGCAGTCTTACTACGGGACTCTCCGGATCTGCACTGAGTCTGAACCAGCCCCGGTATGGGATTTTCACCCATCCCCAGGATATAATTTGATCAAACATACATATACTTCTGGTCTAAATGTTTTAGCAGAATACCTCTATGCACTAACATGGTTAACGTACTAATGTCAATTTCGCAAAATAAAATCATTTGAATGTTTTGAAAGTATTAAACGTATTCACCTGGTAAATTGAACAGGGCCTCTAAACTTGATAAGCTTTTGTTTCTGAACCTCGAAGTAACTTAAGGATTAAGTCACGAGCTTCTAACACTTGATTAAATTAGAACTTCTATACTTGTTGTCTAGAGCATACACCGGTTTCCTAATCTCGGGTTATCTTTATGGTGTTTAAAATGTAGTAGAGAGTTTCGTGTGTGAAAGTAGGGAAGACAATCAAAATGTTATGAAATGAAATGAAGCAAGAGGCATCTATTTATACATAGATATTTCTTACTCATTAAGTATTTCTTACTTATTAAGTTTTATCCAAACTTAACTATTAAGTCCAAAACTTAGCAATTAAGTTTTATATTTTATTTAAAACTTAGCTATTAAGTTTTATATTTTATCCAAGTCTTAGCTATTAAGCTTTATCCAAAACTTAGCCGTTAAGTTTCATCCTAATTTTATCTAAAACTTAGGCATTAAGTTTTATCCAATACTTAATTGTTAAGTTTTATCCGTAGCTTAATTATTAAGTCGTATCGCAAGGCTTAGACATTAAGTTTTATCTAAAACTTAGTCATGAAGTCACGCTTGAAACATAATCATAATTATTTAATTGACAAAAATAATATGAAAATTTCGCAGGTGTTACATCTTGCGACCCTTAACACGGTCCAAGCCAACTGGAAGGAGTTGTTTATGGTGTTTACAATCGAAGGGTAACGTTACAAGTTGCAAGGAATTGCTTCAGGTCCTCAAAAGTCATCTATTTTCCAACACCTAGCCGCAGATCCCATTACTACCAGTTACCCAATCCTATCATGCGGTTTTCAAAGAACCTCATTCCTTACCCCCTGTTCGAAACCAAACCCATTCGATTCCCCTGTTACCGATACCCCCACTCTCAGAAGACAGAAATCGAAAAACAAGTTGATCAGTTGCTGACTGCTGGGTTTATTTGGGCTAGTACTAGCCCCTTTTCTAGCCCTGTTTTGCTAGTGAAGAAGAAAGACAACTCGTGGAGGATGTGTGTAGATTACAGGGCACTCAACAAAATCACTATAGCAGACAAGTACCCCATACCAAACATCGATGAGTTGTTGGATGAATTGTATGGCGCCGCGGTTTTCTCCAAGCTCGACCTTCGTTCCGGGTATTACCAAATTCGAGTGGCTGCCCAAGACATTGAGAAAACCGCGTTCCGGACTCATTCGGGGCATTATGAGTTCATGGTCATGCCCTTTGAGCTGACTAATGCACCATCCACCTTTCAAGCTATCATGAACGATTTATTGCGTCCATATCTTCGTCGATTTATATTAGTATTTTTTGACGACATTTTGATTTACAGCCCAAACATGGAGCTACACAAATGTCACCTGCAAACGGCTTTAGTGCTGCTACAACAAGAGCATCAATTTTTTGCTAAGCTTTCGAAGTGTTGTTTCGGTCAACCGGAGGTGGTGTTTCTGGGGCATGTCATCAGTTCAGAGGGGGTTAAAGTCGAAGAGGAGAAGGTTGCTGCAGTTCAGTCATGGCCATTACCCACCACCGTTAAGGAAATCCGGGGCTTTCTGGGCCTCACGGGTTATTATAGGTGCTTCGTTCGCAATTATGGACTAATAGCTCGACCACTTACGGTGTTAACAAAGAAAGATGAGTTTGTATGGACTGAGGAAACCACTAATGCCTTTAATCATTTAAAGAAGGCATTAATGACTACTCCGGTTTTACGTTTACCTGATTTCTCCAAACCGTTTGTGGTGGAGTGTGATGCCTCGTCGGATGGCGTGGGTGTAATCTTATCTCAAGATGATCATCCGGTGGCCTACTATAGCAAAGGTTTTTCCCCATCCAACCAGTTCAAATCTGCATATGACCATGAATTGCTCGCCTTGGTTCTTGCAGTTCAGAAATGGAACCATTATTTATTGGGCCGCCACTTTTTGATTCGTACTGACCATTTTACTTTAAAGTTTCTCTTGGAGCAGCGGATTACTATCCCCGAACAACAGCGTTTGTTAATTAAACTCATGCCTTATGATTTCTCAATTGTGCATAGAGCTGGAAAGGAGAATAGAGGTGCGGATGCCCTATCACGCAGACCTCATTCGGGGGAGTTATTAACCTTGATTATCCCTTTCTGTGTGGAAACTCAGGACATTCAGTCCGGTTTTCTTACCATCCCTGTTACTGCCACGATCATCCACAAATTAAAGGAAGATCCTGCTGCTATGCCTGATTGGTCCCTGGTTATTGAGTTCTTGTTTTACAAGGGAGGTTAGTTGTACCAAATGTTTCGGACATTAAACATAAACTCTTGCAGGAAGCACATGACTCTCCCATTGGGGGTCATGGAGGGTTTTTAAAGACTATCAAGCGACTCTCGGCTCGGTATTATTGGCCTAACATGAAACAGGATGTTCGTCTCTTTGTTCAACAGTGTTTGACCTGCCAGAAACAAAAGTATCAGACTTTGTCACCTGCGGGTTTACTTCAGCCTCTTCCGGTTCCTGTTCAAATATGGGAGGATGTTTCTATGGATTTCATCATTGGTTTACCTCCCTCGAACCGAGCCGATACAATTATGGTAGTCGTTGACCGGCTTAGTAAGTATGCTCATTTCTGTTGTCTTTCTCACCCTTTTACAGCTAAAGGAGTCGCTGCTTTATTTTGTAAAGAGGTAATACGGTTGCATGGTTTCCCGAAATCCATCGTCTCTGATCGGGATGTGGTTTTTCTTAGCCACTTTTGGCAGGAGCTGTTTCGTTTGAGCCAAACCAAACTTCATTTAAGTATGAGTTACCATCCTCAAACGGATGGCCAAACCGAGGTGGTGAATTGTTGCCTTGAAGCGTATCTGCGTTGTTTTGCTAGTGAGCAGCCCACGAAGTGGAGTTTGTATTTGCATTGGGCTGAATAATCTTACAATACTGGGTATCACACCTCATCCGGCACATCACCTTTTTCCATTGTTTATGGGAGACCTCCCCCGCCCTTAATGCCCTATGTCGCGGGTGAAACGAAGAATGCCACATTGGAGCAGCAACTTTTTGATCCTGATGATATGCTGAAACTTCTTCTTTCCAATCTTCATAAAGCACAGGATCGCATGAGGAACCAGGCCAATTTGAAAAGGAGGGAGCTTACATTTAACATTGGTGATTATGTTTTTCTCAAGGTTCAACCCTACCGACAGAAAAGTCTAGCCAAACGACGGTATGAGAAGTTGTCTCCACGGTTTTTTGGACCTTATTGTATTACTCGGGCTGTAGGGCCTGTGGCTTATGAGCTTGCTTTGCCTCCTGACGCTCGTATTCACCCGGTTTTTCATGTTTCTATGCTTAAACCGGCTCATGGTTCGTTTTCATCAGACTCGGTTCCTCCACTACCTCTTACTTGCGATAGGGAACTTGATCTTCAGCCTAGTTCAGTTGTTTCTCATCGTTGGATTTGTGAGGCAGGCCGTCCAGTTTTGGAATGATTGGTTTGTTGGTGTGATCGACCAATTGAAGAAGCCACTTGGGAGAATTATGATATGTTGTCGGAGCAATTTCCTTTTTTCCGCCTTGCGGACAAGGCGTTTTACCGGGGGGAAGTAATGATACAATTCCGCTTAAGGCGTATTCGAGGAGAGCACAGAAAAGGGCGCGGGTCACCGATGCTAAGTTGGATCAGTTGGATACTATTATCGGATCTCAGTTGGATCCTCTGGGCAATTCAGGTAGTGGCGAGATGGAGGAGTGGGGAGCAGTTACCACGCAGAAGTTCAGGAGCTGTTAACAAGTCATTAGGATCTTTTAAAGCAGGCTATTGTTGTCTTTGTTTCGTTGTTAAAGTTTATGTTATCTTTGTTATTGTAATCAGAGACATCGCCCATCTCGAATCGGGCCAACCTATTTGCTAATTCAATCAATCCAATCGTCTGCTAATCGCTAGAATCAATCAGCTTGTTTTTATAACATTGCTTTTAATATTATACAATCTAAATATTTGGATATGATATTATAAATTTGCTATTAAAATTTCTGATCACCAAATTTTGTCAACTTGTAACCAAAGTTAGAAATTAGACTTTTCGATCCAAGATTACCATTGTTAGGGTGAAGGGGCACTCCTTTCCTAACCCTCTTGAACCTTCAGCCCCACCCAATTATAAGTTGCCATCTCATTTGAAATTTGAATCATCTACTGCCCTTAATGGTTGTGCCACTTCTTTTTCAACCCACTTTAACCCTTAAACGTTTTTTTGAATAAGAAACAAAACATAATTTTCATTAATAGAAAAATAAATAAAAATATTAAATTTAACTATCGCCTTCCGAATCCAGGATGTTTAAGTTTGTTAGACTTGCAATGTGTTCCACAAAATCAAATCGATGTCTAAAATGAGTATTTTGATCCCGCAACCCCGAAATGATATAGTTGTCAACAACTGTGGCCACTTTGGCAAGGGTTTAAACCCACTAAAATCGGATAAGTCAGAGCTAGATGATGGTGGAATAAAATTCACTGTGTTGAGTGGAAGAACTTCTAAGAGTAATAGAGGAGTATTTGTTTGTGTAAAAATAAGTGGGTTAGATATAAACGTATAGCGTAAAAAAAGGAATAAAAGTTCCTTTTAATTTGTAAAATGGTCATATGTCTGTTGCCAACATTCACATCTTGGCTTCCAAAGCGGGTTCACGAACCCAAATAATAGCCCGCATCGCAAACCGCAAGGTTGTGGCGGTGTTTTCATGTTACCCACTCAACCCCTACTGGCCCTTCCACCCTAAGAGAAAGACTCAGTTTCTAAATATTAATTTTCTAAATATTAAATTTCTAAATATTAAATATAAGAGTTAATTGTTATTTTCGTCCCTTAGTTTTTGATCTGTTTTACCATTTTCATCCAAAATTTTTTTTTTTCTTTTAGGTCCCTGCTTTTTAGAAAGTTTGTCATTTTCATCAATTTATATTAACTTAGTTAAATATATTTGTTAAGGGCATTTAAGCCATTACATTACATAAATAATTTATATTAAGTTTTCATTTGTATAATGACTTAAATACCCCTAACTTAACAAACACAATTAACTAATTTAACAAAAATGGATGAAAATAATAACTTTTCAAAAAGTTAGAGACCCAAAAGAAAAAAAAAACTTTTTTGGATGAAAATGACAATACAAACCAAAACTCAAGGACGACATGGCAAATAACTCTATATATAAATATTAGAGTAAATTATTATTTACATCCCTGACCTTTCTCAAAAATAACTAGTTGCATCTCTAAAATTTAAAATCATCACTATGTCCCATGACTTTTCACTTTTTCATCCATTTGCATCCTGAATACTAACACCGTTAGTAATCTGTTAGATTTTTTTTAAAAGACTAAACTACTATTCAAAATTTAAAAAATAAAAAAGATACTTCATCTTCATCTCACCAAACACAAATACATATACATTATCTCTCTCATCTCTCCATCACCACCACTACCACAATCAACCATTACCACCACCGGAACCGCCATCACCACCATCGGAACCGCCATCACCATAACCGGAACCTCCAACATCGCCACCAAACACACACTCTCACTGTCACACACACATACACACACAAACCCTAGATTTCATCACCATTCCATGATAAGGGTAATAGACTAAACTTTGTAATGTCTGACCAGAAGCTAGTGGTGGAGAAGCGGCAGGCGGACGGCAGCGTCACGGCGCCGGCAGCGGCGAGGGAGCTTAGAAGTCTATAAAGGAGGCCGTGAACGTGGAACAACGGGAGGACGATCGCCGTCGAGTCCGACTCAGTAAGTTTGTACACCGATTTGATGTTGTTAACCGACGAGGTGAGGTTGAGTTGACTCAGTGGAACCCCTTTGGGGCGGCTGGTGGTGCAGGAGGTGTGGAGGAAGCGCGAGACGTCGAAAGGCTCGTTGACGACGACGTCCACGGCGACGGAGGGTTCCGGCACGACGGAGAGTTGGATCCCCAAATCGACGTCTATTAGTTACGTGAAGGGTTTCGATCTTTGATGCAGCTGATTCGGCCGATTCGTTGCCTTCATACATATTACCTTCAAAGCAAGGTGTCTGAAAGCTTTCTTGACCTCCGATTCAGAGGCACCACGATGAATCCTCAAGATCTTATACGGATCTGAAGCAGCAATAGAACTCATATCAACACAACAAACTTCAAACCTCTTACGGAGCCACCGTTCCCCGTCGTCCTCCTCCAATCACCGTTCACTTTTCCGAACGACGATTGACTCGATATCGACGACGAAACTCAACCGTTGAAACCTGATGGTTGGGTGGTAGTGGTGGTGATGGAGAGATGAGAGAGATAGTGAGGGTGTGTGTGTTTGGTGGGAGGTGTTTGGTGAAGGTGAAAATGAAGATAAAGGGTAGTTTTGTCATTTCATAAAATATTTAACAGAAAATATAACAGCTTTAGCATTCAGGATTCAAATGGATGAAAAAATAAAAAGTCAGGGGGCATAATGATGTTTTTTAACTTTAGGGATGCAACTAGTTATTTTTTGGAAAGGTTAGGGATGTAAATAGTAATTTACTCTATATATTAAATACTAAGTTATAGTCCCGTGTATTACATAGGGTTGTATAATAACAATTATAATTCAATAGTGTGTAGAGGACAAAAATAATATAACCACACATAAAAGAAAGTGAAACAGAAGTTCTCAATTAAGTCAAATCCATGTCCAATTAACTAATGTTTGAGCAGAAAATACAAATACACAATTTTGTTTAACATTATACAATTAAACACAGACAACTATACAATACCCTTTACACACAGTATATGACTCTTAAATCCACTACCCTTGCCACGTCAGAGTGAGAATCTCATTCACTATTTTTGACTTTAAAGGAAAACAAAAATTAAAATACTGCCATAGGCAAGAAATTTTTAAAAAAATTCAACCCAATAAAAAAACTTAAATCTCGTTGTGTACTTAAGTGAGGAATTTTAAAAGATCTCGTCAATATCGAGTAAAAGCGAAAACTGAAGATTGATGATTTTTTTGAAGATATCATACTATCTTTTAGTTTATTAGGAGCCCTTAGCCAAAAATGATCCATATTTTTTTGTTTGATTTATCTTATTGCATACTATAGTTTGATTTCTGTTACATGTTATTATAATTTCTTTTATATAAACAACACCAGGTTATAACCTCGTGTATTACATGAGTTAAATAAGGAAAATACTAAATATTTGATAACGAAGAGTTATGAACTGTAAAACGTTAAATATAAAAGTACTTTAATTGGCTGATAATACATTTTTACTATTTTTAAAACTTTCGTTTTAAAAAATTATTGCTTTCAAATAAGCTTGTTTTTTCTATCAATATCTCATTGTTTAAAAACTTCGGGTTGGTTTTGCAAAAAAAAATCTTATATAAAACTTTTATTTTTTTAAAAGATTGATTTTAAAATATTTTATAATTTAAAAAAGTTTCGTTGTTTTAGAAAAAAATCATAGTATTAGACAATTTTGATTTTGAAAAAAGTATATTTTTAATCAAAATACTTAGTTTTTATTTAATGAAAAAATATGTTTAAAAATTCATGATTAAAAAGAATTTGGATTTATAATATATAGAGAGAGAGAAAAATTCAAAAATTAGTTATTTGATTTTTTAAACTAAAATAAATAATTTGGGCGGAAAAACTAAGGCGAGAAATATTGTGAGAATGACATGTGATCACATGTAAAGGATTATTAGGTTAGGTTAGATTTTAAATCTAAGAAGCATCAATCTTGATCACTTTGTGATTGATCACACATTTTCTGAAAATAAGGTAAGATCAGCCATGAATTCAATAGACTCCCGAGATTAATCATTTCCTTTTAGATTCTTATATTCCAAATGCCAATTCGTTGAATAGCGAAGAACAGAAACTACAAGCAATTCAATAGATTCTCCATATTAATCATTCCCCAGACTCAAAACAGAAATCAATTATTAGAACATTGTGTATCTATAGATGCAATTAACTCCAATTAGATGAGTTTGATGACATAGATTTTCTTAAAATCTGAAGAACAAGACTTCAAAATCCCCAATTCACATTTTGCTTCCAATTAACCAAAACAAGATAGGGAATACATACATTTGAGTAAGAAGGCAGGTGGTATTACTTTCAAAAGAGCAATCGCAGACAACATAGTAGAGCCATTTTCCTTCGCCACTGCACGGATCCTTGTTAAAATCCCATTCCTTCTTCCCCGCTAGCTCTAAGTTTCCCCAAATTTCTTTCATTACCTTCACTGCATCAATTCACACACACAACAATCACCATTAATCAATCCTCTAATCACTGAAAACAGAAAAGGACCACCTACCTTCTTGCGCGTCGAGCTTTGCTGATCGTGTGAATGTAAAATTCAAGTGCAAAATCAAGGACAATGCGAAGAACAACAGCGTGTTCATGATGCTGTTCATGTAAAATTCGAGTGCAAAATAGATTTTAAAAAGTTAAAATTTATTACTTTTAAAAAGCTACTTTTTAAAAGTAATTTTAAGCAATCCAAACACCCAAACAAACCGGCTCAGCTTTGTAAAACAAACTTAGTTCAAGCTGACACTAGCTTGATTCGACTAGTTTTGATTCATTTAAGTTGAATCTAAATTTTATATTTTTTATCCTAGTTTGTTATTTCTTTTTCCCACTCCACCTTTTATTAAGGGGAGAAAAAAAAGTAAGAGGAAAAAAAAACATTATGTTTCAGAGTTTTTTAGTGAAAAAAAATGAAAGGAAAGTAAAAACAAGTTGTGTTCTCGAGTTTTAGAAGAAGGAAAAAAAAACAAAAAAGAAAATAAAATGAATGCTAAAATAAATCATTTCAAAATGGAAGGAAGTGAAGAGAAAAAAATGAAAGAAAAAGAAGAAAAAAGTAGAGAAGAAAAAAAAAATAATTTTCTTTCTCTTTTTTTTTTAAGTAGACTCGTGAACACAACGTAAGTGTGAGATTCCAATATTCTCATTAATATTTGATTTGATGACGAGTGACATATTTTCTTTTTTTATTATTACATTGATTTGGTGATCTAGCATTCGACTTGTCACACGTAACTTGTTAAACCTGGCATTGGATATATGCATTATGATGAACTGTATTTTAATCTTACTTTAATTATTTTATATGTGTGGTAGTGTTGAAACGTTGATTGAGCTTAATTTATGGAGATTTATAAATTATTAAACATTCTAATTTTTTTTATACGTTCTAGTTTTTTTATGATATTGTCTCTTTCAAAGATTAAGTGGTGGAACAACGTCTCCAAGCATTGATCATGTTAAGTTAGGTTGTTCAATTAGTTGAACTTCCCTAAAAAAAAGCTCGGTTGTAAACGAATCACCTCAGTTTGTAAACGGACTTAGTCATTGTTAAAAGGGAAAGTGAACGGAAGTTGAAAAATACTAGAAAAGATTTGTGTTTTGTGTTTTTGAATGAAAGAAATGAAAAGTAGAGAAATGATGAATTTTAATATTTTTTTCCTCCTAACTTTCCTATTGTTTGTCCAACTGAAGACACTACGATTATAAACTACTTTGGTCTAATATAGATCGTTTGAGAGACTTGACCATGAAAACACCAAGAAGATGAAAAAAGAAATATGAAATGTATTAACATTGTTATAAATTTATTACGGTTCTATTATGATTACATAATGCTTAATTATTCTTATTAATATTAGTATTCTATTAAAAAAATTTAATATATTATGTTTTTATGTGTATTAATTAATAATGATTAAATAATAATTGCTAGACTAATTACACTCACTAAACCATAACACATGTTTAGTGAGTGTGAGTGTCACCGGTCACCAAAGCATACCACTAATGTTTCAATAATGCAGACAAACATGCACCAAGCATAACTACCTACGCAACCATTGTACCTTTTGGTTTTTTTAACGGCTAATTGGATCAATGACTGGCTACTGGTCCATCCGATCATCTTCATTACTCGAGTAGGGTACCTTGGGGCACTAGGCTAGCATATGCCAGAATGAAAGCTCGTACATCAGTCTGTATCCTTCAGTCTCAAACCTAATCTTAGGTTAGAAAACTCTACGGCCCAACCTGAAAACCTTTTATTTTTTTGTCTTAATCTTACGTGAGACTTGAACCCAAAACCTATTTTAATAAAGTCTTGGCATATCTCACATTGACCACATACATGAAATCTCAATCATGACAATTCCTAGTCCGCATTGTTTCATACACAATGTCAAAAATAGTAAGAGTTGGCACGCAAAAACAATAAGAGGTGGCACACAAAAAGTTGTATTGTGCCCTGCTGTGCTACCGATTCTTTCTTACTCCTAAGTATTTACAATTTTACATTATACTAATACTTAAAAGCAAAGATCGACGGTCAATGGGATTGGCTCATCCGACTATGGTTTTAAGATATATATATATATATATATATATATATATATATATATATATATATATATATATATATATATATATCTGTTTTTTTAATAATTAACAATCATTCAACTAGCGCATTTGATAAGTTGCAAAAGTCTTTAAATGATTGATCCTTGGTTTGAGTCTTTATAACCATGTTTTTGATTCTCATGTTTTTTTTCTTCTAACTCTCAAAAAAAAATTTAAGAACAGTTAATTAATTCATGTTCTTCCAACTCCAAAGAAGACTTAATTAATTTAAAAGATAATTTAACAATTAGATTTCTATTATCTTAAAAAGAAAGATCCAACTCTCACCTCTTAATTTTTAAATTTCACATTATTAAAATCTTCAATTTCTATAATTTTTATAAAACGTCACTTTGACGTTTTAAAAGCTTCAGGTTTATATTCTGCACATTTTCACTTAAAATAACCAATTTCTTACTTTCTTATTTTTATGTAGGTTTCGGTATAAATTTGAGTCTGTCTACGTTTTAAGTAAATTTTGTGTGGAAAACAAGTGAATCAGATACAAATTTTGAGTTGGTTTACGTTTCGACGTAATTGGAAATGAGTTAGATCAAATATAATACGTTAGTATAAATTCGATTGCTCTACGTTCTGACACAAATTTAGCTTGGAATCGAGACTGAATGTTCGTAGTCTATACTTTATCACGCCACATACGGCGTCAACACACATGCTTATTTTTATGTACGTTTAATACGTTATCATTCGACGATATAAACTCAAATTACTCTACGTTTCAACGTACATTTAGTTCGAAAAACGAATTGGATTGATTGTAGTTTATATTATATCACACCACGTACAACACCACTACAACACGCGACGGGTGAAAAAACTAGTTTCCACTTATAAACCCTTCTAGGTTTTACTTTTAGGGTTTTACCTTCCTCTCATGTGAGATACCAAAAGTCTTGTCAAATCTATTTCCTTTTAATTTCTTAAGATGAAACCTTTTGACTTCTATTCAATAATACTTTATTTTAATTAAAATGAAGTATTTCCAATCAATAGAAATAATCCATTAATTAAAACACCTTATACATCACAACAAATGGTATAGAGAAAAGAACATAGTTCTTGGTGAGATGGGTTATCCTACTCTAGTCCGGATAAAAGGATTGTAAGGAGACGCAATGTTACACCCTGATATACTAAATAGAATTCAAGACAAATTTACTCCTTGTAAATGACCTAGGAGATTGTACACATTACATATAGATTTGGGTGGCTTTCAGCCAGATTGATAGTTCCACCCGTTGCCCCTTTTAGCTAAAACTTGTGGTGTGGCTCATTTCACCTGTCTGAAATAAAATACAACTCAACTCAAACGATTCACAAATAAACGGGTCAAAATTTCCATGTATAATCAAAAACCATGAGAAGATAATGGAACATGTACCTCTATGTGTTGTTTTTTACTTTTAATGCAGCCTTTTTTCCACAAGAAAACAATGATTAAAGATAAAAGAGACAGTCCACCAACAATACCAGCTATTAAATCAACTTCAATCCTTCTCCCACAATCTAGTGGCTTAAAATCTGTACAAACAAGGTAAGAAGGCAACACTAAATGGCGTTAAAACGTTGTCTATTTTAAATTTCACCAAATAAATTAGATGACATTGAACACCATAACAGATACCGTGCTTACAAAAGTGTTGTAATGTTTAACTATTAACAAATTCTTTAATTTTGCTATAAAAGATGAAGGGTGCCTCTGTATCTTTTAGTTGGATCAGAGTGACTAATAACATTTTTACGCAATCTTTACACCTAAATCCAAGAAATCAATGGCAGATAGAATGTGGGAAATGCATAATGTGATTAGAAAGTTATTGACTCCACTTAACTTGTAACAAAAACAAATTAACTTTGACCTCAATAGTCAAGCATGCTTATCTAGTTAGCTCTATCTTTTTGTTGGATCAGAGTGATCAATAACACATTTACGCCAGGCTTCACAACTTTAGATGATACACTGGCAGGAGATCAGATGTGAGAAACGAATAGTGTTCAACCACATAGTAATTTTGACCTCAAAAGTCACATAAAACCTCCCACTTTATGTTTTTGCTTGGATTCATGCAAGATTTAAGGTTAGAGATAAGAAACTGGTATAAATCAGATGTAATAATTAAAAAATCACTTACTCGGGTCAACTGATATAGCTGATATAATCGGACCATAGCTTCCTCTAAATGGAATTCCAGTCGTGCCTTTTCCAGCCCAATAAAGTTGAATCTTAAGTGTATTATTCTTCACATTAACTGTATAACTCTTTATAACTGCCCTACCAGTACCTCCAGCCTCTTTCACTATATCAAAATCACATAGTTTTAACTCCCCCTGCAATAATAGTTATCAGAAGATGTTACTATTCTTTTTACAGTTGCAGAAGCATCCATTATTTTAGGGCTAATTGAATAAAACAGTATCAAGCACTGTTTTAAGCCGAAAAAAATAACCCTTCAATGTATTAAAAATATTTCTTTATTGTACCCACTTTCGAAAATTTCGATTTTAAGGTAATTTGATCCCGTTACCAGTAAAAAGCTGCCCTCACAGTAACTTTCCATGTTGACTACTGTTTATTTCCATGAAGCCTAAAAACAGGCCATCCGACGTGATTAACTTAGAGAGAAAGAGAGATGGGAAATGTCATTATCTTGTTAGGAGAATGTATCATTTTTCTTAACTTAAGCTAAACTTTTTGAAATATCAATGGTATTTTTGGGCCTGAAAATTACTTAGTTGCAATTTATGTCAATCAAATTCAAATCACCTGTACATAGACATTGAACACACGCTTCCCAAGGATGTTAGATGAGCCATCTTGGTTGAAAACAATCTCTGCAAAGTGGAGTCTGACAGTATAGTTCCCATTCACAAGACACAACCCATAATAAGTAAGAGAAATAGCAGCCCTGCGTGCTGTCATATATAATCCAGTATCAGATGTGGATATCTTATTGAGAATAGACGTGTTGGAATTGATATAGGCATCAGAATCATGGTCATCATCTAAGAATTTTCCTGTGCTGCTAAACGCCCAATTTCCACCATTGTAATATATTGATGCGCCTTGTATCTCTGTATCAGCTTCGTATTTGATGTTGTTGATATTCACTTCTTCTCCCCCACAATTGATATGCAGAGAATAGATTACTGATGCAAAACAAAATATGACATTTTAAGTAAGATATAAGATGAGTTTAATGTGTAATTGTATCTACTAATGTCAAAACTTTACTTACGTAGTTCATTTGATTTAGAACATGGGAAATCCTTCCTTAGACATGGATGAATATTGTTTCTACATAAGAAATACAAGCCATACAAGTCATTGTGTAGTTTTGATGCTTACACAACACTCCACGTAGTTCATGTGAGCCCACAGCTGTCCTTGTTGTGACGTTAAATGAAATTAGGGTCTGTGTCTTACTGTTTATTTGTTGTAGAAGAATAGCTCTCCACCACGTTTCTGAGTCAAGTAGTGAAAATTTTGTTCAACATTAAGCATAAACGAAAATATAAAACCAAACCCAAATCAAGCATACATATGACCTCTTTGCTACGATGGAAAAAAGGCAACTTACACCGTTCCTTCACACTTTTGTGGGCCAGAAGCATCCCAGGTAAAATGATTATAAGAAACATCCCTATAAACACATTAATGCATATAAACACAAGCCACTACTAAAGGTTTATTAGACTATTATTATCAGGATTTTATTATTATAATTAGTTGATTAGTTTCCTGGTGTAATTACATGTGCTTGGAAAGCAAGTTATCTAGCCTATTAATAAGATTACATTGTATCCCCATTTTTCATTTAACCACATAGAATTACCAAAACATGTGAAGGTTCTATAAGGTTCAACTTTTGGTAATTTGATGATGTAAATTACATGGTGAAATGATATCTATACGGGAAAGATTATCCTTACATGTTGGTGCTTGACAAGATCCATCCAGGTATAGGTCCAGTAAGATTATTTTCTGTCAAATAACTATTACATAGTGGTCATCCTTAGAGGATTGATCATAGTTATTACTTGGAAGGAAATTATTGTTAAAGATGGTTCACATACATAAACTTTGAATTTCGTAACTGGGAAAAAGACGATGGGATATAACTAGTCAAATTGTTGAAGCTGAGGTCTCTATATCAATAAAATCTATCAGAAATTAGGTTCCAAGACAATGTAAACTATATAAATACCAAATACAGCCAATATGTGATGTGCGGAACTACTAGAAAACATTAATTTATTTTAAAATATAGCGCAATAAGTTTAAAGTTCATATGCTTTTATTTGACTTCTTTTCTAGGGGGTGTTAATTAAATGGGTTGTCAAGAATAATGTGATGATCAAATGTTCGATCGTTTGACAAAGTTTGATTGCCAGTTACCAAAAAGGACATTCTTGTGAAAAAGATAGTAGAGATGATTCATAGAAATGTAAGTAAAAGATGCACATTAAATTAAAGGGGTAAATAAGTAATTATGTTTTTCTTTAGATAAACAATTCACCTGGTATGAAGCTGGTTTTTAGAAGCTATACTATTATCCGAACTTAAAAAAATTAGTTGCTGCAAGTTTAAGTCACAATAACCAAATAATCAGTTTTGAAACGCAGAGCTAAACACCCACATGACACTCTGATTGATGCTACTATTGTTAGTGGCATCCAACTTCTTGTGTTCTAGTTTTTAAAAGTAGAAAATGCTCAAAACTAGTTATACGGTTATACCCACAAAAAGTAACTTTTAATGATGATCCATAAGAGAAGCAAGAAACATCTTGGGAATTACTTACAGAGTTTGAAGTCTTCTCAAATTCCCAACATAATCAGGAATTGACCCACGGATCAAACAATTCCTAAGTACCCTGCATATTTCCAGATGGAATCATTACTTGAATACTACAAAGACGGAATTATCATATACATATAAAAGCTCACAATATACTCAGTTCTTTCATATTCTCCAGTTGCGGGAAAGTAGAAGCTCCACCTTTCAAGTCACTGATTCTCCTGGATCACAAGATAAAAGAGCAAGATAAAAAAATTAACCACTTCGTATATTCAGCCCCCTCATTAGAACAAATACCCAAAAAAATCGAAAAAGAAAATTGAGTGGGAAAAGGCATACAGGTCGTTCAGTTGTGTTAAGACAGAGATGCTAGAAGGAATGGGTCCCTCAAAAGAACAACCTTGTATATGCCTGCATCATAAACCAAATGTTGGCATATTTTAGATCGGTACATCCTTAGTGAGTGATGGAAATCCAACTAACAAACAAAAGTACCCAGTAAAACCCACAAATAGCAGAAAGCTAATGGTAGTGTCTGGGGGAGGGTAGGATGGGGGAAAACATTCCTCTATTCCGGAAGATAAAGAGGTTCCTGTTGAGACCCCCGACTCCAAAACCTTTTCTTGGAAATTTCCAACCACATAAACAAAAAGGTTGGAGAAATTGCTTAGAAAGGTAATGTACTTTAAAAGGATTTTCGTTTTAAGGTAACCAGATCAGATCAGATTACCTTCATTGAAACTTTGAAATTTGGTTACTTAAATCAAAATTTTCAGAAAGTTCATTGATTAAAACAAAAGTCCAACAAAAATATATTACCTTTCTATGTAATTTCCCCAACAAGGTTCTTACAAGTTCTCAATTTTTGTCCAGTGGCTAATGTAGTTTGGTATCTCTCCAGTGAAATTGTTGTCACTTATCCTCCTAAATATGTAACAATTCACAGAAGTTAAGAAAAATGTTAAACCTTAATGGATGTGAGGTGATTTATACACCACCAAAAAATATTGGTTTTTGACCACTTTCCCTTACACAATAAGGAGGTAAAAAAGAGTTGAAGACTTAGAGTAAAGTAAGGGGAAAAAATAGTCTAAAAAAATATTTTGGTGGTTTACGTATAAAGAATATGGTACAAATATTTAGAAGTTTTACACTCACAGATGAGTCAAGTTGGTAAGGTTTGCAAGTGTAACAGGCAGCTGTCCAGTGAAATCATTTGAGGATAAATCACTGGGAATACAAAGTTTTACATGAAATATGGTAACTTTTTAGGTTAAATTTAAGAATAATTCCCAACTTTGATCCGTTAATTAATTTTCTCTGTCGGGTTGTTAAAGCATAAATATATATGTTAAGAAAAAAGGAAGTACAGCTTGCCCAAGTTTTTCAAGTTTCCAATCTCTTTGGGTATGGGTCCCGAAAAGCGATTTCCTTCTACGCTCCTACAAAAAAATTGAAGCAATTCCTTACCAGGTTAAGTAAAGCTACACCATGTTTATAATTCTGCTTTATTATTATTACTATTATTATTATTATTATATTATTCTAACAACTAAGGAAGCGGTGACGTGACTTACAAATCTAGAATGGTGGTCATTCTAGTGAGAGTTACCGGAAACAGCCCAGATAACCGGTTTCCCATGAGTGAACTGCATGTATACAAAATTAGAAGTTAACATATATGTTGCTAGAACTAAAAAGAACTATAAAAATTATCACAATAAAATAGTTATTTTGCATGCAGAAATTGCCAATTAGAGTGATATATGGCATTATGGCAGGGTGGCCTTACAGGTTGCTTAAACTCATAGTAGCCCATTCAGATGGTATAGGTCCACTGAAGTAATTACGACTGAGATCCCTACATTAATATAATAAACTATGATTATCATTTCACAATGACCATTGCATAAAAATTAAAAGAAAAATGTATTGATTGATGTCGTAGTGAGCACAGAGACTTCTCTTACAGGAATCGAAGGTACCGAAGCTTTGTAAACTCAGTTGGAAGAGAGGTTGAGATATTCTGTAATGTTATAATTCTGGATTGTAAAAGAAAAGATTGATGGTTTAAAATTAAAATTCTGTACAGCGGGAACTGAAAATACATATTAACCCCACTAAGCAATCATAGTATGGTTTGATTCAAGAATTACCAAGTGGGATTATGATTGTAGGAAGCTGAACTTAACTACTTAAGCTTAAGCCACAATTAACAATATAAGCAATGTGCAAAAGCCATGTTCATGAGTGGCATGCAAGAAACCAGCCTATATGATATTGCTTTCTTATGTACAAGGCTTTATCTTCTAGTTAGGTTAGTATAGGAATCAAATTTAGAATACATTGTCGTGACGTGTTTATTTTTATATTCATTTTGATGTAAGTTTTATTCAAATCGGGGTCGCCGCAACGTGCAGGCGTACCCCACTACTTATGTTTTAGATGGTTTACTGTCACTCATAGTATTAATGTTGATCAACAAAATCTGGAACTGAATAAACGAAATTTTGTTTTGGAGATATTCTTGTTCACCGGAAAACAGAGATAAAGAAGGTAATTTATTATATATTATTAGTTTACAAGAGGCCCTATTTGTACATCTTCTTACTAATTAGGAGGAGGTTATCATGTCTAGTTTTTTTTAACAATGATTCTTTTTGCTACTAAATACCACCTAATCATGCAGCTGCAAGGATTTGAACCCACGTCACATTTGTGAGGGGCAATCACAAATGTCTCTAGACTACAAGGCCATGGGTAGTTATCATGTCTAGTGAATCTCTAAATGACACAAGAGAAATACTCTCACGACTTTCCTTTTTATCTTAACAGCATTGTAATCTGCATAAAAATACATCAAGCAAAAAAGAAACTAAATCAAATGCTCTATTGCAGCAATGAATGTGAATGTAATTACTCATTAGCATGTACGAAATGACATTTCCATAATCAAAGTTTATATCTAACCTATGAGAGCAAAATCTAAGTTAAGGTAGTTTTGTTTTAACTGGAGAAATTGGCAGTTACAAGCTAAAGATGGTGGCAAAAGTCTCGATAATAAAGATCACTTTTACCATATTGAAAATCTTCCTACTCTAATACAAGGGTAACTAGCGGGACACATGGCAGCAGCATACTTCTCCTCACCAAATTTTTCCCGCTTCTCTATCCTATAAAATAATTACATTAATTACTAATAATATTATTTAATTTTTTTAAATTTCATAATATTTAATAAATTAAAAAATAGATGTTTTATTAATGTTATTTCTAAAGAAATAAATTTTTATAAGATAAGAATTTTTTCTAAAACATTAAACCTTGTCAAAAATATTAAATAGTTTGAAATTGGTGTTTTTAAAAAGTAAAATTTTAATAAATTAAAAATAATTTAAATTGTGAGTTATAATAAGAAAAGTTTTAAAGTGATATATTTTAAAACAGTATGTTTTAAAACAAAATGTTTAGTTTTTTCTTTTGGAAAAAACAAAAAAAATTAGAACAAAAGTTTAAAAAGTTAACATCATTGTTTTATTACTTATAGTACTTACTAATACGTAATTTCAATCATATATATCTTATGTTAGAATATAGTTTTATAATTAATGGATTTCATTCTAATTAATATTTTAATTTATTCAACCCATGTAATACATGGTTTACTAAGCTAGCTTTAATACATATAACACTGCACCATTTTGCTTCTTTTGATATTATACAATTTTAATTTTTGGATATTATGTTATACAAATTGCTACTAAAAATGTACATTATAAAATATTCACTATCCATCGGCTCAAAAAGATGGGATTGACCACGCTCTAACTTCTAAGTCAATGGTATTGTCTTCTATTGGTATAAACAATACATTTTGTTATTGATCGCAAGGTTTCTGCAAAGTATGTTCATATATGTCCATGAAAACTTGCATAATATAATATTTACTCAAACTTCTCATATCCTAATCCAAGTCTCTATTAGCGATATATATTATTATTATTATTTACTTTGTTAAATATTAGCTGTAATATTCTGTATATATCTCCTCTTATTTAGGAGAATTAGTTACTACATTTATCTCTTGTATTCTTGTATATATTGGGTTGAAGATGGAATAACAAATCAGTTTTTGATCATAGAATTTATCATGGTATCAGAGCCCTACTGGCTCTCTACCGCGTGATCACCACCGCTGTCGACCGGAGGTTTCGACCCGAGTAGACCGCTAGCCTAGGATTTCGATCCTGTCAAGCCTTGATCGCCCGCCACTCTTGATCCTCTGCAGCACCATCTCTCGGTTACAGTCGAAGTGATGGCTGAAAAATCCGAGACTCCTGCAGCCCCCACTCCCAAGCAAAACACTCTTCACCCGGTGTACACAGTAACCGATATTCAAAAGAGAGTGCGCGTTCTAGATGGATCGAAAGTCTCCTACTCGTCGTGGGTGAAGCTTTTCCAACTTCATGCGCGTGGATACGAGGTTCTCAACCATATAGACGGCACCGATCCGCCTGCTAAAAATCATCCATCTTATGATCAATGGCTCAAGATAGACGCCATTGGCCTTCAATGGATCTACGGTACCCTGTCAGACGATCTCCTCACACATGTGCTTGAGACCGACTCTACCGCACAGCAGGCGTGGAACCGGTAAAAAAGATCTTCTTGAACAACAAAGGATCCCGCGCCGCAGCTCTTTAACAACAGTTTATCAACATGAAACTCAGCGCCATGCCCTCCCTTGAAGACTACTGCCAAAAACTCAAAGACTTGGCTGACCAACTAAACGCAGTCGATAGCCCTGTCTCGGAACAACGTTTGGTACTTCAACTCGTTCATGGCTTACCGATGGAGTTTGATGCACTCGGCACCATCATCAATCAAAACATGCCTACCTAGGTAGAAGCATGCAGCATGCTTCAATTGGAGCAGCAACGCCATCGTGCACGTGCTTCTTCCACCCCACCTGAAGCCCTCACCGCCGATACATCCAACAACTCCCCGGCTCCACCCCCACCTCGCCGTGACTCCGGCTCCCAGAACCGCGGCGGCGGTCGACGCCCTCCCTCGGGCCGAAGTCAACATCCGGCACCCAATCCGCCCCATAGCTCCAACACCCGCTCGTCGGGTCCTCCTCCAAATCGCCCGGGCCTCCCCCGCAATACATGGAGCCCACAGCCTTACCCCCATATGCCCCCTTACTTGGCCAACCCGTACTGGGTCGTTCCCCCATGCCCGTTTCCTACCCAAGCCGGTTGGGCCGCCCCTTGGAATGCACCTCAATCCAGGCCAGCCTCCAATACAGCTCAAGCCCACGGACCAGAGGCCCATATTTCAGATGTTAATCCTTTGGAGCCCAGCGAATTGCGGCCTTCCAAACCTTGTCAATGGACTCAGGTGACCAACAATGGTTCATGGACACTGGAGCATCTAACCATCTCACCTACGACTCAGGTATGATCTACCAACACGGTGTTTCTTCTATTAAGTCTATATTAGTTGGTATGGACATCGAGTTCCAGTTGTCAGATCGGGTCACACCGCCCTTCCCCACACCAACTCCAAACCACTTCACCTTAAACACATCCTTCACACACCCGATATTATCAAGAACCTAATTTCTGTTCGCAAATTCACTGTTGATAATTCTGTTTCTGTTGACTTTGACCTGTTTGGTTTCTCTATGAAGGACTACCCGAGTGGGAGGATTCTGAGCCGGCACAATAGCTCCAGCAGCCTTTACCCCCTCACCACCGATCAAGATTCCGCTACCACCTTCCTTTCCTACAATGATTCTGCATCTTGGCACAACCGTCTCGGCCATCCTGGCTCTACTGTTCTCGAATTTTTACGTATCAATAAGTTTATTTCTTGTAATAAACAATTAGTATCTTTTTTTGTAATTCATGCCAAGTTGCAAAACACAAACGTTTGCCATTTAGTTTATCCAATTCTAGTACATTATGTCCTTTTGATATCCTACATTATGATTTGTGGACCTCGCCAGTCACAAGTAAACATGGTTATAAATATTATCTTGTTTTGCTTGATGACTTTACGCATTTGGGTTTACCCGTTACGGTTTAAATCTGAAACTCTACCCAAATTCTCACAATTTCATAAACTTATTTCCACTCAATTTAATAGACAAATAAAAACGTTTCAATGTGATATGGGTGGAGAATTTGATAACTGCCCCTTTCGGGACTTTGCCGACCAACACGGCTTACAGTTCCGCTTTTCTTGCCCACACACCTCTCAACAGAACGGGAAAGCGGAACGCATGATCCGCCGCATTAATGAACTCATGCTTTCCTTACTCACCCATGCATCGTTACCCCCCTCATATTGGGTAGAAGCATTACACACTTCCGTCTATCTTCATAATATTCTACCCTCCAAATTACTTAACCACCACACCCCCAAGGCCGCCCTTTACCACAAACACCCAACCTATGACCACCTACGCGTTTTTGGATGCGCCTGTTACCCCAACCAAACCGACACCCGGCCACACAAACTTGCTCCCCTCTCCTCCCTCTGCGTCTTTCTAGGGTACCCATCTGATCACCGTGGTTACCGTTGCCTCAACCTATCCACGGGTAAGGTCATCCTTTCTCGTCATGTTACATTTGACGAAAATTCCTTCCCGTTCTCCCGCATATTCACTCCACAACCCACCTCCTACTCCTTCCTTGAATCCGACCCATCACTGCTTATTTTCCAGCAGCCCACACCACCACCTCCACCCACCACCACCACCGCACCCTCACCCACCCACTCCAATCCTCAACCCAACCCCACATCGCCCGCGACCGCCCCTCCTTCACCACCCTCTTCCCCCCGAAGCCAACTTCATGTTAGGTATCTTTACGCAGCGAAAACAAAACACAAACACACGTACGCACACGAAAGCAATAAGAACACGAGAATTTATAGTGGTTCGGTCGAGATGACCTACGTCCACTCTCTGCAACTAGGTATTTTATTAAACTCAAGGGACTAGATTACAATACAATGACATGTTCTATGTATAAAGATAAATTAGGGTTTCAAGAAGCTCCAATGGGCCAGGCCCATAACTCCATCCAAAAGCCCAAAGGCCTTCACACCCCAACAATCTCCTATTTGAAGGCCTTGCGAATACTCCAGCTAGCCATCTAAGTATAAAGCAACCCTGTCATCCAGTATTATCAATAATCTTCAAGTAACAGAAATCCACCAAGCCTTCAATTCCAAAGAACAAGCTAAGATTTCAATCCAAATCCCCTAGTTGCAGAGGCCCCTTTTCATCAATTACTTGAAAGGGCCCGTTGAAGCTCCCCCGAACTCCAACTCAGTCGTGGCAAATTCCACCAACGACCCATCCTCTGTCTCAACTGGTTTACACGATCCACCAGATTCAGAGATACACCGAGAACCACTAACACTCTCCAAATTCAGCAAACAATCACCAGGAGAGAAGTTTCCAGTCATAGTCTTCAAAACCCAACGATTCTTCTTGACTGTACCGGGAACATGCCCCATGCTCCCACTTCACAAAATCCTCTGACTGGTTTAGACTTCTGACCCCATTCAGCTACAATCTCTGCTTTCATGTTTGCAAAATGAACTCTCTAGCAGTTTTAGCCCCGACTTTGACTTGAACCGGGCAGATCAGTCCAGCAGGTACACCATGTACAATCCCATGCCACACGAGCAATCACCCGGTTCCTATTGATTACACCACCACCAAACTTGACTTCCAGTCATCAACTAACAGCTTTTCATTCACCTTGCATTCTTCATCGGCGAGACGTACCTCCCCAAACCTCGCCTGTTTTCAGATTCACCATCATTTCACCGACTGCGTGAAATGAAGAACCAGAATCCATGATCCAAGAGTCCACACTGTTTTCAGCCTCAAGAATTAACACGTCACCATCATTGACATCCTTAGCAGCAGTGTTCAGACCTTTCTTTGGACATTGACTCTTAACATGTCCATCTTCGTTGCAGTTCCAGCACCTCACATTTTTCTGAGTCCGAGTTGAACTCTTTCCCCGACTCCCACTGCCTCAGCTATTTTCCCTTCCCCTGCCAACATGTAACATCTCAGAAGATGATCCAACATTTGCACTTTTTAGACGTGTGTCTTCACCTATCACAATGTCTCGGATCTTTTCAAATGTCATTTCGTTAGCCCCCATAGAATTTGTAACAGCAGTTACAGTCCCGAACCAACTAACAGGCAGTGAAGATAGTAACACCAGAGCTCGAGTCTCATTATCAAATTTTATTCCCACTGATTCTAATCTGGTAAGAATAGACATCAGATCATTAATGTGAGAGGTGACTGAGCTTCCCTCTTTCATTCTCGTCATGAACAGTTCCCTCATCAAGAACACCTTGTTAGCTGCAGACGGCTTTTCATACATATTTGATAGAGCCAACATCATACCACTTGCAGTGGTTTCTTTCATGATGTTAAAAGCAACGCTCTTCGTCAAAGATAACATAATAACCGCTCGAGCTTTCTTGTCCTTGGAATTCCAAACCGCTTCTTCAGCTTTCTCCATACTCTCCGGTTTCTTTTCCAGTACCATATCCAAATCCTTTTGACACAGTAATGCTTCTATTTGCATTTTCCACCAACCAAAATCAGTGCCATTGAACTTTTCGATCACAGTCTTCCCGTCTTCAGCCATATTAGCAAAACAGAGACAAGTCTTCAAGAAACAAGCGCGCTGAACAGTAGATAACCAGTCAACAAAGGATAAACAAACCAGATCCGGTACTTCCAACCAAACCCTAGGCGACGGCGCAGAACCCCTAGGTGACGGCGGCGACGGCAGAAACCCTAGGCGGCGCAGAAACCCTAGACGGCGGCGGCGGCAGAACCCGCGGCGGCGGCTGCGCAAAACCCTAGGCGATTGCGGCGGCGGCAACCCTAGGCGGCGGCAGAAACCTTAGGTACACGGCGGCGTGTTTCGTACAAAATCTTCAAGAGCCTGATGCCTGATACCAGTTGTTAGGTATCTTTACGTAGCGGAAACAAAACACAAACACATGTACGCACACGAAAGCAATAAGAACACGAGAATTTATAGTGGTTCGGTCGAGATAACCTAAGTCCACTCTCTGCAACTAGGTATTTTATTAAGCTCAAGGACTAGATTACAATACAATGACATATTCTATATATAAAGATAAATTAGGGTTTCAAGAAGCTCCAATGGGCCAGGCCCATAACTCCATCCAAAAGCCCAAAGGCCTTCACACCCTTCCTCCCCTCCACCACATACCCACATTCGCTCACCACCCATTACCATCACATATTCCCGCCGCCCCGCCAACCCTCCTGCCGCGCCCACCACCTCCTACTCTCACCCCACCCAGCAACCATCACATCACCCCATGATCACACGATCGAAAGCCGGCAAAACAGTACCACCCACACCATTTAACCTTCACACTACGACCCTCTCTCCGTTACCCAAATCACACATTCAGGCCCTATCTGATACCAACTGGACCGATGCCATGAACAGAGAATATAAGGCCTTAATAGAAAACCACACTTGGGACCTAGTACCTCGACCGCCGGACGCACATATTATTCGATGCATGTGGCTCTTTCGCCATAAATTTCATGCTAACGGCACACTCGAACGGTATAAAGCCCGACTTGTCGTTAATGGCAAATCCCAACAGGTCAGTGTGGATTATGATGAGACTTTTAGCCCGGTTGTCAAACCCACTACCATACGCACTGTGCTCTCACTAGCTTTATCAAAATCTTGGCCTATCCATCAGTTGGACGTCAAGAATGCATTTTTGCATGGCAACCAAAATGAAACTGTATTCATGTTTCAGCCACCGGGTTTTGTTGATAAGCACCGACCAACTCATGTGTGCAAGCTAAATAAATCTCTATATGGCCTCAAACAGGCACCCCGGGCTTGGTATCAACGTTTCGGCACGTACCTTGTTCAGTGTGGTTTTCGTAGCACCACATCTGACAGCTCCTTATTTGTATACAAACGTGGCAACGATGTGGCTTGCTTCTTTATGTAGATGATATCATACTAACTGCATCTAATAATACATTATTGCAGTACTTTATCTCATCCCTCTCTCGAGAGTTTTCTATGACAGATCTTGGCAGGTTACACCACTTTTTGGGGATAGAGGTTCATAATCACAACGAGGGAATCTTCCTTAATCAACATAAATATACGACTGACATTCTGGCTCGGGCCAACATGCAAAATTGCAAGCCCGCAACCACTCCGGCAGATACCAACTCCAAGTTGAGTGCATCTACAGGCGAGCTTTTATCTGATGGCACATTGTATCGTAGTCTTACAGGAGCACTACAATACCTTACTATCACAAGGCCAGACATTACCTACGCTGTTCAGCAAGTGTGCCTATTTATGCATGCTCCACGTGAGCCTCACTTTGCTTTTCTCAAACGCATCTTGTGCTACCTTAAGGGCACCATCGACCACAACTTACACTTATCTCCCTCCACTTCGGTCAAACTAACAGCATACTCTGATGCCGATTTGGGGGTTGCCCTGATTCTCGAAGATCTACATCCGGCTATTGTGTATTTCTTGGTGACAACTTGATCTCTTGGTCTTCAAAACGCCAACCTACGATATCGAGATCAAGTGTCGAGGCTGAATATCGCGGAGTAGCCAATGCGGCCGCTGAACTTACATGGCTACGAAATTTACTTCTAGAGCTGCATGTACCGGTCACACAAGCCTCCCTCATCTATTGTGACAATGTCTCTGCTACGTAACTGTCTCACAACCCGGTTCAGCACCAACGCACTAAACACGTTGAAATAGATATACATTTTGTACGGGAAAAGGTTCGCCTCGGTTCTATTCATGTGCTCCATATACCTGCTGACTACCAATATGCTGACATTTTCACCAAAGGCCTGCCTCATATACTCTTCAACCGGTTCAAGACCAGTCTGTGCATTCGCCCGGCTACTTCTTCGACTGCGGGGGACTATTAGCGATATATATTACTATTATTATTTACTTTGTTAAATATTAGCTGTAATATTCTGTATATATCTCCTCTTATTTAGGAGATTTAGTTACTACATTTATCTCTTGTATTCTTGTATATATTGGGTTGAAGATGGAATAACAAATCAGTTTTTGATCATAGAATTTATCAGTCTCAAGGGAATGTATAAATGTTATAAATTTAAAAGAGTGTATTTAATATTAAGATTTTTTGTTGGGAAAATATGATACTATACCAAGCTTTGAGCAGGATATATGAAATTATCTTTATTCTACAGATCAATCACCACCTATTAATTCTAATATCTCAAATGGTGCCTCTCCTATCCAAGAGGCTGAGGGATCAAATCTTGTAAGGTCTATGTATAGGTGGTTGATAGGAGTAGTAGTCTAAGTTCTAAAAGAATGATATTATACCAAGTGTTGAGCAGGATATATGAAATTATCTTGATTCTGCTGATTAATCACCACCTTTTAACTTCTAATACACTAAATGCAGATTCATTGAACATGGATGAGAAGAAACAACACGCAACTATCCACAATATGCATCAGTGTAATCCCCAGATTTAAAGGATAAATCCAGTATTAGAACATAGTGCAACTATGAATTCAGTAAATGTGGATTGGATAAGTTTAATACATAAGATTTCAATTTCCCCAACTTACATTTCACTTGCAAATTACCAAAATAAGATCGAGAATACCTACATTTCAGTAACACGGCAGGTGGTATTACTTTCAAAAGAGCAATCGCAGTAAACAGAGGAGAACCACTTCCCTTCGCCACCACACGGATCCCTGTCAAAATCCCATCCCTTCTTCTCCAGAAGCCCTAATTTTCCCCAAATTTCTTTCATTACCTTCGCTGCATCAATTCGCACACACAACAATCACAATTAATCCCTCATTCATCCAATAAATCACGTAATCAGTGAAAATAAATGACGATCAGTTACCTTCTCGCCTATCGAGCTTTGCAGACTGTGTGATCGCAAAAATTGAGTACAAAATCAGGGAAAATGCGAAGAACAACAGCTTCTTCATGATTATGTTGGTAGTATGCTCGAGTAGAACATCTGCAGTTATGGATTCTTCATCTTATAGCCGATAGGTGGAGGTGAGGGTTGGTTTGGAGGCATGAAGCAGGTCATGTGGTGATTATTCGGAAGACGAACTACATTGTTGAAATGATCATCCTTCGTCTCCATTATCAGTTCTAGGGTTTCGGAAAATGAGGATATCATGACATATGGGTTTGTTGACTTTAGAGAAGATGATATGAATCTGATAATATGATTGCCGTTTTGGAAGATGAACTGCATGGTTGAAATGATCATCCTACGTTACCAGACCGATCCAGTTCTGCAAACGGTTATAACAGCATTTGCAGCCCGTTCTTATACATACTTCCGTGGCTGACGATGGTCGTGAGTGATTGCAAGTGAAAGATGTAAAAAATTTACGTTGGTTGTATCGTAATTTCTTATATTAAAAAAATATGGTATAACTTATAAATTTTTAATATTTTAAAATGATTGTAAGTAAATAACAAAGAAAATATAATAATAAAGGTATAAAATATACTATTAAACTATCTACGGTATTGTAAAATAAGAGTGGTTGGCCCTTTGGTGTAAAAATACAAGGTGGGTGATGGTTTGTGTTCGTAAATTTTTCGGTTTTATGTTTAAACTTGTTTAACTAAGGGGTTTTTATGGTGCTGAGTTTTTTAATTGATTGTGTTTCTAGTTGAGTTCGTTTTTAAAATGTTAAAATCAGTATGAACGATTGATTTTCTGTCTCAAGAATGCTTACTCGGTATTAAAGCAGCTTCAAACACCGTTTAAAACTTTAAAAAAATAAGCTTTGGTTTAGATTCCTGTTAAAAATAAGCTTTGGTTTAGGTTCCCGTATATTAGGGCCTCAAGTTTTATAATTATATGTTAAGTCACGCATCACTTTTTTATTATTTGAATTTGTTTTTTTTTTTTTTTTTTTTTTTTTTTTTTTTTTTTTTTGTCTTTGTCAATATATGAGAAAAATTTAATGATAATTACTTTTCATGGTTATGATTTCTTTAACATTTCACAACATGTATCTTGACATGTTATTCAGTTTTTTCGTTTAATTTTTAGTTTTAACAATATGATCAAAAATTTATATATGTAAAAGTACTTTTTTTAAACTAAAGCTCACTTCAACTCTAATATGTGTGATTATATCGTTTAAAAAATATTAAGATCTTAAAGGAAAATATTTATGATTTTTAAAATAGATCTAGTTTTAGAATCTGATTTAGGCACTCAAAAATTTGAGTTGATCCTACACAAAACATATAATTTGTGGATTTGTGAGATCTCGATTTAGATTACGTAACTACAAACGTGCATCTATTGTGGAATCAATATTAGTTGTACACTTTATATTAATATAAACTTTGAAGATAAATTAAAATTGCATAAGTTAGCTACTAACTTAATTTTTGATATTATTAATTATTGTAAGATATATCAACAAGTTTGTTTTGGCTTATATGTTAGGTTTTTTAAAATGTATTCAATCAAACCCGAAATACTAATCAGTTTGTAGATGGGCATTGTTTTTGTGTTTCGCTTAGGGCTCGCAAAAATAGTTAAGCAACTCCTGAAAACCATCCCTAAAGGGTCGAAATACATGTTCCGCCTCCTTTACCACTTTATAATTAAATTAATTTATATCATACTACTATATAAAACATTTAGAGAGGATACAATTGTAATTTTGTTCAAAGTATAAGACACCTAAGATAACTTTTTAAGCACAATATACAAGTGTGTTATACAATAGTTCCTAAATTGCCCTCATTAAGTATACTTCTTCTAATTAATATAGTATTTAATTCATTAAATTAAGTATTATCTTATTAATAAGGCTTTTAAAATAATAATTAAATTTACATTTACTATTTATATATTTATAACTATATATTATTAGTTTAAGTATTATTTTATTTATATACATAAGTATATAATTACTAAATATTATATAGTTATAATAGTAATATAATAATAATAACAATAATAACAATAATAACAACAACAACAACAATCAAATATAATTAATGTTTAAGTTAGGTCGGGTTAGATTGTGCTCTTCAAGTGAGACTCGGTGACACCCGTCGCATCACGCCGGTCAAACCACTATATGATAAATATATCTTAGGATGACAATATAATAACTTCATTTAAAGTGTAAGATGCCTTATACAAACATTTAAGCATAGGATACAAGTACTTTAAGCAATAGTTTAACTTTTGCACCCTATTTAATTAACTTCTTCTAATTATATATTATTTAAGACACATTATTAATACATTATTTTATAATATGATATTATTTAATTTCACTTCGTTATATTTTTATTTTATTTATGATACTATAATAGACATTTAAATTTAAATTTACTAATTATATTTTTATAACTAAATACTATTTAAATTAAGTATATTTTATTTAAATATTTAAGTATATACTAATATATATTTTCATATTTAAATAACAATAATACTAATATTTTTTAGGGACATATTGTGAGTATAATAATTTTAATATTTATGTAAAATATGTTAGTTAATGACATAATATTTAATATGTTTCAAAAAATAATTACAATAATATAAATATTATCATATTAATACTATACTACTAATATTATTATAAGGTTAATAACAATAACACAACAACTATAATGTTTGTGTTATTATATTAGTTACAATAAATATCGTGTATCTGTCATGTTATTGCATCTATAACAATATAATGTTCGATAATTGTATCATGACAATTAATAATAAATCACTAATAACGACAATCCGATTGCATATATAGTTGAACTCCCGAAACCATGATAATCCCAAAAACTATAATTATGACGTTATTTTATACGCTCCAAATCAAATCGTGACAAAGCGCAGGTCTAACGCTAGTTTACTATATATATAAACACAACTTTAGATCTTCCGGGTCACAGACATTTTACTAAATTAGTATCTTTTGTCTTTGACCTCCTTGCATTTAGTGAATAAAAATTTCGACTTTATCAAGACCTTTTGTAACCTCCCGTCTGTCACATAGGACGTTGAAGCTTTCGTCATTCCTTTGTCCTTTGCCTTGTTTTTGTCAATTGGGCGATGTGGTTCATCAGGAAACTCATCGGTTTCTTTGTTGAGATCCATGAAACATCGTCCACTTGAACCACTAGTTAACACTTGTGTTTGCTCATGAAGTAAAGTTACGGGTTTACAACCCAACTTTGGATTTTTAATTTAAAAATTATGAACAAGTTAATTTTTAAAGGTTTAGATGCACGAATATGTGTGTAATAACTCAACTGCATGTTCAATTTAGTGAATCTTTTTTGAATGCCAAATGTAAAACATTGTTTTGAATAGTAAGTGTTATCTTAATTAAACTCACCTGTTTGTTTTACATCGAAACCGGACCTCCAACCCCTACAGGAAGAAAACCCACAACTAGAAAACCTCTTACTCGACCCAAAACATTTTTGCTTAGAGTGAGACTCAAACCCAATACCATCAATTATATACTTTCTCAGGTCAAAAAATCAATTACATGCTTCATCTTCCTAAAACATATATATATATGTATATGTTTTCTTAAAGTTAACTTATTAAATAACAATTATATCCTTATATCTACTAAGTGATTTTTTACATATTGAGTTTTTTATAGTGTAATTGCTTATGGCCTTAACAATTGTTTTTTTATATTCAGAGATATAATTTTGATTATCAAAGATTGATGTTTTGAAATGAAATTTTAGTTTTTGATTTTGGAGATGAAATTTTATTATTTTTTATACAGAAGACTCGAACTTGAATAAATATATAACTGATAGTCTTAGTAACAATAAAGGTAAAGTAATTATTTAATAATTAATTTTAATAAAATAAATAAATATTTAATATATATGTAATAAGAAGGGGAATATGCAATTGATTTATTGACTTGAAAAAATATATAATTATATATTAGCATAAAATACATAAATGCCCTAAAAATTACTAGCATGTGAGTTGGGTATCAAAACGTCGATAAAATTTTAACATGTATAGTTTTTTTTTATATAATAGGTGGTTATGTTGACTTTGTTTCAATCTATGGAAACTCATAGGACTAAAACAATCTGTGATGATTTTAGATTTAGACCATATGTTTAATTGGTGTAGAATAAACATAAAGCTTGTACACTTATGTATTAACAAACAAAAATATTTACACTCAACTGCACATCAAGATTCATTTTCTATTATAAAACATTTGTTAGCATATATGACATACGCGCACCATATGTGTAAAAACATTTTTACCCTTATTAAACCAAATTAAAAACACTTAATATATTGAAGTTTTTAACGTATGAAATCGATAAAACGAACGCGTATTTTGAAAGACTTTGACAACCAAGTGGCAATGAGTTGTCTATGATGCTTGAATGGGACACAAGTTCAGTAGTTCACTCATCTAATCATAAAATATAAGCTTAGGTAACGATTTTATGTAACACGATAATATAAAATATTTCATTCCAAATCTTATAAAAACACTATATTCAATGTTACATTTATCATCTTCCCTTAATATTAAATTCATTCATCCATTGTCACTGATGATCGACACGTGGCGGCGGCGGCGGCTTCTTAAAGTCCACCTGTGTCGCTACTCGCTAGCACCTTCCATCGTTACGAATCGAACCCACATCATAGTTTATCGTCAATCACAAACCCTTTTTCTTATTTATCTTGAAAATCAATCAAGCGTCTTGAGGTTTAATTTGATCGAATCGCTGTTCATGGTTGAATTTCAACTTTTCAAGTCAACTCGTTCGTCTTCTTTCCCAATTGTTGTCAAAGGTGGATTCTTTGATTCGAATTTGGTAATTGTTCCGTTGATTCAACATTTGTTCATACATTTTCTGAATTGAAGGGTGTGGGAGATCTTTGGGAATGTTTTAATTTCAGTTTCACGCACAATTAGTGTTATCTTTTTGAGAATATTATAGAGATTAGTGTTTGATGTCTTGGAATTTGGATTATTGACACTGAAATGTGTTGTAGTTTATGGTAATTGGTGTTTACGGGTTGATTATGGCTGATTATCGATTTCGTGGGTAATTTATGGTAATTAGTGTTTATCGGTTGATTCTAGTGCTGATTGTTAACTAAAGATTAGTGTTTGATTTCATCGAAATTGGATTACTAATTCTGAAGTGTGTTGTAATCTATGGTAATTAGTGTTTACGGGTTATTCTAGTGTTGATTGTTAGCTCTTCCTGAGAATATGATAGAAATTAGTGTTGTATTTCATCTAAATTGGATTTTTAACTCTGTAATGTGTTATAATATATGGTGATTAGTGTTTACCGGTTGATTCCAGTGCTGATTGTTAACTCTTCCTGAGAATATGATAGAAACTAGTGTTTTATTTCATGGAAATTGGATTATTAACTCTGAAATGTGTTGTAATTTATGGTAATTAGTGTTTAACTGATTGAATCTGGTGCTGATTATTGATTTGATCTATATGGGTCAGGTTGGTTTGATTTGAACTAGTGTAAATCAAGAGGGGTTGTTGTTTTAGATGCTTTTAGTGTGTGGGATTTGAATTTTGAAGGCTGAAGATTGTTGGTTGAAGAATGAAGATAATTTAGCTTGTGATGGATGGTTCTCAAGGGGGTTCGAATTAATCACCACCATTCCCACGAAAACATATGAAATGGTAGATGATCCTTTGACTGATCATATTGTTTCTTGGAGTCATACTGGGACTAGTTTTGTTGTTTGGAATCCGCCCGAATTTGCTGGTGAACTGCTTCCGAAGTACTTCAAACACAACAATTTCTCAAGTTTCGTTCGGCAGCTTAATACATATGTAAGCATGTTCTTTACTTTTGTTATTATTTTTTGTTTTATATTATATGAGGGGTGTTTGGCGTCACATTATGCAAGTAATTATGTAATATGCGGGAATCATTTGAAGTTAGATAGTCATCTGTAACAATACGGGTGCAGGAGATAGCGTCTAGATGTGCTTCTGATGTTTGAACTAGATGTAATCTGATAACCAGTTGTTTGATTTTTTGGGAAAATAATCATTTATCATATAATGACCTTCAAAAAGCAATGCCATTAGCCAAACACTCTGTAGAAATCATGATCAGGTAATCAAATAATCAGGTGTTTCGATAGTCGGTTTTCTTGCACCAAATAATTAGTTAATGTTCTTTAAAAGGCAATGCCAAACACCCCCTTAGAATCATGATCAGGTAATTAGATAATTATGCACCTCAATAGTCTGTTTTCTTATCCCAAATAAACAGATAATGACCTTTAAAAGGCAATGCAAACTCCCTCTAAGTAATAAGATAATCAGGCATCTCATTAGTCGGTTTTCTTACACCAAATAATCAGATAAAGTCTCAGATGGGTAGGCTATTTTTTTTATCTATCTCAATAGTCAGTTTTCTTACACCAACTCCTTACCTAATTCCTCAAAATCTGGTTATTTTGTCTCTACACAGGCTGAATATCATAACTATAAATCATAATCAGTTCTTGACAAACACTCTAAACTGATTTATCGTGTGATTTCAAGTCACTATGATCATTTTAAACAAATATCAGACACCCCTTTAGTGGCTTTCATGCATATGCTTGTGCTTTCTTTTCTGGATATACAAATATCTCTTTAGTGGCTTTCATGCATATGCTTGTGCTTCTTTTCTGGATATACAAATATCTCAGACCAGGCTTGATTATAATAGAAATTAGTAGTTTAACCTCACCTAAAATACTTTTAAAATTTAATATTTCATAATAAACGCAACCTTGCTAATAATTTTTAAAACTTAATATTAGTAGTTTAAACTCATTGATGTAGCAAAAGATATTTTTTTATATTTTTAGTTCTTCTACACTCATTTTTACTTTGTTATATTATAAAATCTAAATGAAATTTTGTTTTTACAGGGTTTTAAAAAGATAGATCCCGACCAATGGGAATTCGCAAATGAGGAATTCATAAAAGGTGAAAGACACCTTCTGAAGAATATTCACAGGCGGAAACCGATCCATAGCCACTCAACACCGCCACAAGGAACTTCTTCAAGTCCATTATCTGCCTCAGAGAAAAAGGAGCATGAACTTGAAATCAAGAAACTAAAACATGAAACGGATTCTCTTCGGTTTCAGTTACAGACCCACAAGCAAGAAAATCAAGAAACAGAACATAAATCAACTTTACTACGCGAACGATTACACAACGTACAATTAAAGCAGAAGAAAATGATGTCATTTCTTGCTCAATTACTAGAAAAACCAAGAATTTCATCCTCACACGTGCAACATTCGGAAACCAACAGCAAAAAGAGAAGATTATTGATATCTACCTACTTACTCAATGAAGCCAATGCAGAAGAAACCGAAAATTCAAAAATTCACGAGTTGATAAACAAACTTGATTCATCTTTGAAGTTTTGGGTGGATTTTGTGAATGATGTTAAAACATCAAGTTTGACCCGAGAACAATTTGAATCAAAACTGGATCATGCTAGCAGCCCTACTGTTTCATTGATTAACATCAATCAAGATTCTTGGGTGAAAACCAAAGCTTCAGGGATTGATGTGAATGCAGCGCCTGTTGGCGGCAGTGGTGGTGGTGATGGCGCTGGTAGAGCAGTGGCACCGCCAGTGAAAACAGGCGCAAATGATGTTTTCTGGGAACAGTTTTTGACAGAAATGCCTGGCGGTGATGACACGCAGGAAGTTCAGTCCGTGAGACGGGATGTAATTAAATCTTTGTGGAGTACGAATAATCCTTCTGGTAAGCTTGACGTACGATGATTGTAGATCTTGAATTTCATGAGGGTTTCTGCTTTGAACTCGCGTCTTGTAAGTTGTAAACGTTGTTAAATATTAGTACTCGTTTAAGCATGTATCGCATTTGTATAGTGTTTTTTGGTTTTCCTTATGGGTTTTTCAATATAAACCATAAACTAACATAGACAGGCCTATGATAGTTGTATGTTTTAAACCTAACAATGAACATCACTAAATTCATTCATAATCCATATAAAGTCATCACCACCATTGCTGCAGCTTTATCAGATTACATTAGACTACGGATATCATCATCGTTACCATCATTATCGACATTGGTAGAAAACAGATCTTTACAAAGCTCCCTGTAAAAGCTACACACCAAGTTGATGAACACAGGACTCTTTAGGTTCTTCCAGTTGTAAAGAAGCTCTTCTACATCCACCAAGTCCCTTGTTTTCCCCCCTTCTGCTATCATCTTCACCAAATAACTCTCTAACATCCGGAAACCATCATCGGGGTCTTCATCTTCGACCATCGCTACAAAAATATTTAAAATCACCACTTTTAAGCAAATGGGTAGAACTAAAAAGGAATTGTAATCAAGTTGTAAACGTGAAAAAAAAAGTTTTGAGATGTAGCAGGAAGTGTGAATGATTTAGGCTGTTTGAGTCTTTTAAGAGTTGGGGTGTTATAAAACTCCCCTGAAACTGATGGAACTGCCTAAATCGAAGTCAGCCCGTTTAAGATTCGTATGATTCGATCCAATATTCAGTTTTGACGGTTTGACTGTCTAATGGTCCGGCCGAAGATTGGAGCTTGATACCGCTTGTTATTTAGACTTTTTTTATTCATCTTTTTTAAATATAAAATATTCATGATTTATCTTAATCATTTTAATTAATACAAACTTTGTTCCTGGAAAACAAAATTTCAAATGTCAAAACACTAAAATTTGATGGTTTTGGCCAACCCGACTGTGAACACCCTTCTTTAAGAGTATCGTTTTAATCGACTTTTCCATATTTAACATGAGAACATTTAAAAGAAGGTTCTTAGGACATGTTATTGAAACAAACATGGCTTTGAGTCTAACGAGACACAAACCTGACACGAACTTTGTGGGTTTAGGTTTAGTCTAACCACCTAACCACTTTCAGCTAATTTATGGTCGAAATGTGAACACGTTTAGCTGAGCAGATCGTGATCATGCCGACTACATTCATAGATTGATAAGTTTAACCTGCTAACTCTATAAGTTTAGAAAATTGTTTTGTGTTATATATAATTAATTAACTAGTTAGGTGTTTTATGCTGAAACCTATGTTATGGTATATCTTAGTATTGATTTGAAAAAAATATTAAATAAGATAAAGATTTCAGGTTACATAAGTCATGCTCTTGTCAACCAGTTAAAACTCTTTTTGTATTTAACTTCGTTATACATCTACACGAATACACGATTTTCGTGTTTGTTTCATGTTCAACGCATGTTAGTGCGACCTGCTAACTCACAATCACGACCACCAATACAATTCTAAGCACTTCTATATATGTAACGTACAAAAAAAGGTGTAGAGTTAATAGTTTTGTTGTGGTTCATGTTATCCATACCATCTCTTGCCATCTTGATGCATGCCGGGGTAAGAGGCGATGGGCATGGTGCTTTCTGCAGGCACCCTGCATCCGAAAAGCTCTTGAGCTCCATGACCCGATCCATGTCTTTCTCTGTTCTTAACGACCCGAAAAACGACGTTAAACAACAGAAATGGCGCACATTGGTAGATGTTGTTGTGGCTTTTATTCTTTGAGAATGATTCCTTCTTATAAAGGTTGGTTTTTAGAATTTGAATAGGCGAATGAAGCTCTTGCATGGGCTGGTAATGAGTTTCTTGCATGTGAAGGTAGTAGAAGGTTTGGTGGTCATGTTTGTAGGTAGGTTACTTGTGTGCAAAGCAATGTGAAACTATGAAAGAATGATAATATGATGGATGGATGTAGATCTTGTGAACTTGTTAAATATTGGAAAGTTGGTGTTGAGGTTAATTAGTGGAGAATATTTCTGTTGACTAGATGTTGGTGTGTATGTGAGTGGGTCTCACATCTTTGTTTCAACAAACCATGAACTAAATATATAGGAAACAAATATTTGGTTTTATTTAAACTAAGTTTTTTTCTTGAATGTTATATTTAATGAAATACTTTTTTAATTAACTTGTTTTTCAATTTTATATTATATTGTATGGGGTAAGGGTGCTCATTGACATGGACCGAACCAACTCAAAAAATCAAATTTTGCTAGAGTACTATTAACCTCTGGATTTGAAATCACTGCTCATATACCCGGTATTGGCCTTAATTCACATTCTGTAGTCTTAGTAAGAGGGGGGAAGGTTAAGGATTTACCCGGTGTGAGATATTATATTGTTCGAGGGACCCTAGATGTTGTCGGAGTAAAGGATCATCAACAAGGGTGTTCTAGTGCGTTGTAGATTCTTATCCAAGACTTGTATCATTTAATAATACCATGTGAATCGCTAGAAACATGTGAAGTGTATGGCTAACCCAATAATAAAAGTTTCATAAAGGGACTGGAGCAGGCTACTATGAGACAAAATATTTTTTTTTCTAAAGAGATCCTGAATAGATTTATGGTTTGAAAGACTAAATTTTAAGGGTTCAAATTAAGTATAGAACTTCAATACATTACGTACCATTGGAGCTGAAGTTGGTATAAGGATCGAAGAATTTTTGTTAATGTACTCAATGTGTGAAGACAAATGAAATAAATGGTTGTATCATGGTGGGTTTTTTTTGGGAGGAATATATAGATGAAAGTTAAAATACAAGTCTATTTATCCTATAATGGTACAAAGTTATCATGAAAAAATGAATGTTACAGATAGAACTGTGTGGCTCACGCAGGAGGTTTCCCGCATGATAACCCCATATCTACATAGTAATTATAAATAAACAAACTTTGTATTCTAAACTTTCTTGAAAAAAATAACTGTTGTAAATTTGAAAGTTAAAAATAAATTGTTATATACATATATATATATACATATACGTATAGTATACGTATGTATACGTATATATACGTATATATATATATGTATCTAGTATATACGTATATATATACGTATTATATATATACGTATATATACGTATATACGTATATATATTATATATATAATATATATATATATATATACGTATATATGTATATATATAGGGATCCATTCATATGAAAACCAATATTTTGGAAAAAACCAAAAAAAAACCAACACCTACCAATCAGGATTTTTTAAAATATATTATTTTCTTTAATACAAAAATTATACAAAAAGTAAAATAGTAATTTCTTATATCCATTCAATTTTAGTGGGCTGAAAATTTTAACTGTTCCCTCCACTTCAATTAACCCTCTGATCTCCACTTGCAAGTAATTCAAATTTAAAGCTTTATCATGCCAATAATATTATGATTCTTCATTAAAAACTAAACAACAACTAGTCTTCTATTGGTTGGTTGATTCTTGTGAAGATTATCTACGGCATAATGGGTAATTATTGGTGTTCAATTAAGTAGGTGCCGTATGCAATTCGGGAGAATTTCGACTCGCTTAATTTATATGAATTGATCAAGTTGTTCATCATAGTTATTCGATACATCCACAGCATATGAGTTATCTGAATCACATGATTTAATGTTATTATTTGCAGATGGCAAAGGTGAACTCAGATGTACTTCAATGGGTGTTCATGAAAGAGCATTGTCAGTAATAATAGTTACAATTGACATCATGGTTGCAACAAGCAACGTAGATGTTGCCCAGGATGCTAGTTGCATAGAAGCTAATGACCTGATGAATTATGACGTTGAGTCTCACGATAAAGATGTCGGAATGAATAGCAATATATCATATAAAGGGTTGTTGATGTTAGAATCTCTAAAGAAGAATAAAGGCAAGGAGGTAATAACTGAACCCATTCAACAACTTGACTGTACTTATAATATGGTAGGTCGGGTTGATAATAATATGTACGAAGAACCTTTTGAAACATTGTGTAATTGGGATGACATGGGTATGTATCTTGTTTTGTGATATGAAGTTTGAGTAAGTAAACAAACCTATCAAAATGATTGTGATGTATGGTAATTTATATGTTAAAAGTAATGTGTTTTGTATAGAAAACAATATGTTTTGCTTCATAATAGTTCAAATATATTTTATGTGTTGTTATGTTAGGTGATGTGTTTTGGGATGTCGGAGGACGTGGGATATCCTGTCTATTTGAAATTGCTACTGAAAACATAAACATGATGGTGTGTAGGCGAGTCTAAATTAAGATGATGGCACATATGCATGAATGCATAATTGTAGAATGTGCGCTAATGCATTAGTTCTATGAGGGCATTAATGCATATTTGACAACAGTAGTGTTGATGGCTTTCCCTTCTATTTTATAATGCCTTAAGGTGTATTATAACCATTTTAGTTTCGTGTTACATTCCCAACATTTGAGAAAACAGACGCCTAAATCGAATTAATCAGCATATGCATACGGGAGCGCGTGATAAGCGCATATGCAAGTGTTGAATTATACATTCAGTATAATCTAGAAAGTGATTTTGATAACCACAGTGTCATAACATACCGTTCTAATGTCAAGGTTGTTAACATCAAACCATGTTATAATTAACCTAATGTGTTGTTTACACTATACAAGTAAATCAAACTTTTAGGGGGGAGGGTCATATTAATGGAAATGTATTAATAAAATTCAACGTTTTAAAATACACTATTTTTCATTCTACTCTCCATTATCGCATACAAAAGCTTAAATAAATTTATTTAACCATCAATTCATGTTATTAATAATCAAATTATTAACAATAAATTTAGGGTTTTGAAAATATTAGAAGATATATGTTCTATCTTATGGTCATTTATGATAGAGTTACCCTATGGGCCATTAAGTTAAAAATTAATTAATTGTAGATCAAATACAACTTACAATTTCTATATTTAAATTAGTTACATTATAAAAGAATATGAGTATCCACGTTGATGAGAATTGCAGTATGTGCACGATGCATAATGTTGTATGTGCTATGTGGCATAGTTGTAGAATGTGCATTACTGCAAAAATTAAAGTGCTAATGAGAAATTATAAGCATACGTACATGAACAAGGTGATGAACACATGTATATGATTCGCAGAACTAGCGCTATGCATAAGAATGATTCAACATTGTCAAATCACATCTTTTTATCTATGTTTATATAAGTAACTTAACCAGATCGATCAATTGAAATTGATAACCAAAATACATAGTCAAGAATGGATCTTGAAAATCAACATAATTTAACAGTTAAATAATGTTAAATGGGGGTGGAAATCATCATGCATTAAAAAATAATAGTGTCATTGGGTAGTTTAAACATAATCCAAGAAAGTCTAGGAATTTAGGCAAACACAAATGTATGAACTGCAGTTTGAAGACTTTACGAAAACCCAACTTCACCTACCCTTTTTTTCTTTCGTTGTTTGGCTTGACAACAACCTTTGCTTTCTTCCACGTCCCTTTGACATTGAAATTGCCTCTTTACTAATTTTGCAGATGCCTTTATAACCTGTGTTTCTTCCTATTTTTGTTCAGCATCATTAACCACCCCATGCCTATGCGTATTGATTTCAGAGAAAAGAATCTTGGCTGCATACTTGCAGCTCAGCATTCTGATCTGGTTTTTATAGCTTTCTCTCTTCCTCGTCAAACATATTGAGCTACTTCCTTCACATACTTTTAAAGGTTCCCATATGTCTCATCAAGACAATCCCACAATCATTAAAGTTTTATTTGACCCCCAGGCCAGATCTGGTCTAATGATTTGGGCATTTTTGATGTTAAGGCTTGAAGGATAACAATATCCAAGAATTTTCCAAATATTTACGCTACATAAAAACATAATAAAAAATTAAAAGATAATGTTGGTAATGTAAACAGCTTCTTTAACGCAGGAGCTTGAATTTACTTATAAACTTACATATTTATAAGAAATATCTATTTGGTTTTTAACTAGCATAAATATACTCCCATCGTGATTCTCTACAACATGTAGAATTGCAAAAAGTTAGGGTTTCATATTTCAAAGGTGGTTCAAAATCAGAAAAAAGAAAATGTTATCACATACAAGCCAACAATGCCACTATCTATATATCTAACACCAGAAATTAAACGATTAATAGCAGAAACAACAACCATCAACTAATAAAAAAAACCCCCAATTTCATGAAGATCTGAATTTATTATCTCAGACCTAGCATTACTAACATAGAAACACCAAGAAAAGAGAAATTAACAAGTTTTAAACCCTAGGTTTCATAAAAATCTTGAGAGTTAATATTTCAGATCAAATACATATGACAAACCTATTGGATTATCAGATGTTTGTCTCGGAAAAGGATGAATGCAGTGTTCGCTGGTCTTCTATTGTTCAACGAAATCGACAAATGTTGGGTGACTTTGGTCGACAGAATGATGATTGTGAGAGACGAGAGTTCTGCAAACTTTGGTCGTCAATCTGATCGAGGATTGATGAAACGAGGATGCTGCGATCTTCAAGTGAAGAGAGCATTTGGGGGATTTGTTGATGCGAACCATAGGATCAGGGGGACATTTTTTAGGGGGTGGTTTCTCAAATCCAGGTGCGATTATACCGATTGTCCCTATCTTGCATTCCTCTGCCAGTTTTAAAAGGTATAAAATTTACTAATATGCCCTTTCTCAATCAGGTGTGATATCGATGTACCCCTATCTTGCATTCCTCTGTCAGTTTTAAAAGGTATAAAATTTACTAATTTAGTTAAATAAAATTAGATGATTATCATGTTCTTGAAACATGTGTGATTTCTTTTTGTATATAAGCGTGTTTTAACCTATAAGAAAATCAAAAAAATGACAAAATGAAAAAAAGGATTTATTGGGTACAGAGTCATATGGTTATATTCTATAAAAAATATTTTTAAGCTTCAGTGTCAAATTCTTAATGGTTAAACAATATTTTTTTCTGAACGGCGATGGTTAAACAATATTGCCGATCATTTTTTCCATGTTTTAACCGAAAATCACATATTTTTTGTTTGTGGCTAACTTCTCATCACATGGTTGGTTGCTCGGCCGTACCAATTTCAATTCGAAAGGACAAAACCTTGCAAATGTCGACTTTTAAGACTAAAACCGTGTCACTGCAGTATATAATGTATGTTAATTAGGTGAAATAAATAAAACTGTTATGTTTTTTGAATTTAACCAAAAACTGATAACATCTAACTGGAATAAAATTAAAGTCCGAAATATTTGAACTTTATGCCACCCTTTTTGATATTATTGGTCACATGAGGTAAATTTGTTGTTTCAAAATGTATACCAAAGCATTGATGTTTGCTACAGTACGGTATGTATGCTACTAGCAGCATCCTTTTAAGTGCAATGACACCAACCCTTTTTAATGGCTTCGAAAAAAAAAACTTTGACCACTTTGACCATGGTCAACAAGTCAATAACCATCATAATATCATTCATCAACTCCAAAACCTCTGATAATCCATGTAAACATGGTGTAGAACATCATTGTAGCTGCTAATCAGCAATAAGATCCCACTACAAACAACAAATTAACGCTTAAAAAATAGATGAGGATCGATACATTTGATAAATAATTAGACTCTTGGCTTGAATTGACCCTCGTTGGCTAGCTGAAAACCTTCTGGCTTGAGCCGCTGCGATCTTGTTCGAGGTGAGTGCCGCCAGAAACTGTCTACAACATGGCTAGTTGTGTAGGGGAAGTTCTTGTTAACCATGGAGTTTAACAAAGAAGCAGTTCCTTCACGGTAAAGTGCACCAATGCCATCGGTTCTGGTGTTTGAAAGTGCTTCGTCAAAGCTCATGTTTGGGCCGAACCCTGGAAGGCCGCCTAGTCCCCATGCCTCGACGAATGTGGTGGCGCCACCAGCTAAATAGATCTGAGATCAAGTGTGGGTGTCTCCTCCAGAAGCTATATAATAAATGATTCATAATTTTTTATGATTAGATATTACAATTTAATGTAAGATGTAAATCATTATTTAAGATAGTTTGACAAGTTCACAACAAAACTGCTGATTGGATCAGGAACCATTTGTCTAAGATGTCTAGTCAACATATTTAAACTGTTTTCATTTGAACTGATAAATTGAACAGTTAAACTACTTTTTGAAGTTTTTTTTTTTAATCTTATTTACTTATTAATTTTATACCACAGATGCCATACTTTACACGTAGTTATACACATCGTTTGCAATTTTTTAATATTTATGATGACGCCATGTCTTAAATCTTGTCCCGTTCGACCAACAGAAATTCTGATCCGTTCTAAAACATTGATTTGAACGGACTTACTTGCATGTGCCGCCAATGAGGGGTATATTAGGAAAACCCGGAGGCGTTGGACCGTGTTGCCGGCACCAGGAGTAGTTTTCGACGGTGGGGTGGTGGGCTTGGGGCGTGACGGTGGGTCGGTGGGAGGAGCGGTGGACGGTGCTGGGGTGGCCGACGGTGGTGTGACGATGGGTGTGTAAGGTGGAGGGGAGAAGTGATACGGAGGTCTCGACGGTGCTACCACGGGAACAACCGGAGAGTTTTCGCCGGACCACCGCAACTGCATCACCGCCCGGCGGCGAAGGGCTGCTGTCGTCCGTTGCAGGGGATGGTGGGTTGACGACAGGTGGTTCTACCGGTGCTGTAGGAGGACTGCCACCACCACCACCGCCGCCTCCGCCGCTGCGCCGGTGGAGGTGGCGGAGTGGGGTTGCCGTAGACACTTGGTGTTGTCGTGGTGGTGGTGTGCCGCAGTTATTGGTGGTTTGTGGTCATGGTGTGGTGGTGCCCGTGTGGTGAGACGGTGGTGTTTGATCAACGGGTGGTGTTGTGCTGCCGCCGGACGGTGGTTTGTTCACCGGAGTAGGTGGTGGATTTTGGTATGATACTGCAAATAAACCACCATAAGTTAACAATCAACAAAAGCATATATCAGATTTTTAATAAATGGAGATTATAATATACTCATAAATACTCATATATTATACGAGATTTGCGGCACAAAATTTATTTAACATTTACCTGCGGGTGGATTGTTTGCATGAACTGGCGGAGGATTTGAAACTGTAAACAAACATTTTATTATTAGTTTATTATTATTATTATTATATACATATACATAGTGAAGAATCAAAAGAAACTTATTAATTAGATTCTATCAAATATATATACAACGATTTTACCGCGTATCGCTTACAATTATTGAACTTTTTAGTTTTACCTGCGGGTGGATCTTTTAGAACCGTAAAGCAATCCACAGGTGATTAAGAAAAAAAGGAGACATTAAATTATAACAAAAATCCATTTTACACAATTCATCGCTAAAATATAAATTTTACACAGTTTACTAGGTATGTTAAACGATACGTGTTCATAAATTGACAAGTAAATCCTCACACGAGTCTGAACATGAAAACATGTTATACACATAAACATGTGTGTATTCGTGAATTAACGCAAACACTACTTGCTTAGCACGAAAACAAATTTTATTCACTTCTTTTCATAATAATTCTTTAAAATTAAAAAGTTATATATAATTTTTTTAGCAATTAGATTTAAACTATACCAATTTCTATTTACACCTTTAAATTTTGGCATATGGTAATATTTTAAATTGTTACATAAAACACATTTAAAAAAAATTATATATATATAATGCATAAACACATGTCTACTCGTGAACCCATCACGTATTCACGTTGACACAACCCCGACATGTTTAGCTAAACTTATTCGCGGATTCAACTCGAACTAACCTAAACTCGTTCGGATTAATTACACAAAAATGCAAATTTCTTGTTAGATTCATGATGTGTGTTCTTGTAATGTAAACATTTCACACTTACCTACAGGTGGATTATTTGCTTGCACTGGAGGTGGATTTTGATAAGAAACTGCAAAGAAATCCCACAAATCAAAAACCAACAAAAATGTACATAAATTTATACAACAAAAACATAAATTATACAAAATTATCATTCAAAAGTTACATATTTTTACCAACGGGGTATGGAGTATAGTAAAAGTAGAAGTTCTTTTCATCTTCAAAACTTGAAGAAGCAGCAGTCAAACCAGCAGCAAATGCCCATAAAAGAAACCAGGTTTTTAGGGTTTTGATTGTAACCATTTTAGTTTCTGCAACTATTAAGAAATGGTGTGGAGTTAAAGGTGTTATGACTCAAGTCATATATATAGCAAAAAGAAAGGAGTGATGGCAGTATAGTAAATTAAAGCAAGGAGATGAGGTATGTGGTTGGTTGATTCCATGATGTCTGCATTAAATATGCTATTAATTGCTCACTTCATGGGTCTTAAACAAGTTTAACCAATGGTTTTAGCCTTGTCTCAACTATAAATAAATAAATATAAATATATAAAAATAAATAAATAAAAACGTATAAATTTATATTTAATAGTAACATTTCATTAATTAGGATTGACCTTTTTACTCATGATCTAAAATACTATATAGGTTTTGCTTTAGTTTTCATTTTTCCTGCTATATATAATTTGATATACTCACCATGTTTTATTGTCATTATGTAATTGGTGGGGAAATATAATAATAATATTATGTATGTTAACGAATGCTTAGAATAATGGTTTGGGTATTAAATTTCTGTCAAATATGTTAATAAAGAGTAATTCTATTAAATTTGGTATTAATATTATGTAATTAATGTGGAAATATAATAAGGTTTTGTTTGATTGTAAACAAATGTCCGGAATTATGGTTTTTCTATTAAAGTTATGTCAAGTTATAAATTGCGGTATTATAAGAAAAGTTATTTTCAATAGTTGATTTTCTAAAAAGAAATACACCTAACATACAACTCACAGTATTTAAAACCACACTTTTTTTATTATAAGATAGATCACTTAATCACCGGTCTAGTTACACTAAATAACTAATGTTTTGCTCTCCTCCGCAGCACTTTAATGATGGGTCCCCTCATGCTAAATTATTAGTCATATCTTTTTCATAAAAGAATGTATGTTTAGACGTTTAGTCACTTGTTATTATTTAATATTAACAAAATTTACTATTAAGGTCAATAATAAATATATCTAAATTACTACTTTACATATTTCGCAATCTATAAATAATTATGGTACGTGTGTGGGCTTAATTAGGTTGTGAGTAACTCCAAAAATACGAAGAAATATATTAATTGGTCCTAAATGAGTATCATATTTCACATAAAGTTGTTTTGAATTTACTATAAAAGTCAAATTATATCTTCATATTACTAAAGGGCTATAATACAAAAGGAAATGTAAATTTCTAGAGATTGCTTATAAAATATTAATAATGCGCCAGAATTTACCTTTTTCCTATTTGGAGTATGACGTTTAAGATTAATCTTTTAAGTTTCATTTTGTGTTATGAGACAAAGGAGAGAACCTGAAGAAGAAAAAGAAAAGAATGGAATAGACTTAAAAATTATATAATTAATCTTAGATGTATATTATATTGTTACATTATCACTACCTAGCTTTACATTTGCTTTTTATGATCGAATTCTTCTTTATACCAACAAAATTATTTACAAAAATTTGAATAACCTGTTTTAAAAAATAAATACATTGTTAGTAAAATCATTAATTAAAATTAAAGTATCCTTTTAAAATAAATAAAATAATTAATGTTTTTAAAATAAAATATTACATATTTTTGTTGATTTATCTAATTACTACACTTAAAATTAAAGTATAATGTACAAATCACTACAAAACAAATTGTAAAAAGAAAGAAAAAACAAAAAGTAACCAGATCCCATTCGTTCCATTCAATGGTGCCCTTCACCAAGTGCGGTTCTTCATCCTTTTAAGCCCTCCGATGCGATCCTTTTAGCCACAGAAGCCAAGGGATGCCCTCCCTCAAATGTGTCCATTGTGGATGGTCTAAGGTCATCGTATATGCACGATGATTACACATAAAATCTAGTTTTTCTTGTATTTTGCGGTACAAATATATCAAAGTCAACAGTGAGTTGATTTCAGATCATCATTAGATCATTCTTTCTAATGAAATTTAAGATTTTCTTAAAAAAACTGAGTTAAAACCACTTAGTTAGTTGTAACGAGTAGATAATGAAACTTTATGACGTCTTTCGACCATAGTGTTGGTACTATCGTTTTAAACTTTAAAATAGTTAATTTAAATATGGGTTACAAGTTAAGAACATTTTCTAAAAGTTTGGCAAAAGGGTATGTTAATAGCTCGATATTCGTCAAGTCAATTTAACAATGCAATATTAGACATCTTTTATTTGATGCTTCTTTAAATTTTTTCATATTTAATGGGGTTTCCCTAATAATTTATCTTGTCTAATATTTAAACACACACACATATACAAATTTATGTTTTTTTCTTCCGTCTACATTCCAATATAATTTTATTAAAAACCTAGTTGTATTTGAAAAAAACCTAGTTGTATATTATAAAAAACTTTATTTTAGATATAATATTTTATCAAACTTTATCAAAATAGATAAAAATTAAAATAAAACAAGACTATTTTAAAAAACAGAAACGTATGGCCTTAGGGTTGTCAAAATGGGATCAGGGTGGGGCTTGAGGTACCACAAGACCGACAAGAACCCTAGCCCGCCCCCTTCGAGACCACCCAAAATCCTCTCTAAGTGTGGATTGTTCACCGATCGTATACTACTTGAAACCCCCTCCCAACGATTATATGTCGCTTAGCTGTTGGCTATTTAGGAATAATAATAATAATATAATTTTTAACTACAAAATATCCCCCGTATAAACTAATTTAAACTTTAAGTTCTTCACAACATTTTTAATCACCTCTCTCAAAACTTTATATTCTAATCCGTATTTTACAACACGTCCCTCCCTCAAACTTTATCATTTTTCATCATGATCGTCGTCGTCGTTCGTCAAGTTTATACGTCTCATCAACTATTACAAACAGTGGTGTTTTTATTTTCTTTCTATCATTGGTTAAGCATCGTTGCATCTGCAAGTTCAAAAAATATGTAATAAAAGTCGTGAAAGTACACATGATTTGTCTCATGCATAATTACTTCTCTAATGATCCAGTATACACAACATACACTGATGGGATGTTTAGAGCAAGGTCACCAATGGAGAAAAACTAATTTCTATAAATAGTTGGTGGTATGGTGTAAGCATATTAGATTGATGTTAATAAAAATAAAAAAAAAATTAATACCATCAAACAAAAAAAAACTCATGTCCTCGTGTGTCTTAAGTTCAGATCTAATTTTCATCGGTTTTTTTTGACTTTAACCCCTTGTGGCCAACAAGTTTAGCATAAATTATATGTTTCACATGATTGTGAAGGTTCTTGTGTACTACAACTAAAACAAACTTAATGGAAATAATAATGTGAGTTTACATGTGAAATGTTAGAGATACACGTAAGAGGTTATGCTAACACCATCTATATATACAACCCATATGGCACTATACGAGTCATAAATGATTAAGGTTTCCAGAAAAAGTTGTGCCACGTCACATCATCAATCACGTCCCTATATGTGTTATGTAGTTATACACGATCTGTGTAGAGTTTCACTCAAATTGTTAAACTGACAACCTCTGTACGAGTCATATAGGGCCACACTAGTCGTATGGTTGAACGAATGTAGATCATCATCCACCGCTAGAGTAGCCTTGTAATGATACTTGTAATTTTATCTTCTTAGGTACAATCTTTGTATCTAATATATAAACATATCTTTTTGTTTATTTGATGTTGATATGTTGTTCGAGGTATATGGTAATGAATTTGACTTTTTATTTGCAAACTGATAATTCAAAATAATTTCATCAACGTAAGATTCCTTGATATGCCTGATGTCACCAACAAACTAAATATTTTGATGATTTTGCTATAAACTTCGCGTATGTCATCGAATCACCTAACAACTTAACTAGATTTAAATCTACCCATTTGGGTAGCTCAAAGTTAGATTCCTTGGAATGCATATGAATATGTTGATATGACGTAAGATTCCTGGATATGCATATGAAACACAACATACATACTAAGACTAATTACTTTGGAGTAATTGTTATAGACATCATAGATGGCATTGAATTACCTAACAAACCACCAGAATTGAAAACCATTTCTAAATAATCTAAGTCAGACAACCTATAATCAAATCCTTTGTAATGTGTGCAGATTAAGGAGACATGGCATAAGATTTTTCTTTTTATGCGTGCCATTTATTTGATACGACATAACATCACTCAATATACTTGCAGGTGAATTTTAACTTTGATATGCATACCTTAATATATATAGAAACTCATATAGTAAAAAAAGAGAAAATTTCATAAATGATTAATGTAGTTTAATTAAATTGCATCTTTGATCCTCAAACTTTAAAAATTACAAAGTTAGTTTAAACTTTTATGTACACAATTGATCTATGATATTAAATTCATTTATTTTTTATGCATTTTATAAAACTTGTATTAACTTTTAAAATTTAACTTTAGGTACCAAAGTGCAATGCCCACAAAAAATTTCAGCAGACTAACTTTGCAATTTTTAAAAAGAATAAAATGTCATTTTCGTCCTTGACGTTTTGTTGAATTTGTCATTTCATTTAATTTTTTTTTTTTCATTTCAGTCACTGTAGTTTACCAATATTGTCATTTTTATCCACTCCACTAACTCCGTTAAGATTTCGTTTAAATGCTTAGTCCTTTTCAACACCTACGTATCCAATTAACAAATTAATCAATTATATTCAATCAAACTAAAAACCATATAAAGCGACTATGAGACCGGATGTTTCGATTTAAAAGTTTCGATTACTCTACTCATGTTGTTCGATTGAGGCCTGTTGTGGATTTCAATTCATCTTCACGTTTTGTTCGAACGTACACCGTTGTTTGATTGAGATCTACTATTATCATATTTTGTTTGATTGAATCTGTTGTTATCACGTCAAACAAACGTGACAATACGAACGTGACAACAACATACCTCAATCAAACAAAGCGTGACAACAGCAGACCTCAATCCTACAACAACCCTCAATCGAATAAGGTACACGTTAGAACAAAATGTAAGATTAATTGAAATCTTACAGCAAACATCAATTGAACAACATGAGTTAAAGTTAATCAAAGCTTTTAAATCGAAGCGCCTGGTCTCACTAGTCACTTCATGTTTGTTAGTTTTAATTGAATATTAATTGATTAATTTGTTTTAATTAGATAATTAGGGTGTTGAAAAAGACTAAAAGACCCTTATATTTAACGAAGATCTTAATAGAGTTAGTGGAGTGGATGAAAGTGACAACATTTGATAAACTACAGTGACTGAAATGACAAAAAAAGTTTTGGATTGAAATGACAAATTCAACAAAACAATTCAACAAAACGTCAGTGACGAAAATAACATTTTACTCTTTTAAAAATTAAGGACCAAACTTGCAATGAGTATATAAAAGTTTAGACTAACTTTTTAATTTTTAAAGTTTAAAGATCACATATGTAATTTGATAAAACCACATGAAACATTTCTTGAATTTTCTCTAAAAAAAGATAAACCTCAACTCTATACGATTATATAGCTTTAACGAGCCGTATAGGATAGTCACTAGACATGATATGATAACCCTTACACCTCTAGGACTCGTATAGCTTCATACGAGTTGTATACATACTAAGAGGTCTAAATAACGATTAGAAGCGTTCAAATAACACCGACGTTTAAATCCTTACAAGTATTTGATTAAACAATATGTATATATATGAAAACATTCTTCAAAAAGTAAAAAAGAAAGAAAACTGAGATGGGCGGAGAACTCAATCTGCAAGCATTATAGATTTCATCGACACTCCTCTGCTTTCTATACCTGTATTCCGTTGCTCTCACACACTCTCGCTCAACTACTCCGCCTAATTTCTTCGAAATCTGCTAACCTCTCAATAAATTTCGATTTCGTTGCCTTAATTCAAGTATCATTCTTCTTTACTTCTTCATTTTGATCTTCATTTCCGCACTAACTACTCGGATATTTCTTCCAATGTACTTGCTCGATCGCTACTTTATGTTCATGAATCTATCAATGCTGATTTCGTGTTCTTGTGGATCCAATTTTGATCTCTTATGTTGTTTTTGCAGCGTTAGATTGAAGATATGGATTCCGCCGCTGTCACATTTTGCAGTAAACCGATCTTGTCTCCTCCGGTATGTTTAATTGCTCATTTCTTGCTGTGCAGCATGCACGATTGTGTTATAGTTTGTGTGTGATTTTGTGTATTGGATTCAATGTGTCTGTTTGGTTATTGTGCGTGTGAATCTGTAAGGATGATGGTTGATGCAAGCGTTTTGTGTTGGTGATTTGATGAGTTTATTGCTTGGATTGTAATTTGTTTGTTTTCTGGATTCTATTTGAAATGTTATGTCTGGTTAGGCATCTGCATGAATGTTTCTCTTGTTCAGGAAAGAGATGCTGCTTTGGTTAAGGTGTAGGTTGAGATTTCTATCTCATTTTACCAAATGTAGTTGCCTTATGAGGGCTGATAAACCACAAAGAAAAACAAACTTTCATACTATAAGTTGAACTTGGTAGATAAACATGTTTTAGACATCGATCACTTAGTTAGCTATGTTTGATGACTCCAAACCCTAGCCCCCTTGGTAAAGAAGTTTATATTCCTGATTCTTCTCTAGTAATCCATCTAGCTAAATCCTGTTTCTGAAGGTGAATTGAAATTAAAATGATGGAAATCGAATGGAATGGGATCAACAGAAGGGTTTTACCAAGAAAAGTGTTTTTTTTTTTTTTTTTTTTTTATATATTTTTTGTTATTATAAGATGATAGAGATTATGATGTGAATATATTCTTGTAGAGGTGCTTTTCTCTTCCACTCTTCCAATTCTGCAGACATTTAGTTAGTTGTATTTTCTGTGGGTTGTGTGTATGCAAACAATCAAGTCTAAGCCATTCAATGTACTCTTCGGTGAAAACCTTTGTTGTAACGTTTAGTTTTGAAGTGTATAAACAGAGACAATGATTGGCTTCCATGCACGTAAAGTGATTATGTTTGCCTTTCTACTCGTACTAAAGTTTTGTATGCATGTTTTCCTGATTAGAAATTTATGTGTGATATTATATTCTAGGGTTTATTCATTGGGAGGTCTAGTGGAATTAAGAGCTCTCAGTGTAACTTCTTGGTGGGGAGTAAGGTGAGCTTTCCCAAGCAAAGAGTTCAGGCTTCTCAAAAGGCTCGTAGCTCTGGGAAGCGTGAGGGAGCACTTGGTGTTACTTGCCGTGCTGAAAAAATTCTGGTGGCAAACAGAGGGGAAATTGCAGTGCGTGTGATTCGAACTGCTCATGAACTAGGGATCCCCTGTGTTGCAGTGTACTCCACTATAGATAAGGACGCGCTTCATGTGAAACTGGCTGATGAATCAGTTTGCATAGGGGAAGCTCCTAGTAGTCAATCGTAAGCTAAACCATATAATTGGAAAATTATATTTCATTTCATGTTGGTTATAAATTAGTTCAAAGCGTAAATGTATGTGTATATACTGGTACACAATGACATTAATATCATGAGTTGTCACCTTTTCCTCACCAGGTACTTGCTGATACCCAATGTTCTGTCTGCTGCGATCAGTCGTGGATGTACAATGTTGCATCCTGGTTATGGTTTCCTTGCTGAGAATGCTGTTTTTGTTGAGATGTGCAGAGAACACGGGATCAACTTCATTGGGCCAAATGTAAGTAGTTGATCACATGTATTCTAGCTGGCAACAAGATTAATAGACATCAGGGAATGATGAGTTATTATTGTTTTAGTTGATACATGTTTTTCAAGTGTTAAGTTCTATGAAACATGAGTAAGATACTATCGGGGGAGACACTATAATCATCTACTTGAGACATGAACATGCTAAAACAAGTAAAAATGAGGATATATAATCCCATGTGCTAGCTTCTCTATCTATCTTTATTCCTTAGTTCTTAAATCATCTGTTCTATTCTGGTAACAAATACTTTGTTCATAGTTAAGACCTCTACTCTTTAATCATGTATGCAATACATATAATTAACCAGGTATGTTATAGTTCGCTTATACATATGCCAAATATCTTAATCTTGCAGTATATCTAGATTGATCAAATTATCTCTTTGCAGCCTGACAGCATTCGTGTTATGGGGGACAAATCAACTGCCAGAGATACCATGAAGAATGCTGGTGTTCCAACTGTACCAGGAAGTGATGGGCTATTGCAGGTATTTTATTTCATTTACATGGCATTATCATATTTAATATTTTTTAGCACCAAAGCCTTTTCAGTGTTGTAATTGCATTGTCTTATCAGAGCACTGAAGAAGGCATCAGGCTAGCTGACGAGATCGGTTTCCCTGTGATGATTAAGGTAAGCTGTAATATAACTTTTAAAACCGAAGCATATCATAAACATTTTACTATTCTGATGTAGCATAATATATATTTTTAATTTATAAATAAGCTAACATTAAAGTAATTGAAATGAAAAACAAAGTTTTGATCTGTATTGATTCAACCCAATCCGTTTATATAAACCAACAATTACAAAAGATATATATATAGTATCTTTGCAGATCATTTTCCGACTTTAAATGGTCCTCACCCACTCTCATGTGATATTTAATAAAATATCAAAATCCCTGTTTGTACATTACAAGTTTTAGAACATAGTACATAGAGGCGGATATGTATTTTTATGTAATCCACAAATATCATGCTATAAAGCTTGTGTCATACTATGGAGATATATTTGTATTACAATACAGTACAATTTGTGTTTACCTAAGTGTGGTATAAATAGAAAAATATTCCAGTACTGTGCTTTTAAAACTTGTGTAAAGCGGGGATTTATGTTTTACTTGCATGGTAGAAGTTGTGTTTCTCGTACTTTAAAAAGTTGAATAAATAGGTTGATTTAGGTCATAATCTATTAGCCAAGGATTGCATCATGTCCCCCTTCCCCAAAAAAAGAGAGAAAGAAAGAAAAACAAACACAATTTGATCCCCCAAAACCAGCCACTTTGCAAAGGAAAAACGATGAAGGAATGCAGCTTATTTTAATAGAAAGCTTACATTAATAATTATATAATTTGAAGGCTACAGCAGGTGGTGGAGGTCGTGGAATGCGTCTTGCAAAGGAACGTGACGAGTTTGTGAAGTTGTTGCAGGTACGAATTGATGTTCAGCAACCAACTTTAAAATATTTACTTGTAGTTTTATATTTATTACCATATTCAAAATCCTCTTTCTATTTTTGTTTCTTAAAGAATTTGTAAATTGTTTTAATACAGCAAGCTAAGAGTGAGGCTGCAGCTGCATTTGGAAATGATGGTGTATATTTAGAGAAGTACATTCAAAATCCTAGACACATAGAGTTCCAGGTGATTGTCCTTTGTCTTGGTTGCTGAATCGTTCATAAACTACAACAAAAGAAAGTTACTTTAGTTGTTTACTTATCAACTTGTTGATTTCTGATCGTGCTTGTTCAGGTTCTTGCTGACAAATATGGAAACGTTGTTCACTTTGGTGAGCGTGACTGCAGTATTCAGGTACGCATATTTAATTTTCTACTCAACATACTTGTTTCTATAGCTGTCTAAATATGTTTTTACATTCTAAATGAACTTAAACAACAGTTATTTAAAATGAGCTACTGACATATTAGAGTAACAGAACGTGTTTTAATTTTTCCTGCTTATGCAGAGAAGGAACCAAAAGTTGCTAGAAGAAGCACCCTCGCCTGCATTAACCCCAGAGCTGGGAAAGCCATGGGTGATGCCGCAGTTGCTGCTGCAGCATCAATTGGCTACATTGGTGTTGGTACTGTTGAATTTCTTTTGGATGAAAGAGGCGAATTTTTACTTCATGGAAATGAACACTAGAATTCAGGTTGGTTTTATAACCTATGTATGCATATAACCATATATACATATTATAAAGTGCATTTTGTAGTAACTGTTCTCCTACTTTGTTTTAAAGGTAGAGCATCCGGTGACGGAAATGATTTCGTCGGTTGATTTAATAGAGGAGCAAATTCGAGTAGCAATGGGTGAGAAACTTCGCTACTCACAGGTACTGATTGCTTGTTTTAGCTTTTTAGGTATATAAATACTATTATATTTTAATTACTGCAATGTTTTTCACAGGATGAAATTGTGCTCAGAGGCCATTCGATTGAATGCCGTATTAATGCAGAAGATGCTTTCAAAAATTTCAGACCTGGACCAGGTGTGTCATCATTGGTTGGTTGTATTCATTTTCCATCTGCAAGGCATTGTTTTTGTATATAAAATGTGAACAACAAATTAGAACTCCTATGCAATCCCAGAAATAGTTACTTTGTTTTCGTAAAATAGCATCTTGGTTGGCCTTGGTAGTTGCTAGGTCATACCCTAAATCGAGTTAGATAAAGGTCAAACAGGATATTCTGTGGTTCTGGTCAAGGGGGGGGGGGGGGTGTTACACTAAAATATTATACATACCCATTCCATAGTAAAATTACATAAAGTAAATATGTCAATAATAATCTATTCGATAATATATATCGTTGTATTTGTTCATTGTTGCATAAGTTGCTCTAATATACGAGCTCCCGCTTCCTTCTGTTTATGAATACCAGGTAGAATAACAGCCTACTTGCCGTCTGGAGGTCCATTTGTGAGAATGGATAGTCACGTGTATACTGATTATGTTGTTCCACCAAGCTACGATTCTCTACTTGGAAAGGTTGGTAATATTCTAGAGTTCATGAAAGTTTATAAATTTACAAAACTGAATAGTGGACTGCTTCTTGATTTTTACAAGTGTTTTAAATTGCAAGCATGTTGTGTTAAGATGAAATTCAGATCACCACATCAATCACACAAACCATTAGTATTGTGGAAAAAGTCTCGTAAACCCATCTATTTTAGGGCTGTTTGGCAACCTTGTGCCGAGCCAATAAGAAGCTTGACCGAATATGAGGGAGCCTTTGAATCACTCAGCATGTTTTTAAAATTTACCATTAAGAGGCTCTATGAACCATTAAGAGGTGTCTTTTAAGTGAACCAAACACACTTTACCTCTAACTGATTCAGAGGTAGTCTCTTAGTGGAATCATTTAAAGGCCACCAAATAGCCCCTAATAGTATTAGTACTGGTTACACGGATAGTTCTAGTGGTATGAACTATTGTGGTTTTGGTCCCAGTGGGGTCCGTGGGGAGCAAGAGTGTAGCCTAACTGTTGGTCCTTTTTACGGATGTCCGGTTAAAAGTTACTACTGCTACACTAGTAGTAATAGTTTTAGTAGCAGTAATAGTAGTAACAAAGGGTTTGTAGCCTAACAGTACCAAGGTGTGTAAAAATTGTGTTTCTCCTCAAGTGGTTGAGGGTTCATGATGGCCCCGAGGCTTTAATGGATCGACAATACCCGACTAACCACACACAGAAAAACAAAATTCAGCAACCCAACGGTTACAGTCGCACCCCTCGCAGGTCCTACTGGGCAAACTATTACCCGCTTCCCGATACAGATTCACCACGAGAGCCCAAAGTTAACCTTCCAAGATCACCTTCTAATTCCTGCCAAGAATTAAAATAGCAATGGAAAACTAATATTCCCTGACTGCAGAGAATACAAAATTAGGAAAAAACTTAGATCCCCTGTCTTCATTCACAGTTCCCATACATATTGCAAAGCAAATAACTACCTAGCACTACTGTCCCACGTTCCTACACTTGTGGAAATCACAAATACATGCTTTGAAAAGTTCAAACTAAAGACAATATAAGTTTTGCAATAATTAAAATACTGTGAAATAACAAGTGGGACTATTCAAACGTGGACATGCATTAACTCTTTGAGGTCTCCATTGAACCAAGGTGACCCACTGTTCTGTTGAACTTGGTGGTACTGATTCATGGGTTGCATGGCTTGCATGGGTTACGCACCTATCATCCTCCCCTTCTTTAGAAAAGTTTATCCTCAAACTTGGAAGGGTTCCTCCGGATCAAAATATGGTTGCAGGTCGGCCACATTAAAGGTGGCGGCGACGCCATAAGTTTCCCGGAAGATCAATCTTGTAAGCGTTATCGTTCACCTTGGCAAGAACTTGAAAGGACCATCCAAGCGGGGCTTAACTTGGAGCGGCGCTTGGATGGGAAACGTTCCTTACGTAGATGCAACCCACACGAGATCGCCCGGTTGAAACAGAACATGCTTACGGCCCTTGTCACGACGGTACTTTAGTAACTCGTTGTTCTTAGTAATGCGAGCATGCACTTGTTGATGGATGGCCTTGATATCAGCTGCTAAATCACCGGCTTCCTGACTGAATTTTGAGGTCGTATCAAGAGCAGCAAGATCGAGAGGGGTGTGAGGATGTAGCCCATAAAACCAAGAAAGGGCTGAGGCCGGTGGTCTTATTGGGTGCGCGGTTGTATGCAAATTCGGCCCGGGGAAGTAATTCATCCCATTGTTTCAGATTGGTAGTGATGAGTGCTCGCAACAAAGAACCCAAGTGCGATTGGTAACTTCGGTTTGGCCATCGGTTTGGGGATGGCTCGATGTGCTAAACTTCAACTTGATTCCAAGTTTTCGCCACAGCGTCAACCATAAATGACTCAAGAACTTGACGTCGCGGTCACTGACGATGGTTTTGGAAATCCCGTGCAACGTATGATTTCCTTGAAGCGAGGTTAGCCACTTGAACGCATCATAGGTGGTATGACAAGCAACGAAATGAGCCATTTTAAAAAATCGATCAACCACCACTATCACAGAATCCTTTCGTCGTTGGGTTCGGGGTAGGCCGATAATAAAATCAAGGCTAACATCCTCCCAAGGTACAACCGGTACTGGCAAAGGCATGTATAAGCCATGTGGAGATGACTGACATTTTGCCTGATGGCACGCTAAGCACCGTCGCACCACGCATCATTTTTGGCCAAAAGAAATGTTGACGCAGGATATGCTCTATTTTCTCAGCTCCCAGATGACCCGCTAATCCCCCTTCGTGGGCCTCTTGAATTAACATCAAACGAATGCTATGGCGCGGGATGCATAATTGTTGCCCTTTGAACATAATCCATTTACAATATGATAAGCACCTTTTGGATGGGCCTGACATCCCACGAACAATTCTTTAAAATCTGGATCAGTGGGATACTCTTCCTGCAACATGTCGAAACCGAGGACTTTAGTGTGAAGATCGGTGAGGAGTAGTACCTGCGCGAAAGGGCATCGGCGCCTTTGTTGAACTTCCCTGATTTATGCTTGATGATAAAGTAAACGCTTGTAAGAACTCTACCCATTTTTGCATGGCGGGGCTGCAATTTGTGTTGACCTTGGATATATTTCAGTGCTTCGTGATTTGAATGTAAAATAAACTCCTTAGAGATCAAATAATGTTGCCAATTATCCAAGGCTCGAATGATGGCATAAAACTCCTTGTCATAGGTTGAATAGCGTCTCTTTGCATCGTTGAGCTTTTCACTGAAATAGGCAAGGGTTGACCAAGCTGTGATAATACAGCCCCTATACCCACTCCAGACGCGTCACATTCTACCTCAAACACCTCAGTAAAACAAGGCAGTGCTAAACAGGGGTGGATGATAGTTGTTTCTTAAGCTCATCAAAGGCATGTTGAGCTTGGGGTTCCAAGTAAACTGTTTATGCTTTGTGATTTCAGTCATTGGGGCCACGATTGTGCTGAAATTCGGATGAATCGTCGGTAAAAGGATGCTAGACCGTGAAAACTTTGAACTTGTTGAATGGATTGGGGAACCGGCCAATCTCGTATGGCTTGGATCTTGTTTTCATCAACCTGTATCCCCTGTTCAGAAACTAGATAACCCAAGAATGTGACTTGATTAGTGAAAAAGTCACATTTTTCCAAATTCCCATACAATTTCTCCCGATCGAGTGTTCTAAATAACTGGAGAAGATGAGATTGATGTTCATCCGGAGTTCGGCTGTAGATAAGGATGTCATCAAAATAAACAATTATAAACTTTCCCAAAAATGGTTTCAATACCTGATTCATCAACCGCATGAAAGTACTTGGCGCATTTGATAGTCCGAAAGGCATCACGAGCCACTCATATAAGCCTTCTTTTGTTTTAAACGCGGTTTTCCACTCATTCCCCTCATAAATTCGGATCTGATGGTAGCCACTCCTTAGATCAACCTTTGAGAATACTGTTGCACCATGGAGTTCATCTAGTAAATCGTTCAGACGTGGAATGGTAAATCTGTATTTAACCGTGATTTTGTTGATGGACCTACTGTCCATGCACATGCGCCACTCGCCACTTTTCTTTGGAACAAGAAGTGTTGGAACTGCACACGGGCTAAGGGATTCACGAATGAGTCCCTTCTCTAGCAGCTTATCGACTTGTTTTCGGATCTCTTCGGTTTCGTGTGGGTTAGAACGATAGGCTGGCTTGTTGGGTAGTGTTGAACCTGGCAGCAAGTCAATCTTATGTTGAATTGAACGCTTTGGGGGCAGACCAGTAGGAATTTCAGTGGGGAAAACTTGAGGACAGGACTTTAGCAATGGTTGAAGAGGGAGTGTGGTACTCGGGGCTTATACTCTTCTTCTTCAAGCCCGAGTAACCAAATTCTTTAACAGCTTGAAACTCATGTTGTTCAGATTGGAGCAATGTACTCAATGGTGGTGCCGATTTTGGTGCGGGTGTTGAAGGAGTGATAGGGTTGAGCACGATCTTTCGATTGTTATGAATAAAGGAATAAGTATTGAGATATCCATCATGGATCACCCTTCGATCGAACTGCTATGGGCGACCAAGTATACGTGACACCGCATCCATTGGAATAACATCACACCACAACTCATCAGTATATGATTTGCCAATGCTAAAGGATAGGAGAACACGGTAAGAACCGCGTATCCCTTTTCCTTGATTTAACCATTGAATTGTATAAGGAGAAGGGTGGGGTTGTGTGGACAGGTTCAATTTGTTAACCAGGTTTTGTGAGGCACATTGTTAGCTACCGCCATCGATAATTACCGAGCACACCTTCTGAGCAATAGTGCAACGCGTATGGAAAATGGATTCCCGTTGTAGTTTTGTTCTGGGATCGACGAAACATTCAACATCCGTCGGAGTACCAAACATTCCCCTTCATCAGGACCTGTTATCTCTTCTTCTTCGTCGATCAGGAGGTTGTGTGTAGCATCTGACTCAGGTTCAACTTCATAGCCACTGGCAAGCTCGAAATCAGCGAATGAAACTACTCGTTTATTTCGGCATTCAGATGATTTGGCCCAGTCCTTGGCACCTGAAACACCGTCGAGGGCCTTTGGGATTTCGGTTTGGGTCACGGAAGGGATGGTGGATTTGGTGTAGTGGGGTTATTGGGCTTAGGAGTTGGGTTGGGCTTAGGAGTTGGGTTGGGCTTAGTGTACGTGGGTGGTTTAGAGTAGGATCGATTAGGTTCGTATTTTCCTTTAACCCGCTGTTGGATGTTAACCTTGTTGGCCAGCAAGGTAGTTCGGCTAGGGTTTGGTAAGGATGTAGTTCAACAACATTGGCAATACGTGGCTCTAATCCCCCAAGGTAACGAACAAGAGTTTGAGGGTCGTCTTTCGGGATGTCGCACTTCATCAACAATACTCGAACTCGCGAGAGTAATCTTCAACCGCCCACTCCTTGTTTCACAACAATGCAGTTGTTGAAAACTAGTTTGGATGTAGTATGTGGTAGGAACTTTTGTTTCATCTTTGATTTCATCTTTGGCCATGAACAGGTCTTTTCCTTGCCCAACCGTCTCGTTTTAAACAGGTATTTGACCACCAAGTAGAAGCATACTTGCGAAGTTTCAGGGCAACGATCTTTACCTTGTTGTCTTCGGTGGTTTGTTTGTAGTAAAATACTCGCTCCACGGTTCGGATCCATTCCACGACTCATCGTGATCTAATTTACCATCATACTCTAGTATGTCAACTTTAATATCATTAGGATGCCAACCACCGTTTCCCTCAGAATTAACGTAAGTACTCGATTCTCCATCTCTCTTCCCCTATTCGCCGTTAGATCGACGATTCTGTGATACAACCAACTCTTGAATTTGTTCTTGCATGGCTTTCATCTGCTGCGCCATTTCTTTCTTATCTGCTTCAAGGTTTTCAAAGATCTTCTCAACTCGGTACTACTTCGGGTATCCATGCTCTGATACCAATTGATGGCCCCGAGCTTTAATGGATCGGCAATACCCGACTAACCACACACATAAAAACAAAATTCAGCAACCCGATGAGTTACAGTCGCACCCCTCGCAGGTCCTACTGGGCAAACTATTAACCCGGCTTTCCGATACAGATTCACCACGAGAGCCCGAAGTTAACCTTCCAAGATCACCTTCTAATTCCTGCCAAGAATTAAAATAGCAATGGAAAACTAATATTCCCTGACTGCAGAGAATACGAAATTTAGGAAAAAAACTTAGTCCCCTGTCTTCATTCACATTTCCCAATACATATTGCAAAACAAATAACTACCTAGCACTACTGTCCCACGTTCCTACACTTGTGGAAATCACAAATACATGCTTTGAAAAGTTCAAACTAAAAGACAAATAATAAAGTTGCAATAATTAAAATACTGTGAAATAACAAGTGGGACTATTCAAACGTGGACATGCATTAACTCTTTGAGGTCTCCAATTGAACCAAGGTGACCCACTGTTCTGTTGAACTTGGTGGTACTAATTCATGGGTTGCATGGCTTGCATGGGTTACGCACCTATCAGTTCAAGTCCTGACAAAGGTCTAGATTTAATAGTAGGGTAAGTGTGTGTGAGTTCTAAAAAAAGTACAATAACAATACACTAATGTGAATAGTAGTAATAACAAGAAAATCTCCTCAAAATCTAGCAAGAAATGATCCCTTTGTCAATTGATATATGGAGAAATACCTATACTGTTCAAAATTTTAAAAACAAGTTATTTTTAAGTTTGAATAAGCAGACAGCATCTCCCTCAAGCAAAAAAGTTCTCTTGCAAGAACCTAACAAGTAAAATACTAAAATGGTTGGAAATCTGTTTTACTAGTAAATCTATTTTACTTTAAACGTCGATATTGGATCGCCTGCACAACTAACCCATAACTTATTGATCATGCTTTTAGCTTATTGTATGGGCCCCAACAAGAGAAAAAGCAATTGAACGCATGAAAAGGGCTCTTGATGATACTATCATCACAGGTAAAATATAACTTTCACCACCGAATAAATTTCAACCATCATTTTTTGCAGCTTTTATATTTTCTTATTAATTTCTTCTCAAGTTTCCTGTCCATTGTTGGGTTCTATAAAATGTATTTGTTTTTATTATTTTTATTTCAAATGTTCAGGGGTTCCAACGACGATCGAGTACCACAAACTAATTCTTGATATAGAGGTAGGCAACTTTTCAAGCTTTCTACTTCTCTAAAATCTTCATGTTTGTTAATTTAAATAAGGGTGTAAACGAGTCGGGCTCACTTAACTTAAGAAACCTTGAGCTCGACTTGTTTCAAGCTTTATGTCAAGCTCGAGCATCTAATTCTCGTTTTCTTATTCATTATTTCATTTCAGGACTTCAAAAACGGAAAAGTCGACACTGCTTTTATTCCAAAGCACGAGGATGAATTAGCCGAGGTAAGTACTGAAATACTAACAAATATGATACAATTATCTTAATTTGTTATTTTGGTTGTCTTTTTTTTTTTTTTTTCTTTTTATAATATATTATCTTAACTAAATATTCATAATTCAAAATATTCCTGGTAACTAATGTAAAGCTAAAGCTTGAAAACTTTATATGCATTCTTCTAATTTCATAATCTTAATATTTACTCTTACAAAAAGGCTAAAATATCATTTATAACCATTTCATAGTAATAATATGGGTAACTTCACACAATAATAAAATAAACCGACTTTCCGGGAAACTGTTGTTACTATGGATAATGTTTTTCATTTATTGGTGGTATTTCACTATTATAAGTAGCTGATTTTATTTTATTTTATTTATTGTGGAATCAATTTTTTTAGCATTTCATATGTTTTGAACAAGTAAATACGATATTATAAAATTTATAAAAAATATATATGAATCACGGCTTGATTTTCTTTTATATTTTTGTTGTTGTTGTTGTTATTATTACTATTGTTATTTTAATTTTATTTTTTCTTTTAAGAGCCATAATATGAGTGTTTATTTGTGATTGCAGCCACAGAAATTGACTACATCAAGTACTGCTAAAGAAATTGCAAAGGCTGTAGCTTAAAGAGTGGTTTGTTTGGTCATTTTTCTGTATTAAAAACTGTTATATTTTATCTCCTCCTTTGTGTTATGGTCATAATAGTAGAGGGACTAAAATTGTAATATTATGATAGTTCAAGGGTATCTTTGTAATAAACGAACTATCGTTAACTTTGTGTACTTAACATTAATGATGAACTGGACACGAGCTAACTATCGATGATTTGAGCTACTTTCTAGATCTCTGTGTTCTATTAATCCATCACATGTAACAATGGAGGTTTAAATTTGGTACATCCTTTGTGACTCGCTTCCATTTATGAGAGTTCACTTTCCTTATTAATAACAGCGACAACAACACCACTTTTTAGGCATTAAAATACAACCACAAAAAAGAGCCAGTTGCAATGCTCTTATCTCCAGGTTTTTCAAGTCCTATTCATGGTGTCATAGATCCTCACCAACCAAATGGGAAGCTGGTTCCTAAGCTTTTCGACAGCCCCATTTGCAGGCTTTTCTCAAGTTACTTGGTTTTCTCGGTTCTGACATAATATCATAGCAATTACCCGGATCATAGTTTTAATACGTAGATAAACTCGTTAAAAGATATACTGAGACCGAAGCACTGTAATGGTGGAACGTGTTTAACTTTCAAAGTTCAAACGTATAGAAGTACTTGTATTACAACTTATACAAACTTACACTAATGATAACATTTTACATTTTATACAAACACCATTTTACATTTAACAATCCATCTAACATATTCACACTTGATACTAAAACGGTAAAACCACATCACTACAGCACAAAGTCACAAACTACTTATCCAAACGGGCGTTACGTGTTTTCAAGACAGTACGAAACATACCGTTAACTCCGTTAGTCAACGCATCCACACCATCAGAAAACCTCTTCACCCCATCAGTCATCTCCTCCACTCCGGCCACCAACCGAACCCTAACGCCGTCGTCATCTCCGCCGCTAACGACGGCATCAACAACCTCAAGCACCACCACCGCTTTCCTCACAACCTCATCAACCTCCAAAATCACATTCCCCTTCACCTTCATCCGGTCAAAGATCCGATCCCCAACACCGTTGACCGAGTCGACCCACCGGAACTCCGCCGGAACTCGGAGTTTTCCGACGTCTGATTCCCCAAACAAAACACCGACCAAAACGCCTCCGATGAACACCGTCAACGCTCCGATAGCGTATAACGTCCGCCGTAGTACGACATCTTTCCCGCCACTTTTGTAGCCACGTGGCAGCTTATCGATCAGTACAACCAGCTCCTCGATCAACGCCTTTGCACGAGACGTTTCTCCGTCACCGGAAGTTCCGTACATCAACAGATCTGATTAATACATCCTTTGCTTTGTTGAGTTTCTCAACCACGGGCATCTGATTGGAGAATTTAAGCCAACGGAGGCTGTAATTCATCAACATCCGACGATCAGTCAACCGTTGAACCGCCGATGATATCAAATTACACAGATCAAGTACCTTCAGACTGTAATCCATATACAAAGCCATCAAATCATCCGCTTCATGTTTCAAATCGGAGATCTGAACCTCCGCTTCGGAATGAACCGTTGAGAGGAACGAAACTGCCGCCGATAGCCAGAATAAGCTGATATTTGAGGACTCAGGTGGTGGATCTAGGGTTTTCAGGTGATGAATTACCTTTTCGTCGAACAATTTTCCAGCGAGTTGGTAGGTTTTGGGGATATGTGATGGTTTGGTGGTGGTTGATCGGAAAGGAGGAGGTTGGGTTGCTTTCTGTACAAGAAACATGGTGAAATGGTCGGAGGTTCGGTAGGGTTGATCGGTGGAAGTGGTGGTGCCGGTGACAGAAGATGGTGGTTGCCGGAGGTGGTGGTTGCCGGAGATGGTGGATAGGGTTTGAACGGTGGTTTTGTTCGGTAATTTGTTGGATTAACAAAGCGTGTGAAAGTGAACGACATGCAAACATTGAGGACTCATTGGATATACCCAAATCACATATTGTTATTGTATTCTAAAAACATGAAAAATGGAATATCCCTCTTTTGACTTTTGAGTTTATGTTTTTCCTAATTAACACTTAAATTAACCTAATTGTAGGATTTGAAGTTTGAACCACGTTCAACGAAGGCACACTTGTAAAACTAGTTTTTTTAACTTTTGCGTGTTACGACGACATCGTATATGACATGATAAAGTATAGAGTATAGACTACAATCTAACTGACTCGTTTCCGAACTAAATTTATATAAATATGTGTAAGGTCTGTAACTTGATCTGGAACCAGATTTTTGAATTCGAATTGATCTATAATCCAACTCGAAAAACCAAATTTGAATACCGTCTGAGTTAAAGTTTGCTTTTTTCCAGATTTATGATGATGAAATATGATGTTGTTTCAAGTTCTCCTTCTTAAGTTTTTGCCACCTTTAGAATTTTTCATATATTAATGCAGTAATAATGCCCACTTAAAAGTATGACATGTGTTCCTTGCTTTACAATTGGAGAATCAAATGATGATAATGATGTGGTATCTTCAGCCTCAAGGAAGGAACAAAGGCTTAACTGATATGTGATGATGGTTAATGAATAGAATTAAAGTACTTAGTTTTGTTATAAAGTACTATAAATTATTGTTCTGATTATAAAAGTGTTACAAATCATCTTAGATTATACATTAGCCTACAACTTTGTCATGATTTATTGCTCTATAGGAATGATGACACCATCTAATCTAATGCTTAAATTAATAAACTTTAAGCAAAACATAAAACATAGTTCCTCTTGACTAGCTGTCAAACAATGCCTGTGTACGACGAGTCAGCATCCAGCTGGCCCGACCCAAGTCGCCACCTGGTCTAAACTAGCTTACATGGCGGCAGGGGCTTGCCACATAAGCAAGATTGTGTGCGTACGCTGCTGTCGGGAAGATGTTTAACGGTCTTCCTTGTGGGATTTCTCCACATAGCTTGTTTCCTCTAAAGTTAGCATGCCTTAGTTGTCTAATCCCCAACAATCTTGTAGGTATCTTTCCTCCAATCGAGTTAACCGACACATCTAACCAACTTAATCTTGACAAACTTCCCAAACTTGGAGGAATAGTACCTGTTATATGATTTCTTGAAACATCCAATGTATTAAGTCCAACAAGTTTTGAGATTGTACCAGGAATGCTCCCCGTGATACGGTTGTTTGACAAGTCAATGGTATCCAAGAATCCGCCTGCTGACCTCAGCAGGCCCGATAGCGAGCCTGAGAGTTGATTTGAGTGGAGGTCTAGTGTTGCAAGCCCATTTGGGATGAAAATTTCTGATAGATTGCCTCTAAGTTGGTTGTTTGACAGTTTGACTTTTTGTAAGTTTGACATCTTTTGAAAAAGACTTGATATCCCTCCTATGAAGTGGTTATCAGATAGGTCAATAGAGGTGAGTGAATATGCTTTTTGAAAATTGGTAAAAACCCTTTTAGATTACACCCTGCTAAATTGACATCTGAAAGTTGTCTGCTTGTGATCCACTTTGGAATGGTACCTAAGTTGAACTTGTTATAAGATAAGTCTATAGACAATAGTGAAGGGATACCTTTAAGTAATGCATCATTAGGCAAAGGATCAGAAAGTGCATTTCTAGACACATTAAGGTACCATAAGTTGGGTAATAGTGAGATGGATGTCGGGATTTGACCAACGAGGAGGTTGAAACCTAGAGAGAGGGTGGCAAGGGACTTGAGCCGCCCTATCGCTGGCGGAAGTTGACCGGTCAACATGTTGTTGCTTAAGGACAAGTCTTGAAGCTTGTACATGTTGCACAATGAAACAGGTATTGGGCCGGATAATTGGTTATGGGAAAGGTCAAGGAATGTCACATTGGACAACCGGCCCAAAAGGAAAGGAATCGAGCCTGATAACTTATTGTAACTCAGATCAAGATACTGCAAACGGGCCAGGTTCCCTAAAGATAATGGTAGGGTGCCCGAGAGCGAGTTTCTCGCTAAATTTAGCTGGAGAAGCTTGTTTAGCTTTCCAAAAGTGGATGGAACCGGGCCAGTTAAGTGGTTGCCACTTAATGATATTGTTTGGAGTAAGGGCAATTGGCCTAAACTTGTAGGGATTGTTCCTACAAGTGAATTATCTTCTAAAACAAGTTGTGTGAGACGTAAAAGACCCGAAAAACTCGATGGGATGGTACCCGAAAGCCTCTTCATACCACTAATCACCAAAATCTCCAAGAACTTTAAGTCACCTAAAGTAGGGGACAGGGTACCCTTCATGAAAATGGCACTATTATCAACTGACCTTTGTAACAACACTTGGGTCACCCTCCCTGTGACTCTATCACATTGAACACCCTCCCACCACCACCACAACAATCTTTACCTCTCCAAGAAGACAAAATACCAGTAGTGTCATCAAGACTCTTGCTTTAAACCCAAGAAGGGCTACCCTATCAACCTCAGAGCATATTTGGGCTTGTGACACAGAGACATACACTAAGAAAATGATCAAGAGTCTGAAAACCCATGTGGAAAACTGCATTTTTGATGTGGGTTTGGTTTTGTTTTTGGAAAGAATAAGGTTTTGATGGGAAAATGGGATCACAAAGGTCATATAGAAGTGTAGATATAAGGGTGAAATGGGGTGTAAATGTATTTGGTCACTTAAACAAGAAGGTATAATGATGGAATTGTTAGTGGGAGTGTTGAAAAGTGTGTCAGGAGTACAATATGATAGTGTTTGTGAAGAATGTTTCTCTTATTTATAAGGATCAGGAAGCCAACAAGGACATGACAATGAAAGAACAATGGATCACAAATTGGTTTAATTACTTTTAACATCCTCATACTTTAGGGTAGTTTTATTTGTACCCTTGCATGATGTTTTCAGCCATAATAGTCTTTGTGGGTTTGAAGCTATTTTATACTTTAAAACTAATGCAAATTTTTAAGCTTTGTTTAATTTTTTATTCGTATATTTTTTAAATAATAATTTGAGTTGTATTGGACATATAGTATTTCTTGATCTTGTAATATTTAAAAATACTTAATATGAGATGCAATTCAGCAAAACAAATCTAAACGTAACTAGACTTGAAAATTTATTAACGGAAAACTAAATTATATATTAAATGAAAACCGGGAAAAGAAATATATCGTATTTCAAATTCAATGATGTTTCCATAGAGAAAAGGGTTCAGTTAATGGAGTTTCAAATTAATAATAAAAATAAATCAACATTAGTTTTAATTTAAACGTACAGTAAAATTCAAATGCTACATAGATTTTGGTTGGAAACAATGTTTTTAGAACGCACTTGACGAAGTCGGACCAATTAAATCAGATTTTGGAACCGAATAATTTCATAAAAAATATAAATTTTACAAAATATATAGAAAAAACAGCAAAAGTTCCAAATCTTTATGGAATTTTAAATACAACCATTTAAACATTCAACAAACACAAAATAGTTTAGAAATTAATCATCTTAAAACAAAGAAACCAAGATAACTGAAAAAGAGAAAAAAAAAATAAAACTTGCAATCCGGTCTAACCAATGCAGATGTCCTGGTCTGATCAACCGGTCGGGTCTGGTCGTGAAATTATTGTTTGGAAGAACTGGTTTGGTACGGGGGTTATTGAGAAACACAATTACATACCGGGGTTGAAATTGGCATACACAAAAAAATGAGGGGCTGAAAAGTAAAATAAAATATGTTTGAAACATAAGGAGGAGCTTGAGTTTCAATAGATTCACATGGGCGTGATTTCACGAGGACTTCGAGTCTTCGTGTCATTTTTCGAACGTTGGAGCGCAATATTTTGAATATTCAGGTGACGGTAGGATATAAAACATGTAATGGAATACTATTGAAATTTGAGTGATTTTATTGTTAGAGAAAATACGAGGGTGACTTTTAGTAAAATACCAAAAAAAACTTGGTTATGATTTGGTGGAACATTCCTTTGTATTATATTAATTTATTTTTATGTATATGCTTATACTAGAATTCAACCCCGCGCGTTGCTGCGGGGTTTCTTTTTGTAACGACGTGGAAACGATATGTCGTAATAATTTATACATGGGAGTACATTAACGTCATTAACAACTAACGGTTATACAAAAGATAGTTTGATAAGATGTATACATGATTAGCACTGCTAAACTAAATTTTCTAAAAGTAATAAATTGTTTTAATACGAACTATTAAAATATATAATTTTTAATAAAACATGATAACTACTTTTAATAATGTAAAATATTATATGTTAAAAAAGTGAAATAAAAATGAATTTAAAGATAATATCTTGATCAATTATGTAAAACAAAGAACTCTCATTCTTTTGGAATTAGATTGTGGTTTGAGGAACATTCTACAATTTAGGTAATTATAGTGGCAAAACTATGAAATACCTTAACTCCCCTGGAGAAACCGACATGCTATACTAATACTTAATATGTTACATTTTTACTTGGTAAGAAAAATGGTTTTAGGTTAAACCAAATCATTTTCTCGTATAATATGAGTTTTCTCCTAAATGTTGTTTTAGGTTCGTGACTGATGAAAATAGACTTATGTACTATTTTTTCTTCGAAGACATGTCAACCTAGAACCCAAAAGTTCCGGAGTCAAGTATTGGAGATAATCGTATAAATCTGTGAGTTAAAACAAAATTCATGCTTAGTTTTGTTACTTTAGCACTGATACATCTGCATAACTAACTCCTAATTAAAGGCAGTCCATGGACAAAATCTTTTGCCAAAAAACCTATATAACACTACATTTTATTATTATTATATATAGCGGGAAGCCCCACGCGATGCTGCGGTGGTAGGGAAAATTTACAATGTGTTTTTTCTGATTGGTGGATGTATTTTGGAGTAATACATACACTAATTTTGTTGTAATTTTAAGTGTGAGTAACTCTAAAATGATATATTTTGCGTTTCTTCAAAGTCTAAAGAATCTGCCAAGTGAAAAACTTTGGGCATGTGATGTTTACTTAAGAATTATAAGGGCTTATAGATGTTTGTTGGCATCATGTAATATTGGTTGACTCTAAACAAATAAGTATGCAAGTTTTGACTCTAAACAAACCATATTAGATGTAGACCCTTAACTTTCTGTAACCTCTTAACTTTTTATAACGTCAAGCTTTATATAGTAATGAAGTAAAGTACATCAGCTCAACAGAGCCCATAGAAAACATGAGTAAAAAAACCTTAGGGTTTTTGGCAATTTCTGAATGATTAAGTGCTGAACTAATAAGCGGTCTGAACTATTAAGTGCTGAACCATTAGAGGTCTGAACCATTTAGTGCTGAACTAATAAGAGGTCTGAACTAATGAAGTAAAGTACAAGAGCTTTGGGCTTAGGCCCACATCAACACACACACATACACCTAAATAGGCTTTGGTCCATCAAACCCTAATTGGGCCATTGGACCACAAAACCTAATGGGCTTTGGTCCGCATCACCAGTATGGGCAGGGGCCAGTATAACGATTATGTGGCATATTGAACCGATCAAATGGGCCCTCGGCCCTAATCACGAGTCAATAATTCAGTGTTTAATTGATCTAACTGCGTGATTTTACATCATGATTATGGTGGATGTTTCAAGTTGTTTGTGTTTTGATTTATAGGTTTTTGGAGCTAAAGGAGGCTTATTTTGGAGGAAAAAGGAGCAAAACACGAAACTACAAGAACTGAAGATGTAAATATCAAAAGTTACAAAAAAAGACACAAAATAGGTATACCAGCATATGATACACCGGTATGGCGTATAATACGCCGATCGGCGTATTGGCGGCGTATTTATGGGCGTATTTGACAAAAGTTACAAAAAGTTGGGGCGTATGGATGCTGAGGGGGCGTATGATACGCCGACCCTGGGCGTATCATACGCCAGTTGCTGAACCTTGTCGGATTTGTGGATCTTCAAGTTATTTAAACACAATCCAACCCTAATTCGAAAACAACTTTCCAAGCTCAATTCTTGACGGTTCTAAGCTGATTTGTGATGATCTCAAGTATTCTCATTCATCCCAAATCATCTAAAAGCATTATCAAATCAAGATTAAAGATACGATGAAGATCATGCGTGGCTAGTTCCTTTCTGATTGCTTCCGGGGGAATCGATTATGTATAGTGAGACTTTTACTATGTTTTTATTAGGGTTTTGTAAATGATGGGTTGAATGTAATTCTACATTTTGTTTTAAGAGATTTGTTTATAAATAGAATTGCTTGTTGAGATTATCAGTTTTTCGGTTTTCTTGCATCGTGAACTCAATAAGATTGAGAAGAAGTTTGATATAGACGAATTAATAACATTGTGAATGAGCAAGTCTTAAAAGTTTGATCTTTTGTTATTACTTAAATAAAAGTGGAAATCTTGGGAACAAAATCTTGACCAACCCTAGTCAGGCATATAACTTGTTGATCTTGCATAATTGAGGATCCGGAAGTAATTATTTTCATTATTTAAGTAAATTCGTTTTAAAGTTCATTGCTTTTTGCATTAGTATTTTAGAGATTGTTCAAAGTTCTAATCTTTAATTATAAAGTTCGTATCTTTAACTTAATTGAGTCATATTCATTAAACACTTTTCACATATTCCCTGTGCAGACGACCTTACTTACCCTTACACAATAAAGGTAGCTAAGACCTACATAATAACTTGTTTTTAATTGAGACTCGACAACCAGATCAGGCCCGATAGCTTAGAAGACGAAAGTTATAAAAATAAACCTTGATTAATAAATTGAATATTTGGAGCCTTATTAAATACTAAAACTATAAAACCATTAACCTAGACTAATCCAAACAAAATCAACTAAGCGAACCCATAACGTTTATTGCAACTTAAGATCATCAATAAAAACTTAAGTAAGATAACCTTTTAAATTATAAAATATTAGACATTTAAAATTTGATAATAAATTATGATCCCATAAGTCTAAGAACATATAAATATATAAAAGATAAAAGACGTGAACTTTTATAAAAACATAACACCCTCTTGCAACAACCAACTTAGCTAATAATAATAACAATAATAGTAAGAAACCACACAAACATAATTAACTAACATGGAAACTCTATGTTATGTCAAAAACCAAATTAATAATGGTAATCCTATGAAATCTTATATTAAATTAGTAGATTATCTAATGAAATAAAAGTTATCATAATCTTATTACTACATAGATATCACATACACACACGAATATATACATATATATATATAAGTCGACGCACACACCCATATATATATATATATATATATATATATATATATATATATATATATATATATATATATACACACACATATACATGTGTACACATACCTACAACACATATACGCATGTATATATGCATGCATACGTACACCCGCACACATACACATACATATATACATATATACACATACACATACATATATACATATATACACATACACATACATATATACATATATACATAATATATATATATATATACACTACACATACATACAAATTACATATATAACTTGATTAGAAATTTAATTAAAATTAATAACAAAGTCTAATCAAATCACCACCCTTTCTACCCTTTCTAGCCAATGCATGAGGCTTGTATGTCTTGAAAGACTCTACCCCCTCAATCTCAACTAAATCTTGTTACAACCAAAGAACTAGATCCTACACCTCCTCTTCCCCCCTTATTTCTTTCCTTCGGCCGAGCACCCACAAAACCACCACTATCCTTCAAACATTCATCTACTACACCCTCTAAACACAACTCACACACTTGTTCATTTTCTAGTCTCTATCTTCCATTTCCTTTCATGATAAGACCCGCCCTAATCTCTTATTTTGAACAGCTTTCCTTTGTCATTTCAATTTCCCACTACAGCCTTGAAACCCCCACAATCCACTGTTGCATCAAGGTAATTCGTTAACACCCGAAAACACGCGAAACCTCACGTATCGTCACGATAGTGACATGGAAAACCCCATGACACCCAAACTTCACATGAACTTCTAAAACACTATATTTTTCAGTAATTAAATGATACAAAGCTTTTATTCAACCCATCTGGGTCATACACCCGGTTTTGATAAAACTAGTCTACCCGAAAACACGTTTTTCACAAAATACATAAGTATATAATCTAAGTGCATAAATTATAATTTAAATATTTCTGGAAGTTAAATTTACATATTTAAACCTAATAATAAAAGTTCATAATTTATAGAATTACTATTTGTATTTTATGAATGGCATAAAGTGTGAAAATTCACTAATTTTTGTAATAATTCTAGAAATTAAGTTGGGGTTCTAAACTACTAAAATATGGGATGAGATACATATTATATAACTTGTAATACTGTTGAAAATGGGAAAAACCGAGCTAAAAGGATAAATGTAGAGAAACCGGGACTTAACGGACAATTAACGAGCCTAACCGGACTAGGTAACGGAAATGGTAAAACTATGAAATTTTGTTAATATAAAAATTCCTGTAGACTCATAACATTAATAAAAGCCTAGAAATAAAATTTCACAATTTTTAAAATTTATTTTAGTGGTAAACAAAAATACGTAAGATATTCACTTGAAAATAGGGAAAATTGTTAAAAACAAGCTTAAGAGAAATATTAGTTAAAAATACAGAACATATAAGTGAAAATAAGTATGTTAAAGACTTATATGACAAAAATTTCACCAAGATAACCCAAACCCGAAAACCCGTTAAAACCCGAAACGTTACGTTTAAACTCCAAACACCGACAAAGCAACCTAAGACCCAAAAATACAGTGTCTAATGGGCTATTAATGACTAAAAGAAGTTAAAAATAAATATTTATAGTTATCGACTATTCTAAAGGATTTTACAAATATATTATTATTATATAAAATAACTACCGGTTTAATAATTAGTAAAATCATAAAATTCATATATATAATTCTTAATCTCATGAAATTGATTTTTTTTTCAGTAGGTTATAACTTACAACTTAAAGTAAAAATTTAGGTTAATAAAAACCAAGAATTAAACTACTCACATCACGAACATACCCGAATCGTGATACGGTACACGTTAAAAACATAATAAGCAACTCATCAATCCTATAGCCATAAATCTAACACTCCAGAGACCAATTATTAATTAAATAAGTTATGATTAAGATATAATCATCATTTGAACCATTCAACGACCTCAAATAAGAAAGTCTCCAAATATAACTCCATAAAACACTTAAACCGAAAACAAGCTCTTGAAACCATTAAAAAAAATCAATTGACATAAAAACTAACTTATTCAGTAGCCTAGTCCACTTAAAACCATAAAAGTCTATCATAAGTAATTATAGTGCAAAATGCCAAACTTTAGGGCCAAAAATATCAATCTAGCAAAGTTAAAGGACCAAACTTGTTAACTATTAAACCTTACTGATTTGGGACCATATCACACTTATAAGAACAAATGATAACCTGAACTTATAAGATAATGACCTAACCTTAAGCAAAACTAAGGATACTAACTCAAAACTTAAGGCCTAAAATAAGATTGTACATGTGTAACATATAACACCAAACCCAGTAAGACAAATACAAAACATGTGGGTTGGGCTTAATTAAACACTTAATAAGTATTAATTCATTTGAAATAAACATAGGAACTCTCCCGGTCGGTAGCATCCAAACCTTGCAAGTAACCACATGATCAACCCTCAGGTGAGTCTCATGAACCCCTTTTTTACTTTTAAACTTTTGAGGTGAAATACATACTCGTTAGTTATTATATTATCGTGGTGCAATACTACATTCTCTTGTCCCCGAACGGAGCATAATCATTAACTCCATTAAGAGTCGTGTGATTTGTGGATAGTACTATTTGGGAAATCCCCCACACCTTTATGCAGGGAAACCCCAATTGAGATTCAATAATCGTTGTGTCACAAATTAATGCCTTTTAACAGTGCTTGGCAGGGCATATTTTAGCACTCGGGTGGAAAAGTCCAGGTCAGGTTTGATTGTGATACTTTCTATTGTGCACCTTGGATATATATTTTTGTTATGGTCACTAACAAATTTATTGAATTTTATTTTTGTCACGAATGGTAATGTGTCTTAAACTTATGAGCTCACCAACATTATGTTGACGTATTTTGGGAGTGTATTTTAGGTGAAGTTTAATTGGCAAGTGTTAAAAGGATAGGTGTCGCCTTAGATGGACCTTTGGAGTCTTAGCCACCGGCCTATCCATCTTATTATCTATGAACAATTAAATTAATATGTTTTATTCGAATATTTAGACAATGTAATTTATGGATATGTTAAATGATGTAATGCTTAAGTTTGAAATAGTTAATTCCACTGCATTATGATGATATCAGTCAGTCACGACCAGACCTGGTCAACGGGGTGTGACAAGAGGCCTTAACCATTCAACATTAGACCTCTTAACCGTTCAGCATTAGACCTCTTAACCATTCAACACTAATATTATGCTTAACCATTCAGAGACAATGTCTGAACCATTCAGACATTTGCTCGCGAAACAAACAGTCCGAACCATTAAGTGCTGAACCATTCAGACATCTGAATCATTAAAAGGCTGATTCAGATGCTACCAACAGCCCCTTAATTTACATGGATTATAAAGATGGAAAATATATCAAAATGAGAATAATTACAAAGTACATGAGAGGGAAGCTTGTGAGTTTAATTAAATTGATTAGCCATTACTATTTAGTTAAACTATCTAAAAGCCCAGCTTTTGACTAATGCTATATATACTAATGCTAATGGGTGGCCGCATGTAATCATATTTTACTTTACATGTAATGCTATCCTACTCAAGTTGTAGATAATATTTTAGAAATCAAATTAGCATCCACTTCTTCTTGTCATTGCTTACTTTAGATTCATTGTGCTCCAACATAGATCATGATGTTTCAAATATGAATGAAAATTAACAAAATTTCTTGCCTTTCTTTACGTAGTTAAGGTCTTAGAATTAGCTGAATAAATACCAACACTTTTGTATCGTACACATTGCATAATGAGTTTTATTCTCCAATACTTTGCATAATTGATTATACAAAATGATCCCACTCGATGATATTGGTTAGTTAAGACATTCCAAGACAGTTTTAGTCAATTCAAGAAACAAAACTGTAAATGAACAACGATCAAGAGAAGGTGTTCAATCTTACTTATTCACATCCATTTGCTGTAAGTGAACTGGTCACTTTAAGGGATTCTAGATCCAAAAGGTAAACCTCTTAAACAGCACTAATGGTTTCTACTTGACAAGTCTAACCATGCACTGCTCATATACTTCTTTTAGTTCCTAATGCTCTCAATTTCATGCTAATCGGAAATGTAAGCTTTAGAAATTGGAAGTAAATCTAACAAAGCACTGTTAGTTTGTTCACCTTAGATTCATGAAAGCACCAAATACTCATTTAAACTTCCAAATGGTCAATGCATGTTGGCCACTAAAAATGTCATTTGCTGACTAAGAATACTCATATACTTCATGACAAGCAATTTGATCACACCTTAAGCAACATGAAATTTTAGCATTTATTTTAACAGGAACTCTCTTAATAATATGCGTATTGCTCTAGGATATGGCTTTGTTTATACTATAATAACATGTGAATATTTAGCACTGATGGGGTAAACTAATACATGTTTTAAAATTTTAATATTCATGTAAGATATGGTTCTGCTAATTATTAGGGACCTTTACAGAAATCTAACTAACTTAATAATAAGTTATTAGGGTAGGGTTATACAGCCTCTATTTGTAGTTGTTGAAGAATACATAGCTTCCAAACCACGATCAGCTATATAATCTTTTCCTCTACTATTTTACAACTTCAATAAGTACATTAGAAAGAGTAGTTTAAAATTCACCAGAAAAAACATTTAAACTTCCATATGAGCAATGCATGTTGTCCACCAAGAATGTCTTTTATGGACTAAGAAGACCCATATACTCATGAAAAGCAATTTGATCATATCTTAAACAACATCAACTTTATCACATTTTAATAAAATATTATGCATCTAAAAGAATACTTCATGATATAAATAAACCTGATACATAGCTTGCAACATCAACAGCCATTTAATCTTTGCCTATGTGTGCCAATTAAACTTCAGATTCTTTACCCACAAAAATTTCACTGTTTCTCTTCTTGTTTTTTGGAAAATGGTACACTTGCATTGGGATTATTGAATCATGAGCCATTGTTTCTAAATTACCAGCATTATTCTTGTAATTTGGGCATGCCAAGAAAGTAATGACATTGGGGGTGGTCAAACAATAGTGGAAATGCTGCAATCAACAGTTTATGTGTATCTCAATTGAACATAGCATAGTGAAAGCTTGAAATCAAAATAAAATGTATCATTTGTTTAAGAAATTCCAGACCCCAATATCATCCTTATCAAAATTCTAAAATATCTGGACTCAATGTGTCCTCACAATCGATTAGATCAAGACAAACTAACTAAGATTTAAATGTACATATAATGCTAATAAGATGAACCATAAGAAAATTTGCACGAGTAGAAGTTATATGAAATAATTTACTAAAAGCAAACAACTGTTGATAGAAAAAGTCAGATTCTTACATGGATTGGGTTACCCACCTTTCCTGCTTTCGACCAAATAAGAAGAGTATTTGTAATTCATGTTTGTGACACCACAAACAATTGCAGCAGTAGCTAAAAAAGTGTAGATACAAAGCTCTCCTAAACGACAATAACGTAAAAATTGACAGGGGTAAAACTAACAGCACAGAACACAGAATGTGAATCTTCTGCCTACCAAAGAATTGAGTCCATTTGGGTGGAAATAGAAAAATGAGCAAAAATTCCCTGCCTACCAAAGAATTGTACAATTCCATGAAATCTACTCTAACCTTAAGTATTATCTTCTATCTGCATCTAATTAATCAAGATTTTGCAATCTATGAATGAAGGTCTTTAAAGTTGATAAAAGAAAGTTAAGAAAAGCTTTTAGAAGTGTTTGTTCTTTTGGCTTCTCCCTTGACAGGCATTACACATTCATAAACACAAACTAAGTAACTTAAGTAGATAAGAAATCTGAATTCAATACCAATGCAAAAAGTTCGAAATACCGGTTGTATCAAGAAGTTTAAGCCGTCACCCTCTTAACCGTTCTCTAGAAGAGTTTAAATGAATAGAGTGAGAGAGAGGAATAATGTGATTCAAAAGCAGAAACATCGAATCACCTTTGCAATTTAGAGGGTGAGGGTGATTTCATCAAAGAAGAATAAACACCAAATTAGCTTCTCATCTTCCTCTGCTAATGGTGGTGTCGTAGGAAGAAAGAAGGGAAAGTGGTAGACACCAAAGGAGGTCACCACCAGTGCACGAGTGGCCAAACTCACGCATTCAAGATTTTGATAAGAAACCATCAAAACTGAATTGCTAAACACTTGCTCAACCTGATCTATTTGGTTGCCGTTTCATGAAATCATAGCAAGTGATTCGAGTCAAAACAAACCGAATGAGATCAAGAACACCACTACTTGTAACAATTGTTTTCTTCAAAACAAAAATATTAGAGTATATATCAAAATTGTCATTAGTTTCTAATTTAATAAGCACTTACTTTTTAGTTACTAATAATCATTAGCTCAAGTGTTTAATATAAAATGTCCTAAGATCTTATAAAGATATATAAAGGTTTTGGATTTAAGTTTCAATTATGACAAAAATAATAAGGGGTTTCAGGTGGGTCAGGGTTTTCTCACCTAATATAAGTTTTTTTCTGATAGTGGTTTCAGGTTTGGTACCTGAGTAATGGAGATGATTAGTGGACAGTGACGTGTAAGTGTTTCAATTAGCCGTTCAAAAAAATTATTTTTCGGTTTGATTCAGGGGAATTAAATTTTATAAACTTGAATATAATAGCAACATTACAACGGTTATTGTCCCAGTAGGATTTGCACAAATTCATTTTTGTGTTTAATTGATATTCAATTATAAACAAGTTTTGAATTAATAAATTTGGTCTCTTTTTAAATATAGGGTTATTGGATTTTAATAATTTCAATTTTCATTTATTGACCGAAATTAATTCCAACTCAGAAAATATTTACAAACATTCCTAACTTTCATCTTATATTCTTCCAACGATCCATACTAACTGATAGTCCCCCCTTAGTTTTTTTTGATGAAATAGGACCAACTTTGAGTCATTTTTCAACTCCATCGCTTTCTAGCCTCCATTAGTTCTTTTTTCTAGTGTCTAGCTTTCAACGTCACCTGAAATCGACCTCCAACGAGTTAGGTGATTTAGATCAAGAGGTGAAGATTGATGGTTTTTCAGGGTGCAGAAGTTTCAGATTGATGGACCTGATGGTATATTTCAACTTCTTGCTTAGTGTTTTGATCACATAAGCGGTCCACGTCATCAAAAAGCTAACAATGTTAACTCTAAGTTAGTAAAAGATTGTTGTAGGAAAATAAGCTTAAAGTTTGGAGTGTTCGTAAACAGTTGGGATTAGTATCGGTCAATAAGTAAAAGTTAGGATTATTAAAATCCAATAACCCTAATTATAATAATAACATAATAACATTATATCAAAATTATTACATTTCATAGTTCTTTCTGATTTCTTGTTTCTATCTTTTTGGTGAAAATTGATGGTCAAGTCTCTCACATGGTCTATATTAGACCAAAGTAGTTTAATATCGTAGTGTTTTAGGTTAGACAAATGATAGGAAAGATAGGAGAAAAATTATTAAAATTTTTTCTTTCTATACTTCTCATTTATTTCATTCACAACTCAAAACGCAAATCTTTTCTAGCTTCTTTTCAACTTATGTTCACTTTTCACTCTAAAAATTACTTAGTTCATTTACAAACTAAACCGATTCATTTACAACTGAGCTTTAATGCTTGGAGGCGTTGTTCCACCACTTAATCTTTGCTTTATCATAAAAAGAACTAGAACGTTTAATAATTAATAATCTCCATAAATTAAGCTCCATCGACATTTCAATGTTAAAATAAGTTACACTATCACACATAACATAACTAAATTAAGGTTAAAATACAGATCATCATCATAATACAAATACATACACTTCCTAGGTTTAACGAGTTACTTGACAAATCAAATACCAGATCACCAAATCAGTGTAATAACAAAAAAAAAAAACATATTGCTCGTCACCAAATCAACTATTAATATGAGAATATAGAAATCACACACTTAGGGTATAAAACGTGAGGTGAAAAAAAATAAGAACAAACTAGGATATAAAACATAAAATTTAGACTTAAAGGAGTCAAAACAAATCAAATCAAGCTACCGTCAGCTTGAACTTGATTCATTTACAAACCAAACCGAACTAAGCCGACTCTTTTACAATCCACACCTAGCCAAGTCGGTTTGTTTACAACCGAATCGATTTTAAATGTTCCAAAACGGCAAAAAACAGTATTAATATCATATCATCTTCTCCGAAGTCAACAAACCCATATGTCATGATATCCTCTTTTCCGAAACCCTAGAACTGATAATGAAGATGAAGGATGATCATTTCAACAATGTCGTTCATCACCACGTGACCTGCTTCATGCCTCCAAACCAACCCTCATCTCCACCTCCAGCTCCACAATTTATTCCTCCATCGGCTATAAGATGAACAATCCATAACTGAAGATGTTCTACTCGAGCATACAATCAACATAATCATGAAGAAGAAGCTCTTATTCTTCACATTTTCCTTAGTTTTTTACTCAAATTTCGCATTCACACAATCAGCAAAGCTCCATACACAAGAATGTGGGTGGTCGTTTCTATTTTCACTGATTACAGTCATGTCCACGAAGGAGGGATTATGGTGATTGTTGTGCGTGTGAATTGATGCAGTGACGACGCTGAAAGTAATATGGAAAAAGTTAGGGCTTGTGGGGAAGAAGCAATGGGATTTTGATAAGGATCCGTGCAGTGACGAAGGGAATTGGGGGCTCTCTGTTCTATGCGATTGCTCATTTGAAAGTAATACCACCTGTCATGTTAATGCCATGTACGTATTCCTGATCTTGTTTCTATAATTTGCAAGCCAAATGGAAATTGAAGCCGTTTACTTAAGTTTTTAAAGAAAAACTAGTAAGAAGATTCGCGTGTTACGACGGATCTTTTGTAAGACAAAGAAATATAACTGATGCATGACAAGCTATAACAAAATTGTTGAAGAACTAGATCAATAACACAGCTGTACTTGCAGCTATGATCAAGGCAATTAAACCAAGTAAAATAATAGGAAACACTCTGTAATAATATTCAATTGGATAGGTTACTTTGTCATCTCTCTGCTGGGAAGTCACAGCAACTCTGCTCGATATGCCCTTTCACTCTTTCTCACTGCACCCTCCTATCTTTCTTCCTTTCCCTTAATAAACAACTCTAATAACATATTTCTTAATCTTGAATTGATCAAGAGTTTATCTTTTAACACCTATACCATATTAACTAGAAGATCAACCCTTATATATGACTATATGAGAAAGTAGTATAGGTTTGGTTTCTTGTATGGCACTCATGAACATGTCGCTTGCATTATAACTTTTATTGAGTAGATAGGGGCTGGCTTAGGTTTAACTACCCAAAATCACAATAATAAAGTCATAACATGATTTCTGAGTGGGGATAATAGGTATTTTAATCTTTTGATAATGGTTTCTCATTGTAAGATAATCCCGAATTTTAAACAATCAAGACTTATAGTTTTTTTTTTCTTTTACAATTCAGATCTTTAATATCCTTTAATCTCTCAACTACTCTTCCATCAGAGTTTGTGAAGCTTCGGTACCTTCATTCTTTGTAAGAAATATCCCTATATATATTTTTTATTTTATCATCATAGTGAAATGATAATCGTATTGTTTAATTAATGAAGGGAATTTAGTCGTAACTACCTCAGGGGAACTATACCATCTGAATGGGCTACCATGCACTTGAGCAACCTGTAAGGACCAAACGACCATTTCTCACTCTGATTAGCAATTTTTTGTCTGCCAAATAATTATTTTACTGTCATAATTTTTCGTAATTCTTTTTATACCTTCTGATAACATATATTTTAACTTCTCATTATGCATATATGCAGCTCACTCATGGGTAATTGGTTATCTGGGTCATTTCCAACAACTCTAACAAGAATGACCACCCTTCGATATTTGTAAGCCACATTACCACTTCTTTAGTAGTTAGAATATGAAATAATTATAATGAAGTAGAATCATAAACATGATGTTATTCTTCTTAAATTTTATTGTGAATTGTCTCTATTTTTCGTAGAAACATAGAAGGAAATCGCTTTTCAGGATCCATACCCAAAGAGATTGCAAACTTGAGAAATTTGGACACGATGTACTAATTTCTTACCTTTTTAACACAAACACCACACACGCACGCACACGCACACGCACACGCACATACACACACATAGGGGAGGGTTAATAAGAAAACCATAATTTACGTATATGTAGAACTATGTGTTATGTATATGTAATTCATACAAGTTACATATGTGTAACTCAATTTTCGTTCCATCATGAATGAAGGGATTTAAACTAAAGAACTTATAATCAACTAAAATAATGGGGTTATAATTTACTTAAATACCTTTTAGTCAATTAAAATAACAAATAATTTATAAATAATGTGATTGGCTAAAGGTGGTTTTCACGATTTTCTCAAAAGTTGGTGGTTTTCTCTTGATCCCTCCGCTACACATACATACACGCTTTAACGACCCATAAGGAAAATTAATATATTAAAGTTGAGAACTTCTCTTTAGTTTTTCCTAAAGAAGCTACCATGTTCATGTAAAACTTTGTATACCTAGTGTTTTATCTTCAAATGATTTCACTGGACAGCTGCCTATTACACTTGCAAAACTTATCACTTGACTCATATGTGAGTATTTGTAAACTTGGATGATAATTGATAAAGAGAGATGATTTGTACACCATATATGCACCACCAAAATACTTTTTTTCCCACTATTATTCCCCTTGCATTACTTCACTTCATTTCTTCAACCTCTCACTTTGTAAGGGAAAAGTGGTCAAAATCAATGTTTTTTTGGTGGTGTACAAATCACCTTCATCCATAAAGGTTTAACATATTTTTTAACTTTTATAAGTTTGTTACATTTTTAGAAGGATAAGTGACAACAATTTCACTGGAAAGGTACCAAACTATATTAGCCATTGGACAAAATTGAGACATTGTAAGAACATTGTAAGAACTTTGTAAGGGAAATTACATAGAAAGGTAATATACTTTCGTTGGATTTTTGTGTTAACCATTAAAATCTTGATTTAAGGTAACCAAAATTATATACATGTATTTTAAGGCTGGGCCTAGTGCCTTTGCCTAAAATCCAAGAAAAGAAAAGAAACTATATGTATTTAAGCCCAAATTGGCCAATGATCCTCAACCCAAATGGTTGCCATGAGGTACGCAAGAGTTCATTAAAATATGAGATCTTGGGTTCTGGTCCCACTTGTGACATAAAAAGGGTTCAGGTTGGCCATGGGGTTTTCTGACTTCTCATCTAGGGTGGGTTTCCTCCTGAGAGTGGTCTAAGGTTCGGACCCGATTGATGGGGATGAACTATTGTAGGAGCTTCCCTTCGGGGATGTGCCAGCCTAGAGTCTTAAGGTTCCGTACTCGAGTAATGGAGATGATCGGGTGGGCTAGTGACCCGTCAATGATCCAAATAGCCGTTCAAAAAAATTTAAGCCCGAATTGAGGGTGCTAACGATATATCTTATGTTCTGGGACCGACCTGGTTAGCTCCAATCTCTCCAACCAACTTTTTTTTATCTTTTTCTATTGAAAGTCATTGAATTTGTTAATTTTGTTTACATAAATTTTATTTAGATAATTATTAATTATTTAATTTTGTTTAATCTTATTTAAATATGTTTTTTATTTATAATTTGATTTGTTGTATCTAATATTAATTGTATAGTTGTTTAACTAAGTTAAATTTTTTTTATTTCAATAACTTGTTTAATTAGTTATGTTAATTGTTTATTTTTTATTCTTTTGTTAGTAGCTAAGCAAGTTCTTTGAAAAGAGAAGCACCATCTTCAAGTGTAATCTGTGTCTTAGAAAAAGAAGACTTGCCAATGTTACTAATTATATGGAATTAAACATCTATAAAAGATGAAAACACGTATGAAAACACCTTGAAACAACTCTAAATGGTAATTTGTTCCATTTTATGTAATCAAGTGTGTTTTTCAAGTTATGTTAAATTGTTTCATGGCATTTTATCATTTGTTGTTTTCTTGACCCGACCATTTTGACCTGACTTATATTTTGCCCCTAAATCGAAAATTCTTGGATCCGCTTATGTGATGATATGGCAATTGACATGCCAATAATTTTGACCATTGTTGACTTTTTGACGTGGCGTTGTGGCGTCTACAGTTTAAAGATTAATAGGTGGAAACAAAGTTGGTTACTTGAAATGAATTTCCGTATATTACCTATTTATGCAACTTCTCCAACTTTTGTTTATTTTGTTGGAAATTTCTGTCACTTGCTAAGGATGTATTTATCTAAAATATGTCCACTTTTATTTATGACACAGACATATACAAGGTTGTTCTTTGAGGGACCTATTCCTTCTAGCATCTCTGTCTTAACAAAACTGAATGATCTGTATGCCTTTTGCCACTCAGTTTGTTTTCTTTATTCTTGCGGCATTTGCTCTGATGAGATGACTACATATACTAAGTGATGAAATTGTTTCCCTACATTTATGTTGAGATACAGGAGAATCAGTGACTTGAAAGGTGTAGCTTCTACTTTCCCGCCACTGGAGAAAATGACACAACTGACCATATTGTGAGCTTTCTATTTTTGTATGATGATTTCCGTTTTTGGTATTGAAGTGAAGATATTAATAACCATCTGGAATCATGCAGGGTACTTAGGAATTGTTTGATTCATGGGACAATTCCTGAATATGTTGGGAATTTGAAAAGTCTGATAAGTTTGTAAGTCACTTTTGCCAAGTATAAACTAATTTTGAAACTCTTTTTACTTTTAAGAACTAAAACATAAAAAAATGGATGCCTAGCATGATACAATAATTTCATAATGACAGTCCTCATATCAAAACTATCAAGGGGGTGTTTAGATGCGGATTTGAAAATGATTATTTGATTATTGTCCTTCAATTTGCAATAATCATTTATAATGTCCGGATAATAGATTCAACTTGTGCTATGAAATTCAGTTATGGATAGTCAGGTTCATACCAACTGCTCATATACGTACTGCAATATAATTGATAATATATAGGGAAACATAATTCAAAACTTCTATTTCCATTTCCACACACATCTTTGCTTCTATTTTTTTCACAAAAATGTCCTTTTTGGTCCTCTTAATAACTAATTAATGAAATAATTAAATTGTTGAACATCAAACATTATTTTCTACAACCGCAGTCAACTTGTTTCATTACCAGTGACTATTGCATATCAATATCACTTTATCACTTTCAAAATACACAATCCATTGTCCTTTAATCTGAGAGAAGAAATGAAATGACATATGCATTGTATATAGTTCTTGTGGCATTTACATATAAGGATTATGTATATATAGGAAGGAACCACCTCTATGCTAATTCTAAATTTCTAATACTGGGCTGTAGCATTAAGTCATTAACTAATATATGACATATAATCTAACAATCCCCTAACAGAGAAGTCCATTAAAGGTATATAAACTTTAAACTAATTCTGTTATATTTTATGAAAATTTAGTGTCTTATAATAATTCCACTCTTTACGTATTGGATGTATGTGGTATTTATTAATTTAAGGTGTCTGGGAACTTATTTTTTATATCTTTCATTGATGCAGAGACCTCAGTTTCAACAATTTGACTGGCGAGATACCATCATCTTTTTCCCAACTAGGAAATGCAGAGTATATGTATGTGATTTATCTTCAACAATATTTTTTGTCTTCCAATTTTAATAAATATGATCATTTAATAGTTACCTGACCAAAAATAATCTTACTGGACTTATGCCTGGATGGGTCTTGTCAAGCACCAAGAACGTGTAAGGATAATATTTCCCTTATAATTATCATTTTACATGAACATCAATGATCCTAAAATGAATCTCATAAGCTTTAAGTAATTGTGTGTGTTGAGCTAAAATAAGGGATACAGTGTAATCATATTAATAGCTAGATGATTTTTTTCAAGCAAGCATAGTTAGTAGGAACTAATCAACTAATTACTATGGTAAAATCCTTATAATAACAGTTTAACAAATCTATAGTGGTTGTTTGTGTCTATATGTATTTAAATATTTGTGTTGTTTACAGGGATGTTTCTTATAATTATTTTACTTGGGACAAGCACATCCAGTCCAAAAAGTGTGAACAAGAGAATATGTAAGTTTGTTTTCTTCTTTGTAACAAAGAGGTAGGTTTGGTTTTATATGTGTTGTTTATGCTTAGTGTACAAACAAAATTTTCACTACTTGACTCAGAAATGTGGTGGAGAGCTATTCTTCGTCTTCAAATAAACAGTAAGAAACATAACCCTAACTTTATCTAAGGTCATCAGTCCACATTAAGCGTTGGAAAGCATAAAACATGGCCTAAACTTGCCCATGTCCGGTCCTATAATAGTTGCTAAAACCTGGTCATTCGCATGGGAAAACTAAGGGATTTGGCCCGGTATTTGTTTTTCATTTATATATTTCTTTAAATATGAATAATATTTTTAAATTTTTGTTATAAACACCTTCGATGTAAAACAAGGTATTTTAAATTCTAAAATAAAGCTTTTTAACATGAATTGGGATACATATTTTTTAACACCTCAAATTAGTTTTTTAAGCAAACTTCGAGCTCAAACGGGCCTAGGACGGCACTTGGGCTCCCAGGAACTATATTGAGTGTTATGTAGGCATTGAAACTACAGAATGACTTATTTGTCTTGTATTTCTTGTGTAGAAACAATATTCCTCCATGTCTAAGGAAAGTTTTCCATGTACTAAATCAAATGCACATAGTAAGTAAAGTTTTTACATGTGTACATACAATTACACATAAACCTCATCTTATAGTTAAAATGTCATCTTTTGCATCAGAAATCCGTTCTCTGCACATCAATTGTGGAGGTGAAGAAGTAAATATCAACAACATCAAATATGAAGCTGATACGAATAGAAGAGGTGCTTCATCATATTACAATGATGGAAATTGGGCGTTTAGCAGCACAGGAAACTTCTTATATGATTTCCCAAATGCCTATATTCTTTCCAACACGTCTAAACTCCATAATATATCCACAACTGATGCCGAATTATATACAAAAGCACGCACAGCTGCTATTTCTCTTACTTATTATGGACTCTGTCTTATGAATGGGAACTATACTGTTAGACTCCACTTTGCAGAGATTGTTTTCACCCAAGACAGGTCACCAAAAAGTCCTGGGAAACGTGTATTCGATGTTTATGTGCAGGTGATCTGCTTTTGGATATAATATAGTAAGCGAAAAAAATGCTTTTAAACTCTAAAGGGAATACTAACATGTTCTCATAAATTATTGTAGGGGGAGTTAAAACTAAAAGATTTTGATATAGTAAAAGAGGCTGGAGGCACCGGTAGAGCGGTTATAAAGAGTTATAGAGTCGATGTGCAGAATAACACGCTCAAGATTCAACTTTACTGGAATGGAAAAGGCACTGCTGATATTCCAGTTAGAGGAAGTTATGGTCCGATTATATCAGCTATATCAGTTGACCTGTGAAATACACATTAAACTTTCAATACTATTAGTACAATAGTAACTCGAGTTGTGCAATAAAATACTTACATGGTGTAATCGTAAATCGTAATAGAGCTGGTACAAGTGTCACAAATTCATGCATGTAAACCCTGTTTCCAGAAGACTTCACAGTTAATCAATCATAGTATAAAACAGTTTGTCATACGTTACATGAAAAAACTTGCATCTAAAAACTTAAAATCATATATTGCATAGTAAACTTGTTTGTAATTAAGACGGTTGTTCTAATACAGAAACATCAACTTCATCTTTAAATAAAACATCCTTAAACATCATTTCATAAATTTACAATCTAACATGCCCGTGCTAAATAGCTTGACTCTCAAGCCTACTCATCCTCAACTAATGAGCTCATCTGCCAACTAATATACATACAAAACCTAGAATTACTTAATGAATTCTAGTTCTATATACTAAAATAAACTTACTTTCATTCATGAACACACAGTAACCATACACATGTATCCATATGGTTTTCATAACATTCATTATTGCGTTCTCTTATTTTTTTCATTCATTTTATTATCTTTTCACTTGTCATATTAGCGAGTCTGCACAAAGCAAGACCCCATACATTGGCCTATAAGATATGTCTGACCCTATCACATGGACACAATCCTGACTATCTAAGCCTTTGACAATTGACCCACAAAGCAATCCCCATTTCAATTAGTCAAGACAAATGTCAGGTACATTCCATTCCAATAGTCTGCAGAAGTGCAAAACTCCATACCATTGATATTAACAACACATGTCAAACCCCTGATGGATATCAGTCTCGAACATAAAAGTCACCGTCAGTTTAGCATGTATAATTGCAATTCTATTCCGTTCCATATTGCATGACTTTCAATTATGCATTTGGGACCACATTCCTTTTTAACAGTTTTCATTGCGTTCATTATTCCTTAACATTCCACTTCGTTATACATAATAGTTTTATTGTTTCCTTTCATAGCATGCATTCCATGTCATGTACATATCATACATACATCATATAAAGCCATCACAATGGAAAGACAAGTAGGAAAACCATACAATAACAAAATTCAACCTTTTATCAAAGGTCAACAGTGAATCTTAGGTTTACATCGGAAACTTTATATGTATGGTCAGGTTTCAGTGAAGGAAATGTGAGGGTTTTCACAAGTTTATCAGAGTCATTTTATCCTTATAAAATGAAAAACACAACGGAATTAAAAAAAACTTGTTACAGTTAATATATATAAACCAATTTATATATCTGTTAAAAACCCGTAATGGATCGTTATATGAAAACATGCTTACAAACAACTAGGGTGTTTAGAATTCTACCTCTCGAATGGGTCAGATGAAGATGATCTTTGAACGGCAGCTTCCAAAGTAGGAGGCCTCAAGCTTGTCTACCCCAAGCTTCCAACAAACACCAGGCTGCTAGGATTTTCATTTGAACGAGTTTCTGTTCACTGTTCTCTTCGACCATTGAGAGAGCACCAACAGGAACACCGATCTGCACCTTTTGTGTGTGTTGTAAGTTATCAGAAGAGTGGTTGAATACAATCATATATCGCATGTCCTGGGAAACTGAATTTCAGAGAGAGAGAAAAGTGGGCGGGACCCATCCCTTTAACCAATTCGCATTTCTCTAATATTCATCCGCATTAGTAAATGCGGATGAACATCCTCTAACCGCATTTGTAAATGCGGATGAAGAAATTTGTAAATGTGGATGAGTAGTTTCATCAGCATTTCCACAAATGCACATCCGCATTTGTTAATGCGGACGAACGTTCATTAGCATTTCCCAAATGCACATCCGCATTAGTAAATGCGAACGATCAGTTTCATCAGTATTTTCTTAAATGCTCATCCGTATTAGTAAATGCGGATGAAGAAATTCCTTCAGCATTTCCACAATGCACATCCGTATTTGTAAATGCGGATAAGAAACATTCATCCACATTTTCTAAAAAACACATCCGCATTAGTAAATGCGGATGAGTACTAAAGAAATGCAGACAAAAGGACTTGTATTGTTGTTTAACCAGTTGATAACAATACAACTACTCTCTCTCTTTAGAATAAATTATCCATATAATTTATTCACAATACTAGTGCAAATATTTAGAAACCCAATTTCTAAATACTTCAAGTGTCAATATTTATTTACATGATCATATCATAAAATAAATATTGTGGGTGTTTGTCTAGCTTGTTATTGGGTATAACCCGACTTGGATCATAACGTACTAGCCACATCAATTCAATATGTGTCTTGGGCAGACCATTCCCAACAGGAAATATATGCGAGTGAACAGCTACATGCGGGTCACTATTTTCAGATACCGGTGAGTATGTTCGAATGAAGGAATTAGACGCTAGTGAACAACTACATGCGGGTGCCCATTTTCAGATCCTGATGAGTAGGATTCTTGAAGTTAGTTCTAATTAGTGGTATATTCGAGTAGGCCTGAACAATTTTGAATATGGGTGACTAAAGGCACATACAGATATTAATCTCAGGTTAGGTGACAATTTCTTCCTAGAATATTACTAAGTATGGACACATCTGATCGATACTTAGATTCAGTGAACAGTTTAGATACAGATAAACTAATCATGTTATGGGAGAACATAATCAGGTGCGGGTAAACATGAATTATCAAATATAACTAAAGAAAAGCACACCGGTGAACATCTCCTAATTCAGGTGACTAAAGTCATATTCAGATTATAGTACCTAATATGGGTGACAAAACCCTTCTGCTCAATTTCAAATTCATCATTCCTACATCATTTCCTATCTTTGGCCTATTTTCAACAGATCTAGGCTCAATAGCTAGGGTTTCGAGTAAAGTCATTCATGCACATTAAACATATAATAAACCCCCATAAAATCACACTTTTGTAAAAAAATGGAAACTTTATATATAGAATCATAGATTTGGGTAAACAACCCTTCAAATATGCATCACCTCAAAAATAGTATAAAAATATAAAACATGGGGATTTAGAAATCATATTTGAAGAACATGTGAAAATCCAAAATCAAGCTCCTTTTCATCGAGATCTAAGCAATAAACATAAAGATTCAAACTTTGTTACTATAATTCGACCATTGCACATATATAATCATCTTCTAACTTAGATCTTTGCATAGACAGAAAGAAATCCACACCTTTACCAACTCTTCTCGACTTTCTCTCTCTACATATGCATTCTCTCTCTCTCTCTAGAAATCAATTTGGGTTAAATTTTGAGAGCAAGAAAAGCTCTTAGGTGGTGGCTTTTTCCTTTTTTTAGAAGGTCTTAAGGAAACATTATATATCTATGACGCTTAGCTACAATAAAGTTTCAAGTCATTTTATTTAAACCACATGACTTTCCTTCTTTACATTATGGTACCTCTATTTATGTTTTCTTTGTTGTATTATATATTAAAGTTCATTATTTTTAAATGACCACTAAAGTTTAGGAATTCACAAAACCTACACTACAAAATAGATTATCCTTTTGCGGTGCTTTTAGGTATTTACAAGTAATAGCAGGATGTAAGACTTCTTAGTGCTATGTATCACCATTTGCTCCTTTACAAGATTGTGAAGCATGAGCCGGAGCCGGTGCCGGTGAGGGTTGACGAAGGTCAAGCTGTGATTGGTTGTGTTGAGTGATGGAGAGGGTGAGAATGACGGTGATATTAGTGATGGTGACAGGGAAACGTTAGTGAGTGTGGGGTGGGGATTGAAGGCAACAGTGAAGCTTTGGTCGGTGGTGGTTGAACGATGGAGAACACTGAGCTGTAGTGTTTAGTGAGGAGAAAAGTGTCGTCGAGGTTTTTAATGCCATACCCAAAATCTTTTTTCAATTTTCTTTTTTGTGTTTTTGTCTAAATCATAGAAATATAAATAACTCATTATTATAGCACTTTAACTATACTTTTATTTTTCCTTTCTAACACTATTTATAAGTATAAAAAAAGACTTTAACTTTAAGTTTATTTCTATATCTATCTGATTAGTTTTGGTGCTACTATGTTTTAATAATTTTTTCATTCGATTGTGATTTGGGGTTTCTCATGATTTGCTAATGTTATTCTATCGTTTGAATGCTTGATGTTTTAGAGTTTTGCGTCAGAGTGATAATCGTTATAAAATGTAATTGTTTTATATTTCGTTTTTAATATTTGAATTCGTAACGAAATTCCCTAACGCAACATGGGTGGGAATATTAGTATATTATATGACGCTCCTCTTTTGAGTTACCTTACTAACTTGTCAAACATCATCTCTTTAAATAAACCTTTCAACATTCAATTTTCTTATTATAATAAAAAAATAACTAGGTGAGACACGTGACAAAATCATATTTCATCACTAAGGTTTTTCTTTTATTTCTCTCTCTTATTAAAAATACATTAATTACTAATCTTTATTTAATTCTTTTTTAGATTAAAATAGGTTTTTAAATAAATCAAGAAAAATCTAATTTTAATATTATTTCTAAAGAATAATTTTTATAAAATAAGAAATTTTCTAAACTAACTTTTTAAAATACAAAATATTTAAAAACCGGTGTGTTTAAAAAGTAAAAAACATTTATAAATAAAAAATATTTAAAATTGAGAGTTATAATAATAAATTTTAAAATACATTTTAAAAACAGTTTGTTTTAAAACAAAATTTTTTAATTAAATTTTTAAAAAAATAAAAAATGTTTAAAAAATAAAGCTTAAAAGTTGATATAATTGCTTTATTACTTATAGTTTTCTCATACATAATTTCAATCAGATTTATCTTAGAATTCATTTTATAATTAATTATTTTTATTTATTTACTCAACACGTGTATTACACTGGTTACGAAAGTAACCCGTATAACACATGGCTACTAAAGCTATTTCTGTATGGAAGTTAATTTATCCAAATAATAACCAACGCAACTATTTTCTAGTAAATTTATTGAAAAACTCCTCGCTCTTTTGTTTCTTTTTTGCTTTGTCCTTCCTAATCAGGCGTGTAATTAGTTCCAGTGGCTTGTGGGGGATGTCATCCAATCCTACCGTTACAACATGCATCATATACACTTAATGCATATCACCACCCTCCCATGTCCTCGTGTCAGTTTCAAACATTTTAGGCACCATTAACGCCCATGATGGATGGCGCTTGACAATGCAACAAACGGAGAGATATATACTAAAACTCAAGCTCTCATGGGCTCAACAGGTTCCTTGTGGCTTCGTCTAGATGTCGGTATCACTCCATCTGTTTTTACAGTTGTTGATGGTTTCTTACATACCAGAGATCTTGGCTGTTGTCCCATCTCAATTCATGTCATTTGAAGTTGAGTTGATAAAATGATAAATGTTAAAGGTTATCTACAAGTGAATAAAAAATATATATTTTAATTTTAATACTAATATCGTCGTACAACGACATTTTAACAGTAATTTTAAAAAATATCAATTTCCTAACTAAAAGTGAACAACTTTGAGGAATGGGAAGCCAGAGAAGGGTTACAGGCGGGTAAAGGAGTAGGCGACTATACCTCACCCAATCGAGGGAAAGACGAAGCTAATCCGGTTCTGAGGGTCGAGGGAAGGTTAAGAAGTGGAACAAAAACCAAAAAAACAATTGATCAAAGTTAAAGTGTTTCCGGTGTGATGGCTTAGGCAAATTTCCTTTGATTGCCCCACATGAAAGAAGAATGAGGAGTCCAACCTCGTCCAAGAAGAAGGATTGGTGCTTTATATGACTACGGTTGGACAAGAAAAAAAAAAGTTGTTTTCCTCAATGAAGAAAAGGTTGATTTAAGAAAGTTGCGACAAATCCATATGAAGACGATGCATGGTTCCTTGATAACGAAGCAAACAATCACATGTCGCGGAACCATGAATGGTTTACTGGTCTAAATACCCACACAATTGGAAAGGGAATTGTTGAAGGTCGTGCGTAGAAATTAATTAAAGGATGAGGAACAATTGTTTTGGAAGGCAAATTAGAGCTCAAAGAACCTTGAAACTTCATTCATCACTCAAAAGTAAGATTATAGCCTCGTTAACTTAACAAAATCGAATACAAGATAGGAATTCAGATGGTATTTTATGGATGTTTGAGCAAGATGAAACTTTGTTACATCCATCACTTTATAGGTACGTTAACTATCAATAATTCAATTAATTGTTATAATTAGTGCTAAGATTGATTGTTATTCATAATCAATTACATGTTTATTAAATAGGGATGGATACTAAAACAAAACTAGTTTTAAGAAAACTAAATTTAGACAATCACATATTTGTTATTGTTATTGATTTTTATTTATTTTAAAGGATTTTTTTTTTTTGTAATTGATGGTAAGAATTTATTATTTGACTAAATCCTAATTTTTCTCATTCATAGAATCAACCAATATACTTTTAAACCCTGATTTCTAGACATAGCCACCATAGTTGTGGCCCCCACATACATATTGGTATTATTTGATTTTATCAATGTAATTTTGTAGATTCATGTATCAAAAAAGTTAGAATTATATCAATTCATTTGTTAAAGAGTTTTGAGAACTATTTTGGTATGCTTTTCAATAACGGGTCTAATATTTATTCCTGAAACAGTTGGTGGTACCTAAAATAGTCAATCTATTTAATTGGAGAGTGAAAATGAAAGGATTCCCACATGTGATGCGTTTGGTCGTAGGAATATTCATGTTGGTGTATCGACTTGTAAATAGTATGGTGACTTTGATGAGATAGTGGAGCACCTTTTCATCTCTTGTTCTGTTTGCAAACATCATTTGGACTGGGGGGCTCAAGGGTGTGGTATCTCTCCTATATATAAATTTAAATATAAAAGTCTTATGGGATTCATAAAGCATCAGCGTCAACGAGTTATAACAGAAAAACCGTTTATTGGGATTATATTGTTATCTTGTAGTGTATTAGAGGACAAGAGATGATTGTGTTTGTAACCAAAATTGGGGTCTCCCGCTAGAATCATTAAGGACATCAAAAATCATGGGATCTAATTGGATGAGAACAAGAGTTTCGAATGGATATTTTGGAGTCATTTGAATAAAGCTGATCTCTTGGCTAGGCATGTAGAGGTGCTTTCTTTGAGAAAATTTTATTTTAATGTTCTGTTTATTTCTTTTTGTATATTTTGAGTTTTTTAGTTTCCTGCTAGCCTTGTTTCTTAACAAAATTTCGTCGTTCAAAAAGATATATATCATTTCACTTGTTTGACTATGACAAATCATATTAAAAAGTACCAGCAAGAAATTACAATAACATAACTAAACGAGACATAAAAGTAAGACGTTAAACCATAGCTTGAAAAAATAGAAAACTATCAGTATTATCTGTAAACTAATAATGTGTGCTTTATCCTTATTGATAGAGAGGATGCTTTGCCTAAACTTACTTTCACTCATAAAACTTAACCCCAATTAATAACTATGAAAAAATCTCTAAAAACCTAAAACAACCTTAAAAGAGTGTTGAGCCCTAACCATAAACATGTTCACGTATATTTATTCACATAACAACCGAGCTTAATTGTTAATTGATATTAAATTCATAAAAAAGTTTTATATTTTGACAACTAGCGGTATTCTATCAATCTAAGTTAATATGATTTTATTAATCAAGTTTCGACAACAATTCGTACTTTGCTTTATCATTTTAATTAAAAACATATACATTTATGTTATGTGACTGTTTTATACATAGCTTTTGACATTTCGAGTCTCAACTTCATGCATTACCTTTTCAAGTTGTAGTGTACAAAATTAAACAATTTTGATGATTTTTAGATATATGACATGCATTACCTTTTCAAGTTGTATGTACAAAATTAAACAATTTTGATGATTTTTAATATATGATTGTTTAAAGGTAAGAAGCTATAAGCTTAAAAAAGGTGATATGAGGAGTTTGTCTATTAAAATAGTTCATTCCTTATTAATTTTTATGACTTTAATTTCTTTTATTTGTTTTGGTTGTCAGTGATGTTTTATGTTCTGAGTTATTTAATTCGCGTTATAATATTTCTTTTGTGTTAATACACGTAATACTTCAAGAACAGAACATCCACTCGATAAGGATGCAGATTAGATGGTGTCATTTCGAGGAAAAGAGATATAATAGTCAACATGTATTTAATGAAAAAAAAAATTATACATTTATAGCTTTAATTATTTAATGTTTCTCATATACATATATTATAAAACATTCAATCACTAAATCTACTGTTCGACTCATAAATTCGTATAAAAGATCGAAAACTTTGATAAATGTATAAACAATTTAAACCATGATACTTTTAAGATTATTTAAATTATATAATCACTCTTTTTTTTCCTTCACGCTACATGTGATTAGGACTATTATTGTGTGGTTCTTGCTCTTTTATACTTTAACTGGTTGTGTTGGATAACAAGTTAGTCTTTGATGTAAACAAGTTTGGTATAAACATGTTGAGATGATAATAACATAACTAAAAAACGACGTATTTTTGTTTAAACCAGCTGACATGATATAACATAACTAAGAACGCGTCAAAATGTGCTCAAACCGCTTAACACGTTTTGACCCACAACGCATTTACTTATCACATTAAATAAGGTTAAATAGGTTGACTCGACATAGTTATGATATGTTTTAAAAACGACATAGTTTTGTAAATAATTAAATATATTATTGGTGTCTTGTAAGTTTAACTAATTTTTATTTTATTATATTAGTTTTTTCTTACTACTTATAAATAATGTTTAGTGTATCATGTCAATAATCATATTAAGTGTGTCGTGTCATGTAACTTGCTTATTAATCAAGTTCATGTTAGTATATAAGAAAATGATATAATGTTTATGTATCATGTCAATAATCATATTAAGTGTGTCGTGTCATGTAACTTGCTTATTAATCAAGTTCATGTTAGTATATAAGAAAATGATATATTAAGTTAAACATGCCACGTTCGAGTTCACTAGTCTTGCTAAATGACCTTTTTATGTTCGATCCGTTTAACGTGATATATACATTTTAACAGTTTTATTTCAGCATGTCAAACAACCTACTTCCTTCTTTGTCCCTTGTCATTGAACACACCACAACCTACTTCCTCCTTTGTCCCACGACACAAGGTCCTTATCGCGTCATAATGCCTTGCGATATTTGTAACCCGCCCCAACCCGATTAGACCAGACATACACTATATGAGAATATTATGGTCATCCTTGGGTGGAATGGTGACAATTATTAGCATATCAATGCTTATTGGGATTTGCACCATCACACTCAATTTCAAGATACACACAATCAAACCAAACCAAACCAAAACAAAAGCTTCAAAAGCTAGCACCCAATAATTCATCACACAAAATTAACCATCTTTCTTCTTTCCCATTGGACAGACATCCAATATTGTATGCATAACTCCTTTCTTTCAACTCTTAACCACTAATTCATTCGTCAGTCGAATAGAAAGCGAAATGGAAGATGGTTTTTGTATACGAGTGTGCGCTAACCAACAAAAACCTAAAGCAATCAACACTCAACACCTGTGTAGTGTGAATAATGAGCAAAAAGGATACCATAATCATCCATTTACTCCCAATTTTGTTTAAAGTTCCCAGTTCCCACATTAAGTAACCCTTTGTTTTTCATCCAATTTGCCCTCATTTTCATCGATTCTTGAGTTCATACTGCCCCTTGCTCGTCGTTTTCAGGCCTTTGGTTGTTTATTAGAAGTTATGATGTAATTTGAAGGTTTGATTGCTGAAATTTGTAGATAATTGGGAAAAGATGATGATTAGTTGTGGGTTTATCGTCATTTGTTCGTTTAGGGTTTGAGAAGGTGTTGTATGCATCGATTTGGTGATTATAAGCTTGATTGCTGTTAGTACCTTTACAATTGATTCAAGATTACGATATCAATGGTGGTGTTGATCTGATTATTGTGAATTGTTGTTGTCGATTAAGGAATTTAGGGTTTTAATTTGGCAGGTTATAAATTTCCAGTTTTGAATCATGGATACTGGTTTTCACTATGATCAAACCCTGGGCTCTGCTCTGAATCGACACGCGATTTCGTTCCCATCAAGTGCTGTGAACAGCACTTCTGAGATGATTATGATGGGTCATACTATCCAATGATAGTACAGCAACAACGAGTACACGAGTTTTGGGGAATTCTAGTACATCAAACAACAATTCAGGATTCACACAATCTGGGAATTCTTGTGGTTCTGTTCTCGGTGATTCTGCTACAGTGTTGAAGCATGATGCGGGTTTGGTAGTCGATTGGTCTGTAGAAGAACAACGCATGTTGGAGGAAGGTCTTTCCAAGTAGGTTTTTTTTGTTCCAAATTTATATTTAATTTTAATAAATGTTAGTTAATAGGCTATACACTTATATTTAATTAACCTGGTGCAAATTGCCTAACAATATTTCTAGCTCGTTTTTGGGATTTGGATTCGGATACGATAATTTAATGTGGTTTAGGGATGGTGTTCTAGAAATGATACTTGCAAGTTGCAACAATTCTTATAGGACCCGGATGGTTTTTATAAAAATAAAGGAACTACTAATCAAATGCAAATCTGTCGGGTTGCAATAGGCACCTGTCTCTTAAAGATGACCTACTTTCACCTTTAACAGCTAGAATATCCCCATTGAGGTTTACTAATTTTTATTAAATTAAACATGCTATCCATGTCTCACAATCCCTATTTCTGGACTTATTTAATGTAGTATAATAATTACCTGTTTTAATCATGGAACACAGCAATGTAGTTTAATTGGCGAAAACTGAACCTTGTGAGTATATGTAATGGCAAAACACATATGACTGTTTAAAATGAATGTAGATTTGCAGATGAACCCAGTTCATGAGGTATATCAAGATTGCTGCCACATTGAATGATAAAACTGTCCTTGATGTTGCCATGAGGTGTAGGTG
>CM046434.1:5401145-5691145 GCA_025506505.1 Flaveria sonorensis
AAGCAATCCGAACAGCCAACAGGCTGACTGAACAGGCAGTTGAGCAAGGTCGGTTACCTAAACGGGGTGCGGTGGCAAGCGTGCCCGACCAGAAACGCAAGTGGATGGTTCAAGCAACAAGGGATCGTCATCCAGTAGCCAATCTCAACCTCAACACAGCAGCAAGTCAGCAACAGCAACGGAAGTTTGATAACAACCGAAGCTTCAACCAGGCGCACTCAAATCAAGGACCCGGCGGGTATGGTGGAAGACTGCCGAAGTGCAACCGGGTGTAACTACCACCATGTGGGTCGGTGTGATAACTTCAAGTGTCAACGTGTGGGAAGATTGGTCATGCAGCCAAAGACTGTCGGGGTGAACTGATGAGAAGAAAGCCACAACAATCACAAGAAACTCCGAAAGGTTGTTTTGAATGCGGGAAAGAAGGCCATTACAAACGCAACTGTCCCCAGCTTAAGAGGAATGGTAATGGTAACAACAACAATGGGAACAACAACAATAATAACTGGCAATAAACATAAAACAACAACAATGGTAATGGCAACAACAAGGAGGCAATAACAACAATGGAGCCAAAGGAAGAGCCTTCGTCATTGGCTCAGGTGAGGCTCTAAACGATCCTACAACAGTAACTGGTAAATTTTCGGTTAATGGTTGTTTTGCTACTGTATTATTCGATACCGGAGCCGATAGAAGTTTCGTGTCCACTAGGTTCTGTAGTCTTTTAAGTGATATGCCCTCAGCCTTAGAATCTAAATACACGTAGAGTTAGCTGAACGGTACACAGATTCACGTAACGCATATTCTTAGAGACTGCAAGATAGAGCTTGCTGGTCATACATTCACCATAGATCTCATGCCTGTTACACTAGGAAGTTTCGATGTGGTAGTAGGCATGGATTGGCTTTCCGATAAACAAGCGGAAGTCATATGCCACGAGAAGATCATACGGATTCCCATTGGTGAAGAAGTCCTTACGGTCAGAGGTGATAGGAGTGGTGCGGTGATAGGCATCATCTCGTTCATGAAGGCGCAGAAGTTGTTACGAAAGGGTCGACTGGCCATATTGGCACTGTCACGATAAACAGACTGAGGAAAAGAAGATAGAGGATATTCCCGTAGTTCGTGAGTTTTCTGAGGTGTTTCCGGAAGACCTTCCTGGATTACCGCCTCATCGTCAAGTTGAATTCCAGATTGAGTTGACTCCAGGAGCCGCTCCAATTGCGAGAGCACCATACCGGTTAGCTCCGAACGAACTGCAAGAATTATCCGCCAACTACAAGAACTGTTGGATAAAGGGTTATCCGACCGGTTCGTCGCCCTGGGGAGCGCCAGTTCTATTTGTGAAGAAGAAGGATGGTACATTTCGAATGTGCATTGACTATAGGGAACTGAACAAGGTTACTATCAAGAATAGATATCCCTTACCTCGTATCGATGATTTGTTTGATCAACTGCAAGGATCAAGCTATTACTCTAAGATTGATCTGAGGTCTGGGTATCATCAGCTGAGAGTTCGAGAAGAGGACATCTCGAAGACTGCTTTCCGTACACGATATGGTCACTATGATTTTTGGTCATGCCATTTGGGTTGACGAATGCACCAGCAGTATTCATGGACCTCATGAATCGCGTGTGCAAACCCTATCTTGATCAGTTTGTTATCGTCTTTATTGATGACATACTGATATACTCAAGGACCGAGGAAGAACATGAGAAGCACTTACGTTTAATCTTGGAATTACTTAGAAAGGAACAACTGTACGCAAAGTTTTCTAAGTGTGATTTCTGGATACGTGAGGTACAATTCTTGGGTCATATTGTCAACGAGAAGGGAATACATGTTGATCCTGCTAAGATTGAAGCGATAAAGAATTGGTCTGTTCCTAAGACACCGAGTGAGATACGACAATTCCTTGGATTAGCGGGATATTATCGACGATTCATTGAAGGATTCTCTAAGATTGCACAACCTCTCACAGCTTTGACTCACAAAGGAACGACGTACAAATGGGGTGAGAGTCAGGAATCTGCTTTTCAGTTGCTGAAACATAAATTGTGTAGCGCACCAATATTAGCGTTACCGGATGGTAGTGATGATTTCGTAGTCTATTGTGACGTTCTATTCAAGGACTTGGATGCGTCCTGATGCAGCGGGATAAAGTGATAGCTTACGCCTCTAGACAGTTGAAGATTCATGAGAAGAACTATACCACCCATGACTTGGAACTGGGTGCGGTAGTGTTTGCCTTAAAGATCTGGAGACATTACTTGTACGGTACCAAATGCACCATCTACACCGATCACAAGAGTCTTCAGCACATCTTTGAGCAAAGGAGTTGAACATGAGGCAAAGACGCTGGGTGGAATTGTTAAACGACTATGATTGTGCTATTAAGTACCACCCGGGGAAAGCAAATGTAGTTGCTGATGCGCTGAGTAGAAAAGAGACTGCTAAACCTCGACGTGTGCGAGCTCTGCAACTAACGATTAGTACGCAATTACCTGAACAAATCCGATGATGCTCAAACTGAAGCTCTGAAAGTAGAAAAATATGAGTTTAGAAGGGTTACGAGGAATGGAAAAGCAATTAGAAGTAAAGCGGATGGGATTCGTTATTCATGGATAGACTATGGGTACCTCTACACGGAATCTGAGAGACTTGGTGATGAGTGAGGCTCACAAGTCCAAGTATTCTATACATCCTGGATCTGACAAGATGTACCACGATTTGAAGGCGCACTATTGGTGGCCTAACATGAAAGCAGATGTAGCTACTTATGTGAGCAAGTGGACCTGCTCGAAGGTTAAAGTGGAGTATCAGAAACCATCTGGTTATTACAACAACCCGAGATCCCTATGTGGAAGTGGGATCAAATATCAATGGTTTATTACTAAGTTACCTCGTACTTCTACGGGTTGTGATACAATATGGGTTATCGTGGATCGATTGACAAAATCTGCTCATTTCCTAGCGATAAAGGAAACAGATAAGATGGAGAATTAACCCGACTTTATCTGAAGGAGATCGTTTCGAGGCATGGAGTACCGATCTCAATTATTTCTGATCGCGATTCTCGTTTCACATCACACTTCTGGCAGTCGTTGCAGAAAGCTTTAGGTACACGATTGGATATGAGTACTGCTTATCATCCACAGACTGATGGTCAAAGCGAGCGTACTATACAGACTTTGGAGGACATGTTACGTGCTTGTGTGATTGACTTCGGGAATAACTGGGAAGTTCACCTACCATTGGTGGAATTTTCTTACAACAACAGTTATCACACTAGTATAAAGGCAGCACCTTTGAAGCTTTATATGGGAGAAAGTGTAGATCACCAGTTTGCTGGGCTGAAATTGGTGATAGTCAATTAACGGGTCCTGAGTTAGTACACGAGACAACTGAGAAGATTGTTCAGATAAGAAACCGCATGGCCGCAGGCGAGCACAGACAGAAAAGCTATGCTGACAAACGACGAAAACCTTTGGAATTTCAAGTTGGTGACAAAGTTTTATTAAAAGTCTCACCGTGGAAAGGCGTAGTTCGGTTTGGTAAGCGAGGAAAGCTAAATCCGAGATACGTTGGACCATTTGAGATAGTGGAAAGAATTGGTCCAGTGGCTTATCGACTAGCCTTACCTGATTCATTGAGTGGAATCCATGATGTATTCCATGTTTCAAATCTAAAGAAATGTTTAACGGATGAAACGATGGTCGTACCACTGGAAGAAGTTCAAGTAGATGAACAATTACGTTCATTGAGGAACCTGTCGAAGTGATGGTGTGAGGTGAAAACGCTTAAGCAAAGCAAGATACCCATCGTCAAAGTTCGTTGGAACTCGAGACGTGGACCAGAATTCACGTGGGAACGTGAAGATCAAATGAAGCTTAAGTATCCTCAGCTATTTGAAAGGACGATGCCAGCCGGCGAAGGTATTGATTAAATTTCGGGACGAAATTTCTTTCAACATGGGGATGATGTGACAACTCATCCAAAACTCACACGATTTTCGATTTCCTTGTGCCAATGCAGTAGACCAGTGATGGAACACTCACCATGTAACGCAATTTTCGGGACGAAAATTCTTTCAACATGGGGATAATGTGACATCCGGTAATTTTCCGTTACCAAACTCCGTTAGTTCCGTTAAGTCTTGCATACACGTGTCGGGAGCACACACTAGTTGTCGTTGAACGTTGGTGACTTAACAATAATCAGTAATGTTAAATTGATGATAATTAGGTTAACAATGTGATTATTAAGTTATGCTTATGTGATTTGAATGTTAACTGTAATGTTATCGCGTAACGTGAAAACGTGCATATTATTCGTGTGTTTTGTGATAAATGGGAATTATGCATGATTGTATTTGTGATTAATAATAATTGTGTTTAGTAGTTAAAAACTATTTAAAAACTATTCAAAAAGCTTAATTTTATAAAATACAAATTATAAGGGTTAAAAGGGTAATTATGGATTATTTAATAAAATAAAAATCAAAAACCCAACCCTAAACCCCCCTCGGCCGCGACCAAACCCTCTCCCCTCTCCCTTGCGAAATCGATTGAGAAAAGCACAAACCTGCGATTTGGACGATTGCAAGGCATACAACACTAGAAGCATCCAATTGCGTTCCTTTTCGCGATTTAAAGGTAAATTCGTGTTTCTTTCATGTGTTTGTTCTAGCCGAAAGTTATTTGCGATTTGCAATGGGAGGCCGAAAGTTGTTTGATTGTTGATGTTAATGTGTTGTTAGATAGATTACATGTTGATTAACGTTGATTATGCAAGAAAGTTTGGATTTTGGTTGTTTGTTCATAGGATTATCTTGGCCGTGAGTTTGAAGTGATGTTGGATCAAATTGGATGTTGAATGTTGGTTGTTTGATGTTGTAATGATGTTAGTTAGGTTGTATGCATGTTAGTTAACGTCGATTATACAAGAAAGCTATGATTTTGATGCATTGTTCATAGGTTACTAATAATAGTAACTTTATTTTGCATGAATTGATGATTGGATGATGTGTGAATGTTATGGATGTGTTTGTGATGATGATTAGATGCTAGATGGTGATATGAATGTTAGGAATTCAAGAATGCATGTTGTAGTTCATACCTTACTAAAATAGTAACTTTTGGGTATGAAAGTTGATGAATCATGATGATTAGGTGTTGTTGATCATGTTTAGATGTTGTCATGGACTTGAATTGGTATATAATTGATGAATTCATGAATGTTGTGTGAGTTTGATGAATTTGGGATGAACTTTCCCAAAGGGAAACTTTAATTGTGCAAATCCTTGAATTGGATGATTTGAGCATGTTTGGGATATTAGGATCATGCTAGTGTGTTCATGGATGGGTTCTAAGGTGACTAAATGTGTTGTTTATGTTGTATGAATGTGATTTGGGTTGTTATCTGTTTGGCCTGTTGTGATTTGCATGATTTGTATGATATCTAGTTATATGATGATCTAGGTAGTACATGTGGTGGTGATGTGCTATATGTAATCAAGTGGTATGTTGATCATGTATGATATGCTGTTGTGTTAGTTTAATGAATTATCACCTATAATGTCACCAACGGGTCCAACGGGTCAACTGGGTCAAATGTGTCTTGTATTCTTAAACCTTGAGTTCCTTGGTTTGTAGAGCACTTAGGGTTTCGTATGTTTTTGTGCACACGTACTTATGTACTCTTGTATTCTAGGTGACCTTTGAAGGTTGTTTTCCTTCTTTCTTTCAAGTTAAACTCTAAGTTAATTCTTGCGCATACCAGGTGAGTTCTTGCCCCACTCATTTTACATAATCTCTTTTGGGGGAGATAGCATACTGTTGATCACAAACGCTTTTATATATGAGTGTGTATAATATTGATATAGTGTTGTTTACCATGGAAAGTCCTCACACTTTCGGGTTGTTAATATTGAATAGCGGGGAAATTTGGGTAGTACTACTGGGTCTGACGAGCCCCACCTGTGCGACTCGAGGTCAAACGGGTGCAATTTTGTCCTATCACATATTCGTCACGACCTGGTAAGTCGTGACGGGAGGCAACAAACGTATCACAGTCAGCTTCGATCGCGAAATCACTATGATTAATATTTTTATGTTAATAGACTAGCTATCTATTGCAATACACTACTTATGCTCTGAAAACTATTGATTGGTTTATATTTTAACGCAAACTCTTGAACTCACCAACCATGTGTTGACTTGTTTAGTATGCTATTCTCAGGTTAAGGTTGCCAGTTGCCTAGGAGCACGCACACCAGCATCGTTGAGTTGTCTACATTGTTTGTTTACACATTTGGGTTATTTTTCCTATTAAACATTTGTGTTTGGGGCGCGTATGTTTTGCGCATTCTCTTGACATATTACTTGTTTTGGGTTTTCTGTTTAAAAACGCTTCCGCAGTATTTTAAACGCTTCCGCAGTATTTTAAACGTTAACTCTGGTTTTGTTTATTTATCATATAGAGTCGTTCTTGGTAACTAATGACTGAGATCCTGGTATGTCACGCGCCTCGCGGTAAAACCCCGCTCGCGGATTTTGAGGGTGTGACACATATTACAAACAAAATTCAATCCATTAGAAAAATATTACAAAACTAATAAACCTAATAACCAAATGACATTACCATCGTCGTTAATCAAGAAACAAATAAAAACATCATTATTTTAAATTGTAAGAATTCAACATAGAATTTGATAATTATAGAGGATGAGAAGTAATGTAAATATGAGGATGTACTGATGTAACATGGGGTTAATCTGATGTGAATATAGGAGTCTTGATGTAACATGGTGGTTGCAGTAACGTAACAATGGTTACACTAATGTAAAATAGGTTTCACTAATGTTCCTTTGAAAACAAATCCTAATACTTACAGTTAATTACATCATATTGTCATCACCTACAGTGAATTACATTAAAGAAACAAGTGTTAGTGAATGTTTGTTGTGGACACTTAGGCTGTACACTGTAGACACTTGAACTTCTTAGAATGTCCGCTGTGAACACTTAGGTTATCCGCTATGGATGGATGTCCACAGCGGACAGCCTAAGTGTCCATAGCGGACATTCTAAGAATATTTAAGTGTCCGCTGTGGACACTTAGGCTATCCACTGTGGACACTTGAACATTCTTAGAATGTCCATTGTGGACACTTAGGTTGTCCGCTGTGTACACTTGAATGTTTAAGTGTCCATAGCGGACAGCCTAAGTGTCCACAACGGACATTCTAAGAATGTTTTAATTGTCCACAGCGGACAGCCTAAGTGTCCACAACGGACATTCTAAGAATGTTCAAGTGTCCACAGCGGACAACTTAAGTGTCCACAGCAGACATTCTAAGAATGTTTAAGTGTCCGCTGTGGACATTTAGGCTGTCCGCTACGTTGTGGACACTTAGGTTGTCCGCTGTGTACACTTGAATGTTTAAGTGTCCACAACAGACAGCCTAAGTGTCCACAGCGAACATTCACTAACACTTATGTCCATCCTTTTGGTTGTTAGGTTTCTGAAGTCATAGAGTTGTAATTACATAGTTTAATATCGTTTCTTTTACATTGTTTTACAGATTGATTTACATTAGTTAATATTGGTTTGCATAGTTAAATCAAGATCTGGTCACTATTGTAGGTTATGTTCAGTAGTCGTTAGACGATGAGCTATGTGTTGTTCGGTTCACCACCATAAACCGCAATCAAACCCACTGGTGGGGCTTCTATTTCTGGACTGGCAGTGGTGGTCGGAATCGGTTATGGTTATTGTGTAGATGATGATGAGGTCGGTTGTTGGGTTGTGGTTGTAGTTGATGGATAATAAATAAAAGAAGATAATATGGTTTAAGGGTGGATAGTACAGTAGGTGAATAAAAAATAAAAAAAGTACTTTTTGGAGATTGTACAAAAAAGATGACAACATAAAAGATTACAATTTTACCCTTATAATCTTCACCATTAAAATGGAATATTCTATTTTGATGTCAAATGAAAGGTGGATACTTGGGTTAAAGAGTTTTCACAAAAAGGGAAGGTTTTCACATGAACCATATCCTATATATATATATCACACGGCACACACACACACATAACATAAACAAACATGCATAAATATGTACACATACCTACAACACACATATACGCATATATATATGCATGCATACATATAGCCGCACACATACACATATTCATATATATATATATATATATACTATGCATACATACAAATTATATAATTTGATTAGAAAATTTAATTAAAATTAATAACAAAGTCTAGTCAAATCACCACCTTTTCTAGCCAATGCATGAGGCTTGTGTGTCTTGAAAGCCTCTAACCCCTCAATCTCAACAAAATCTTGTTGCAACCAAGAAACTAGATCCTACACCTCCTCTTCCCCCTTCATTCTTTCCTTCGGCCGAGCACCCACAAAACCACCACTACCCTTCAAACATTCATCTACTCCACCCTCTAAACATACTCAAATTCTCTCTACTTGAAAACCACTAACCAAAAACTCACTTTCACATCCAAGAATACAAGAGTTCCAGCCATTTGAAGCCTTAGTCGACCCAAGCACAATCACCATCATCTTCATCAAACCAAGGTAAGCACACAACTCACACACTTGTTCATTTTCTAGCCTCTATCTTCCATTTCCTTCCATGATAAGACCTGCCCTAATATCTTTTTTTTAACAGCTTTCCCTTGTCATTTCAAGTCCCCACTACAGCCTTGAAACCCCCACAATCCACCGTTGCATCAAGGTAATTCGTTAACACCCGAAAACACGCGAAACCTCACGTATCGTCACGATAGTGACATGGAAAACCTCATGACACCCCAACTTCACATGAACTTCTAAAACACTATATTTTTCAGTAAGTAAATGATACAAAAGCTTTCATTCAATCCATCTTGGTCATACACCTTGTTTTGATAAAACTAGTCTACTCGAAAACATGTTTTTCACAAAATGCAAAAGTATATAATCTAAGTGCATAAATTATAGTTTAAATATTTTTGGAAGTTAAACTTACTTATTTAAACCTAATAATAAAAGTTCATAATTTATAGAATTACTATTTGTATTTTATGAATGGCATAAAGTGTGAAAATTCACTAATTTTTGTAATAATTCTAGAAATTAGGTTGGGGTTCTAAACTACTAAAATATGGAGTGAGATACATATTATATAGCTTGTAAGACTATTGGGAATGGGAAAAACCAAGCTAAAAGGGTAAATGTAGAGAAACCGGGACTTAAGGGACAATTGACGAGACTAACCGGGCTAGGTAACGAAAATGGTAAAACTATGAGATTTTGTTAATATAAAAATTCCTTTAGACTCATAACATTAATAAAAGCCTAGAAATAAAATTTCACAATTTTTAGAATTTATTTTATTGGTAAACAAAAATACGTAAGATATTCACTTGAAAATAGGGAAAATTGTTAAAAACGAGCTTAGAGAAATATTAGTGAAAACTACAGAACATATAAGTGAAAATAAGTATGTTAAAGACTTATGTGACAAAAAGTTCACCAAAAATAACCCAAACCCGTTAAAACTCGAACCGTTAACGTTTAAACTTCAAAATCGACAAGCAACCTAAGACCCAAAAATCAGTGGCTAATGGGCTATTAATGACTAAAAGAAGTTAAAAACTAAATATTTATAATTATAGAGTATTCTAAAGGATTTTACAAAATATATTATTATTATATAAATAAATACCGGTTTAATAATTAGTAAAATCATAAAATTCATATATATAATCCTTAATCTCATGAAATTGATTTTTTTTTTCAGTAGGGTATAACTTACAACGTAAATTAAAAATTTAGGTTAATAAAAACCAAGAATTAAAACTCACATCACGAAGTACCCGAATCGCGATACGGTACACGTTAAAAACACAATAAGCAACTCATCAATCCTATAGCCATAAGTCTAACACTCCAAAGAAAAATTATTAATTAATAAGTTATAATTAAGATATAATCATTATTTGAACTATTCAACGACCTCAAATAAGAAAGTCTTCAAATATAACTCTATAAAACACTTAAACCGAAAACAAGCTCTTGAAACCGTTAAGAAAAATCAATTGACATAGAAACTAACTTATTCAGTAGCCTAATCCACTTAAAACCATAAAATTCATCATAAGTAATTATAGTGCAAAACCCCAAACTTTAGGGTCAAAAATATCAATCTAGCAAAGTTAAAGGACCAAACTTACCAACTATTAAAACCTTACTGATTTGGGACCATATCACCTTATAAGAACAAATGATAACCTGAACTTATAAGATAATGACCTAACCTTAAGCAAAAACTAAGGATACTAACTCAAAACTTATGGGCCTAAAATAAGATTGCACATGTGTAACATATAACACCAAACCCAGTAAGACAAATACAAAACACGAGGGTTGGGTTTAATTGATCACTTAATAAGTACTAATTCATTTGAAATAAACATAGGAACCCTCCCCGTCAGTAGCATCCAAACCTTGCAAGTAACCACGTGATCAACCCTCAGGTAAGTCTCATGAAACCCCAATTTACTTTTAAAATTTTTGGGGTGAAATACATACTCGTTGGTTATTATATTATCATGGTGCAATACTACTTGCTCTTGTCCTCGAACGGAGCACAATCATTAACTCCATTAGGAGCCGCGTGATTTGTGGATAGTACTATTTGGGGAATCCCTCGCACACAATGGGCCCTTTATGCAGGGAAACCCCCATTGAGATTCAATAATCGTTGTGTCACAAATTAGTGCCTTTTAACCGTGCTTAGCAGGGCATATTTTAGCACTCAGGCGGGAAAGTCCGGGTCAGGTTTGATTGTGATACTTTCTATAGTGCACCTTGGATATTATATTATTGTTATGGTCACTAACAAATTTATTGAATATTATTTTTGTCACGAATGGTAATGTGTCTTAAACTCATGAGCTCACCAATATTATGTTGACGTATTTGGGTGTGTATTTCAGGTGAAGTTTAATTGACAAGTGTCAAAGGATAGGTGTCGCCTTAAATGGACCTTTGGAGTCTTAGCCACCGCCCTATCCACCTTATTATCTATGAACAATTAAATTAATATGTTTTATTCAGATATTTAAACAATGTAATTTATGAATATGTTAAATGATGTAATGCTTAAGTTTGAAATAGTTTAATTCCGCTGCATTGTGATGATATCAGTCAGTCACGACCAGACCCGGTCAACGTGGTGTGACAAGAGGCCTTAACCATTCAGCATTAGACCTCTTAACCATTCAGCATTAATATAATGCTTAACCATTCAGAGGCAAATATCTGAAGTGCTGAACCATTCAGACATCTGAATCATTAAGAGGATGATTCAGATACTACCAAACAGCCTCTTAATTTACATGGATTATAAAGATGGAAAATATATCAAAATGAGAATAATTACAAAGTACATGAGAAGGAAGCTTGTGAGTTTAATTAAATTGATTAGCCATTACTATTTAGTTAAACTATCTAAAAGCCCAGCTTTTGACTAATGCTATATATACTAATGCTAATGGGTGGCCGCATGTGATCACATTTTACTATACATGTAAGGCTATCCTACTCAAGTTGTAGATAAGTATTTTAGAAATCAAATTAGCGTCCACTTCTTGTCATTGCTTACTTTAAGCTCCAACATAGATCATGATGTTTCAAATATGAATGAACATTAACAAAATTTCTTGCCTTTCTTTACGTAGTTAAGGTCTTAGAACTAGCTGAATAAATACCAACACTTTTGTGCATAATGATTTTTATTCTCCAATACTTTGCCATAATTGATTATACAAAATGATCCCACTCGATGATATTGGTTAGTTAAGACATTCCAAGAGAGTTTTTAGTCAATTCAAGAAATAAAACTGTAAATGAACAACGATCAAGAGAAGGTGTTCAATCTTACTGATTCACATCCATTTGTTGTAAGTGAACTGGTTACTTTAAGGGATTCTAGATCCAAAAAGTAAACCTCTTAAACAACACTAATGGTTTATACTGACTGTTGGTTCAGGCCCCTTTGAAACACACACAGTACACACTCACGTATATATGTGGGAGTAAATTTTGAAGAAGAAAAACTCACTTCTCATTTCCATAAACAAAACATGCCATTTTTAGGCAATCACATGCACCCACTAATCCTACAATTACGTAAACAAACAGACTCCAAGTCTTTCACTTTCACACGTTTCCACCTATTTACTTGGTCAAACTATTGACTCATTCATACATAAATTAACTCTAGTTAAAACAATTAAACAAACGTGAATAATATGGAAGACTTCTATTGCACATTTGGATCCAACTCAAATCTAAAACCAGTGTTGTAAAAATCGCTAGGCGCTAGTCGAGCGGTGAGGTGGGACTAGGGATTAATCGGGATTAATCGGATCGGAATTTTTATATGTAATTTTTTATAACTAATATATATAGCATAGTTCAAACATAAATAGTTAAACTTAAACATAGAAAATTAAGCTTAAACATAGCAAATTGAGATTCAAATATTGACATATTAGTTCAAATAGAAGATCAAGTAGTTCAAAATTCATCATCTAGTAATCTAGTTCAAAATTCATCATCATCTTGGTGATAAAGGTTCGATCGACAGTTTTCTTCTTCAATTTGGTGACTGGTGAGTGACGGCTAGGTCTTAATTTGGTGATAAAGGTTCGATTTGTTGGGTTTCTAAAGTGATAAACCATTGACGGGTATGTTGACCGATTTCTCCGATTTGGAGCGATTTGGTCCGATTTGGAGCGATTTGTACCGCCTTTGACCGACTTGGACCGACTACCGATTAGTGTCTCCGATTACATGAAATCGCAAAGGTTGCCCTCCAATTCCCGATTCCTCGCGATTAATCGGCGCCTAGCACCGATTTTTCCAACACCGTCTAAAACCCACGTGAAACCATGACTCGTCGGACCCGTGACCCGTGAACTAAACCCGATTAAGATTAACCCAACACTGACAAGTCTAACCATGCACTGCTTATATACTTCTTTTAGTTCCTAATGCTCTCAATTTCATGCTAATTGGAAATGTAAGCTTTAGAAATTAGAAGTAAATCTAACAAAGCACTGTTAGTTTGTTCACCTTAGATTCATGAAAGCACCAAATACTCATTTAAACTTCCAAATGGTCAATGCATGTTGGCCACCAAAATTGATATTTGCTGACTAAGAATACTCATATACTTCTTGAAAAGCAATTTGATCACACCTTGAGCAACATGAAATTTTAGCGTTTATTTTAATAGGAACTCTCTTGATAATATGCGTACTGCTCTAGGATATGGCTTTGTTTATACTATAATAACATGCGAATATTTAGCACTGATGGGGTAAACTAATACATGTTTTTAAAATTTTAATATTCATGTAAGATATGGTTCTGCTAATTTATTAGGGACCTTTACAGAAATCTAACTAACTTAATAATAAGTTATTAGGGGTAGGGTTATGCAGCCTCTATTTGTAGTTGTTGAAGAATACAAAGCTTCCAAACCACGATCAGCTGTTTAATCTTTTCCTCTGCTATTTTGCAACTTCAATAAGTACATTAGAAAGAGTAGTTTAAAAATTCACCAGAAAAACATTTAAACTTCCATATGAGCAATGCATGTTGTCCACCAAGAATGTCTTTTATGGACTAAGAAGACCCATATACTCATGAAAAGCAATTGATCATATCTTAAGCAACATCAACTTTATCATATTTTAATAAAATATTATGCATCTAAAAGAATACTTCATGATATAATAAACCTGATACATAGCTTGCAACATCAACAGCCATTTAATCTTTGCCTATGTGGGCCAATAAACTTCAGATTCTTTACCCACAAAAAATTTCACTGTTCTCTTCTTGTTTTTTGGAAAATGGTACACTTGCATTGGGATTATTGAATCATGAGCCATTGTTTCTAAAATTACCAGCATTATTCTTGTAATTTGGGCATGCCAAGAAAGTAATGACATTGGGGGTGGTCAAATAATAGTGGAAATGCTGCAATCAACAGTTTATGTGTATCTCAATTGAACATAGCATAGTGAAAGCTTGAAATCAAAATAGAAATGTATCATTTGTTTAAGAAATTCCAGACCCCAATATCATCCTTATCAAAATTTTAAAATATTTGGACTCAAAGTGGTACATATAAAGTATGTATGTGTCCTCACAACCGATTAGATCAAGACAAACTAACTAAGATTTAAATGTACATATAATGCTAATAAGATGAACCATAAGAAAATGCGCATGAGTAGAAGTTATATGAAATAATTCAGTAAAAGCAAACAACTGTTGATAGAAAAGTCAGATTCTTCAAATAAGAAGAGTATTTGTAATTCATGTTTGTAACACCACAACAATTACAGCAGTAGCTAAAAAAAGTGTAGATACAAAGCTCTCCTAAACGACAATAATGTAAAAATTGATAGGAATAAAACTAACAGCACAGAGCACAGAATGTGAATCTTCATTTGAGTCCATTTGGGTGGAAATAGAAAAATGAGCAAAAATTCCCTGCCTACCAAAGAATGTACAATTCCATGAAATCTACTGTAACCTTAAGTATTATCTTCTATCTGCATCTAATTAATCAAGATTTTGCAATCTATGAATGAAGGTCTTTAAAGTTGATAAAAGAAAGTTAAGAAAGCTTTTAGAAGTGTTTGTTCTTTTTGGCTTCTCCCTTGACAGGCATTACACATTCATAAACACAAACATAAGTAACTTAAGTAGATAAGAAATCTGAATTCAATACCAATGCAAAAAGTTCAAAATACCGGCTGTATCAAGAAGTTTAAGCCGTCACCCCCTTAACCGTTCTCTAGAAGAGTTTAGAGTGTCGCATCAGCCATATGCCTCTCTTTTAGCTCTGTGAGGGACATATCCGCCTCCAACTTGATGCTTCGATTCAAGCCCTACCTGCAACTTGACGGCCAACAACATGATCAAAATTCATACATCTGGTACATGATTTAGTTATTGTTAATAGTAAATAAATAGAGTGAGAGAGAGGAATAAGGTGATTCAAAAGCAGAAACATCGAATCACCTTTGCAATTTAGAGGGTGAAGGTGATTTCATTAAGGAAGAAGTAAACACCAAATTAGCTTCTCCTCTTCCTCTGCTAATGGTGGTGTCACCGAAGGAGGTCACCACCTGTGCACGGGTGGCCAAACTCACGCATTCAAGATTTGTGATAAGAAACCATCGGCGGCGATTTCAGTGAATGGGGTGATGGTAACGGAGGACGATTCAGTGTCGCCATTGAGAAAGGGGAAGTAATGATTTAAGAAACAATTAAAATTTGGTTTAAACCATCAAAACTGAATTGCTACACCGCACGACTGGCAAACTAACCAACGCAGCTTACTTGCTCAACCTGATGTATTTGACAGCGTTCGTAAATATTTTCTGAGTTTCAGATTAGTACCGGCCAATAAGTAAAAGTTATGATTATTAAAATCCAATAATCATAATTATAATAATAACATAGTAACATTATATCAAATTTTTTACATTTCATAGTTCTTTTTAATTTATTGTTTTATTTTTTGATGAAAATTGATGATCAGGTCTCTCACATGATCTATATTAGATCAAAGTAGTTTAATATCATAGTGTTTTCGGTTAGATAAATGATAGGAAAGTTAAGAGAAAAATTATTAAAATTCTTTCTTTCTATACTTCTCATTTGTTTCATTCACAACCTCAAAATGCAAATCTTTTCTAGTTTTTTTCAACTTATGTTCACTTTCACTCTAAAAATTACTTAGTTCTTTTACAAACTAAACCGATTCGTTTACAATTGAGCTTTAATGCTTGGAGGCGTTGTTCCACCACTTAATCTTTGCTTTATCATAAAAAGAACTAGAACATTTAATAATTAATATCTCCATAAATTAAGCTCCATCGACATTTCAATGTTAAAATAAGTTACACTATCACACATAACATAACTAAATTAAGATTAAAATACAGATCATCATCATAATACAAATACATACACTTCCTAGGTTTAACGAGTTACTTGACAAATCAAATACCAGATCACCAAATCAGTGTAATAACAAAAAAAGAAAACATATTGCTCGTCACCAAATCAACTATTAATATGAGAATATTGAAATCACACACTTAGAGTATAAAACGTGAGGTGAAAAAAGTAAGAACAAACTAGGATATAGAACATAAAATTTAGATTTAAATGAGCCGAAACAAATCAAATCAAACTACAGTTGGCTTGAACTTGATTTATTTACAAACCAAACCGAACTGAGCCGACTCTTTTACAATTGCCAAGTCGGTTGGTTACCACCAAATCGATTTTAAATGTTCCAAAACGGCAAAAAACAGTATTAATATCATATCATCTTCTCCGAAGTCAACAAACCCATATGTCATGATATCCTCTTTTCCGAAACCCTAGAACTGATAATGAAGATGAAGGATGATCATTTCACCAATGTCGTTCATCACCACGTGACCTGCTTCATGCCTCCAAACCAACCCTCATCTCCACCTCCAGCTCCACAATTATTCCTCCATCGGCTATAAGATGAACAATCCATAACTGAAGATGTTCTACTCGAGCATACAATCAACATAATCATGAAGAAGAAGCTCTTATTCTTCGCATTTTCCTTAGTTTTGTACTCAAATTTCGCATTCACACAATCAGCAAAGCTCCATACACAAGAATGTGGGTGGTCGTTTTCTATTTTCACTGATTACATGTCATGTCCCACGAAGGAGGGATTAATGGTGATTGTTGTGCGTGTGAATTGATGCAGTGACGACACTGAAAGTAATATGGAAAAAGTTAGGGCTTGTGGGGAAGAAGCAATGGGATTTTGATAAGGATCCATGCAGTGGCGAAGGGAATTGGGGGCTCTATGTTCTATGCGATTGCTCATTTGAAAGTAATACCACCTGTCATGTTAATGCCATGTACGTATTCCTGATCTTGTTTCTGTAATTTGCAAGCCAAATGGAAATTGAAGCCGTTTACTTAAGATTTTAAAGAAAAACTAGTAAGAAGATTCGCGTGTTACGACGGATCTTGTGTAAGACAAAGAAATATAACTGATGCATGACAAGCTATAACAAAATTGTTGAAGAACTAGATCAATAACACAGCTGTACTTGCAGCTATGATCAAGGCAATTAAACCAAGTAAAATAATAGGAAACACTCTGTAATAATATTCAATTGGATAGGTTACTTTGTCATCTCTCTGCTGGGAAGTCACAGCAACTCTGCTCGATATGCCCTTTCACTCTTTCTCACTGCACTGTCCTATCTTTCTTCCTTTCCCTTAATAAACAACTCTAATAACATATTTCTTAATCTTGAATTGATCAAGAGTTTATCTTTTAACACCTATACCATATTAACTAGAAGATCAACCCTTATATATGACTATATGAGGAAGTAGTATAGGTTTGGTTTCTTGTATGGCGCTCATGAACATGTCGCTTGCATATTACTTTTATTGAGTAGATAGGGGCTGTCTTAGGTTTAACTACCCAAAATCACAATAATAAAGTCATAACATGATTTCTGAGTGGGGATAATAGGTATTTTAATCTTTTGATAATGGTTTCTCATTGTAAGATAATCCCTAATTTTAAACAATCAAGACTTATAGTTTTTTTTTCTTTTACAATATAGATCTATAATATCCTTTAATCTCTCAACTACTCTTCCATCAGAGTTTGTGAAGCTTCGGTACCTTCATTCTTTGTAAGAAATATCCCTATATATATTTTTTATTTTATCATCATAGTGAAATGATAATCGTATTGTTTAATTAATGAAGGGAATTTAGTCGTAACTACCTCAGGGGAACTATACCATCTGAATGGGCTACCATGCGCTTGAGCAACCTGTAAGGACCAAACGACCATTTTTCACTCTGATTAGCAATTTTTTGTCTGCAAAATAATTATTTTACTGTAATAATTTTTCGTAATTCTTTTTATACCTTCTGATAACATATATTTTAACTTCTCATTATGCATATATGCAGCTCACTCATGGGTAATTGGTTATCTGGGTCATTTCCAACAACTCTAACAAGAATGACCACCCTTCGATATTTGTAAGCCACATTACCACTTCTTTAGTAGTTAGAATATGAAAATAATTATAATGAAGTAGAATCATAAACATGATGTTATTCTTCTTAAATTTTATTGTGAATTGTCTCTATTTTTCGTAGAAACATAGAAGGAAATCGCTTTTCAGGATCCATACCCAAAGAGATTGCAAACTTGAGAAATTTGGACACGATGTACTAATTTCTTACCTTTTTAACACAAACACACACGCACGCACGCACACGCACACGCACATACACACACATAGGGGAGGGTTAATAAGAAAACCATAATTTACGTATATGTAGAACTATGTGTTATGTATATGTAATTCATACAAGTTACATATGTGTAACTCAATTTTCGTTCCGTCATGAATGAAGGGATTTAAACTAGAGAACTTATAATCAACTAAAATAATGGGGTTATAATTTACTTAAATACCCTTTAGTCAATTAAAATAACAAATAATTTATAATAATGTGATTGGCTAAAGGTGGTTTTCATGATTTTCTCAAAAGTTGGTGGTTTTCTCTTGATCCCTCCACTACACATACATACACGCTTTAACGACCCATAAGGAAAATTAATATATTAAAGTTGAGAACTTCTCTTTAGTTTTTCCTAAAGAAGCTACCATGTTCATGTAAAACTTTGTATACCTAGTGTTTTATCTTCAAATGATTTCACTGGACAGCTGCCTATTACACTTGCAAAACTTATCAACTTGACTCATATGTGAGTATTTGTAAACTTGGATGATAATTGATAAAGAGAGATGATTTGTACACCATATATGCACCACCAAAATACTTTTTTTTCCCACTATTATGCCCCTTGCATTACTTCACTTCATTTCTTCAACCTCTCACTTTGTAACGGAAAAGTGGTCAAAATCAATGTTTTTTGGTGGTGTACAAATCACCTCTCATCCATAAAGGTTTAACATATTTTTTAACTTTTATAAGTTTGTTACATTTTTAGAAGGATAAGTGACAACAATTTCACTGGAAAGATACCAAACTATATTAGCCATTGGACAAAAATTGAGACATTGTAAGAACATTGTAAGAACTTTGTAAGGGAAATTACATAGAAAGGTAATATACTTTCGTTGGTTTTTTGTGTTAACCATTAAAATCTTGATTTAAGGTAACCAAAATTATATACATGTATGATTAAGGCTGGGCCTAGTGCCTTTGCCTAAAATCCAAGAAAAGAAAAGAAACTATATATATTTAAGCCCAAATTGGCCAATGATCCTCAACACAAATGGTTGCCATGAGGTACGCAAGAGTTCATTAAAATATGAGATCTTGGGTTCTGGTCCCACTTGTGACATAAAAAGGGTTCAGGTTGGCCATGGGGTTTTCTGACTTCTCATCTAGGGTGGGTTTCCTCCTGAGAGTGGTCTAAGGTTCGGACCCGATTGATGGGGACGAACTATTGTAGGAGCTTCCCTTCGGGGATGTGCCAGCCTAGAGTCTCAAGGTTCCGTACTCGAGTAATGGAGATGATCGGGTGGGCTAGTGACCCGTCAATGATCCAAATAACCGTTCAAAAAAATTTAAGCCTGAATTGAGGGTGCTAACGATATATCTTATGTTCTGGGACCCATCTGGTTAGCTTCAATCTCTCCAACCAACTTTTTTTTTTTATCCTTTTCTATTGAAAGTCATTGAATTTGTTAATTTTGATACATAAATTTTATTTAGATAATTATTTATTATTTAATTTTGTTTCTTATGTTTAATCTTATTTAAATATGTTTTTTATTTATAATTTTGATTTGTTGTATCTAATATTAATTGTATAGTTGTTTAACTAAGTTAAATTTTTTTATTTCAATAACTTGTTTAATTAGTTATGTTAATTATTTATTTTTTATTATTCTTTTGTTAGTAGCTAAGCAAGTTTTTTGAAAAGAGAAGCACCATCTTCAAGTGTAATCTGTGTCTTAGAAAAAGATGACTTGCCAATGTTACTAATTATATGGAATTAAACATCTATAAAAGATGAAAACACGTATGAAAACACCTAGAAACAACTCTAAATGGTAATTTGTTCCATTTTATGTAATAAAGTGTGTTTTTCAAGTTATGTTAAATTGTTTCATGGCATTTTATCATCATTTGTTGTTTCCTTTGACCCGACCATTTTGACCTGACTTATATTTTGCCCCTAAATCGAAAATTCTTGGATCCGCTTATGTGATGACATGGCAATTGACATGCCAATAATTTTGACCATTGTTGACTTTTTGACGTGGCGTTGTGGCGTCTACAGTTTAAAGATTAATAGGTGGAAACAAAGTTGGTTACTTGAAATGAATTTCCGTCTATAGAGTATATTACCTATTTATGCAACTTCTCCAACTTTTGTTTATTTTGTTGGAAATTTCTGTCACTTGCTAAGGATGTATTTATCTAAAATATGTCCACATTTTATTTATGACACAGACATATACAAGGTTGTTCTTTTGAGGGACCTATTCCTTCTAGCATCTCTGTCTTAACAAAACTGAATGATCTGTATGCCTTTTGCCACTCAGTTTGATTTCCTTATTCTTGCGGCATTTGCTGATGAGATGACTACATATACTAAGTGATGAAATTTTTTCCCTACATTTATGTTGAGATACAGGAGAATCAGTGACTTGAAAGGTGTAGCTTCTACTTTCCCGCCACTGAAGAAAATGACACAACTGAACATATTGTGAGCTTTCTATTTTTGTATGATGATTTCCGTTTTTGGTATTGAAGTGAAGATATTAATAACCATCTGGAATCATGCAGGGTACTTAGGAATTGTTTGATTCATGGGACAATTCCTGAATATGTTGGGAATTTGAAAAGTCTGATAAGTTTGTAAGTCACTTTTGCCAAGTATAAACTAATTTTGAAACTCTTTTTACTTTTAAGAACTAAAACATAAAAAAATGGATGCCTAGCATGATACAATAATTTCATAATGACAGTCCTCATATCAAAACTATCAAGGGGGTGTTTAGATGCGGATTTGAAAATGATTATTTGATTATTGTCCTTCAATTTGCAATAATCATTTATAATGTCCGGATAATAGATTCAACTTGTGCTATGAAATTCAGTTATGGATAGTCAGGTTCATACCAACTGCTCATATACGTACTGCAATATAATTGATAATATATAGGGAAATATAATTCAAAACTTCTATTTCCATTTCCACAACACATCTCTGCTTCTATTTTTTTCACAAAAATGTCCTTTTTGGTCCTCTTAATAACTAATTAATGAAATAATTAAATTGTTGAACATCAAACATTATTTTCTACAACCTCAGTCAACTTGTTTCATTACCAGTGACTATTGCATATCAATATCACTTTATCACTTTCAAAATACACAATCCATTGTCCTTTAATCTGAGAGAAGAAATGAAATGATATGCATTGTATATAGTTCTTGTGGCATTTACATCATAAGGATTATGTATATATAGGAAGGAACCACCTCTATGCTAAATTCTAAATTTCTAATACTGGGCTGTAGCATTAAGTCATTAACTAATATGACATATAATCTAACAATCCCCTAACAGGGAAGTCCATTAAAGGTATATAAACTTTAAACTAATTCTGTTATATTTTATGAAAATTTAGTGTCTTATAAAATTCCACTGTTTACGTATTGGATGTATGTGGTATTCATTAATTTAAGGTGTCTGGGAACCTATTTTTTATATCTTTCATTGATGCAGAGACCTCAGTTTCAACAATTTGACTGGCGAGATACCATCATCTTTTTCCCAACTAGGAAATGCAGAGTATATGTATGTGATTTATCTTCAACAATATTTTTTGTCTTCCAATTTTAATAACTATGATCATTTAATAGTTACCTGACCAAAAATAATCTTACTGGACTTATGCCTGGATGGGTCTTGTCAAGCACCAAGAACGTGTAAGGATAATATTTCCTTATAATTATCATTTCACTACATGATACATGAACATCAATGATCCTAAAATGAATCTCATAAGCTTTAAGTAATTGTGTGTGTTGAGCGAAAATAAGGGATACAGTGTAATCATATTAATAGCTAGATGATTTTTTTCAAGCAAGCATAGTTAGTAGGAAACTAATCAACTAATTACTATGGTAAAATCCTTATAATAACAGTTTAACAAATCTTTAGTGGTTGTTTGTGTCTATATGTATTTAAATATTTGTGTTGTTTACAGGGATGTTTCTTATAATTATTTTACTTGGGACAAGACATCCAGTCCAAAAAGTGTGAACAAGAGAATATGTAAGTTTGTTTCTTCTTTGTAGCAAAGAGGTAGGTTTGGTTTTATATGTGTTGTTTATGCTTAGTGTACAAACAAAATTTTCACTACTTGACTCAGAAATGTGGTGGAGAGCTATTCTTCGTCTTCAAATAAACAGTAAGAAACATAACCCTAACTTCATCTAAGGTCATCAGTCACATCGAGTGTTGGAAAGCATAAAAATATGGCCTAAACATGCCCATGTCCGGTCCTATAATAGTTGCTAAAGCCTGGTCATTCGCATGGGAAAACTAAGGGATTTTGGCCCGGTATTTGTTTTTCATTTATATATTTCTTTAAATATGAAAATATATTTAAATTTTCGTTATAAACACCTTCGATGTAAAACTAGGTATTTTAAATTCTAAGATAAAGCTTTTTAACATAAATTGGGATACATATTTTTTAACACCTCAAATTAGTTTTATTAAGCAAACTTTCGAGCTCAAACGGGCCTAGGACGGCACTTGGGCTCCCAGGAACCATATTGAGTGTTGTGTAGGCATTGAAACTACAGAATGACTTATTTGTCTCTTATTTCTTGTGTAGAAACAATATTCCTCCATGTCTAAGGAAAGATTTTCCATGTACTAAATCAAATGCACATAGTAAGTAAAGTTTTTACATGTGCACATTCAATTACACATAAACCTCATCTTATAGTTAAAATGTCATCTTTTGCATCAGAAATCCGTTATCTGCACATCAATTGTGGAGGTGAAGAAGTAAATATCAACAACATCAAATATGAAGCTGATACGAATAGAAGAGGTGCTTCATCATATTACAATGATGGAAATTGGGCGTTTAGCAGCACAGGAAACTTCTTATATGATTTCCCAAATGCCTATATTCTTTCCAACACGTCTAAACTCCATAATATATCCACATCTGATGCCGAATTATATACAAAAGCACGCACAGCTGCTATTTCTCTTACTTATTATGGACTCTGTCTTATGAATGGGAACTATACTGTTAGACTCCACTTTGCAGAGATTGTTTTCACCCAAGACAGGTCACCAAAAAGTCCTGGAAAACGTGTATTCGATGTTTATGTGCAGGTGATCTGCTTTTGGATATAATATAGTAAGCGAAAAAAATGCCTTTTAACTCTAAAGGGAATACTAACATGTTCTCATAAATTTATTGTAGGGGGAGTTAAAACTAAAAGATTTTGATATAGTAAAAGAGGCTGGAGGCACCGGTAGAGCGGTTATAAAGAGTTATAGAGTCGATGTGCAGAATAACACGCTCAAGATTCAACTTTACTGGAATGGAAAAGGCACTGCTGATATTCCAGTTAGAGGAAGTTATGGTCCGATTATATCAGCTATATCAGTTGACCTGTGAAATACACATTAAACTTTCAATACTATTAGTACAATAGTAACTCGAGTTGTGCAATAAAATACTTACATGGTGTAATCGTAAATCGTAATAGAGCTGGTACAAGTGTCACAAATTCATGCATGTAAAACCCTGTTTCCAGAAGACTTCACAGTTAATCAATCATAGTATAAAACAGTTTGTCATATCGTTACATGAAAAAAACATTGCATCTAAAAACTTAAAATCATATATTGCATAGTAAACTTGTTTGTAATTAAGACGGTTGTTCTAATACAGAAACATCAACTTCATCTTTAAATAAAACATCCTTAAACATCATTTCATAAATTTACAATCTAACATGCCCGTGCTAAATAGCTTGACTCTCAAGCCTACTCATCCTCAACTAATGAGCTCATCTGCCAACTAATATACATACAAAACCTAGAATTACTTAATGAATTCTAGTTCTATATACTAAAATAAACTTACTTTCATTCATGAACACACAGTAACCATACACATGTATCCATATGGTTTTCATAACATTCATTATTGCGTTCTCTTATTTTTTTCATTCATTTTATTATCTTTTCACTTGTCATATTAGCGAGTCTGCACAAAGCAAGACCCCATACATTGGCCTATAAGATATGTCTGACCCTATCACATGGACACAATCCTGACTATCTAAGCCTTTGACAATTGACCCACAAAGCAATCCCCATTTCAATTAGTCAAGACAAATGTCAGGTACATTCCATTCCAATAGTCTGCAGAAGTGCAAAACTCCATACCATTGATATTAACAACACATGTCAAACCCCTGATGGATATCAGTCTCGAACATAAAAGTCACCGTCAGTTTAGCATGTATAATTGCAATTCTATTCCGTTCCATATTGCATGACTTTCAATTATGCATTTGGGACCACATTCCTTTTTAACAGTTTTCATTGCGTTCATTATTCCTTAACATTCCACTTCGTTATACATAATAGTTTTATTGTTTCCTTTCATAGCATGCATTCCATGTCATGTACATATCATACATACATCATATAAAGCCATCACAATGGAAAGACAAGTAGGAAAACCATACAATAACAAATTCAACCTTTTATCAAAGGTCAACAGTGAATCTTAGGTTTACATCGGGAAACTTTATATGTATGGTCAGGTTTCAGTGAAGGAAATGTGAGGGTTTTCACAAGTTTATCAGAGTCATTTTATCCTTATAAAATGAAAACACAACGGAATTAGGATAAAAAACTTGTTACAGTTAATATATATAAACCAATTTATATATCTGTTAAAAACCCGTAATGGATCGTTATATGAAAAACATGCTTACAAACAACCATAGGGTGTTTAGAATTCTACCTCTCGAATGGGTCAGATGAAGATGATCTTTGAACGGCAGCTTCCAAAGTAGGAGGCCTCAAGCTTGTCTACCCCAAGCTTCCAACAAACACCAGGCTGCTAGGATTTTCATTTGAACGAGTTTCTGTTCACTGTTCTCTTCGACCAATTGAGAGAGCACCAACAGGAACACCGATCTGCACCTTTTGTGTGTGTTGTAAGTTATCAGAGAGAGTGGTTGAATACAATCATATATCGCATGTCCTGGGAAACTGAATTTCAGAGAGAGAGAAAAGTGGGCGGGACCCATCCCTTTAACCAATTCGCATTTCTCTAATATTCATCCGCATTAGTAAATGCGGATGAACATCCTCTAACCGCATTTGTAAATGCGGATGAAGAAATTTGTAAATGTGGATGAGTAGTTTCATCAGCATTTCCACAAATGCACATCCGCATTTGTTAATGCGGACGAACAGTTCATTAGCATTTCCCAAATGCACATCCGCATTAGTAAATGCGAACGATCAGTTTCATCAGTATTTTCTTAAATGCTCATCCGTATTAGTAAATGCGGATGAAGAAATTCCTTCAGCATTTCCACAAATGCACATCCGTATTTGTAAATGCGGATAAGAAACATTCATCCACATTTTCTAAAAAACACATCCGCATTAGTAAATGCGGATGAGTACTAAAGAAATGCAGACAAAAGGACTTGTATTGTTGTTTAACCAGTTGATAACAATACAAAATACTCTCTCTTTAGAATAAATTATCCATATAATTTATTCACAATACTAGTGCAAATATTTAGAAACCCAATTTCTAAATACTTCAAGTGTCAATATTTATTTACATGATCATATCATAAAATAAATATTGTGGGTGTTTGTCTAGCTTGTTATTGGGTATAACCCGACTTGGATCATAACGTACTAGCCACATCAATTCAATATGTGTCTTGGGCAGACCATTCCCAACAGGAAATATATGCGAGTGAACAGCTACATGCGGGTCACTATTTTCAGATACCGGTGAGTATGTTCGAATGAAGGAATTAGACGCTAGTGAACAACTACATGCGGGTGCCCATTTTCAGATCCTGATGAGTAGGATTCTTGAAGTTAGTTCTAATTAGTGGTATATTCGAGTAGGCCTGAACAATTTTGAATATGGGTGACTAAAGGCACATACAGATATTTAATCTCAGGTTAGGTGACAATTTCTTCCTAGAATATTACTAAGTATGGACACATCTGATCGATACTTAGATTCAGTGAACAGTTTAGATACAGATAAACTAATCATGTATGGGAGAACATAATCAGGTGCGGGTAAACATGAATTATCAAATATAACTAAAGAAAAGCACACCGGTGAACATCTCCTAATTCAGGTGACTAAAGTCATATTCAGATTATAGTACCTAATATGGGTGACAAAACCCTTCTGCTCAATTTCAAATTCATCATTCCTACATCATTTCCTATCTTTGGCCTATTTTCAACAGATCTAGGCTCAATAGCTAGGGTTTCGAGTAAAGTCATTCATGCACATTAAACATATAATAAACCCCCATAAAATCACACTTTTGTAATAAAAATGGAAACTTTATATATAGAATCATAGATTTGGGTAAAACAACCCTTCAAATATGCATATCACCTCAAAAATAGTATAAAAATATAAAACATGGGGATTTAGAAATCATATTTGAAGAACATGTGAAAATCCCAAAATCAAGCTCCTTTTCATCGAGATCTAAGCAATAAACATAAAGATTCAAACTTTGTTACTATAATTCGACCATTGCACATATATAATCATCTTCTAACTTAGATCTTTGCATAGACAGAAAGAAATCCACACCTTTACCAACTCTTCTCGACTTTCTCTCTCTACATATGCATTCTCTCTCTCTCTCTAGAAATCAATTTGGGTAAATTTTGAGAGCAAGAAAAGCTCTTAGGTGGTGGCTTTTTCCTTTTTTAGAAGGTCTTAAGGAAAACATTATATATCTATGAAGCTTAGCTACAATAAAGTTTCAAGTCATTTTATTTTAACCACATGACTTTCCTTATTTACATTATGGTACCTCTATTTATGTTTTCTTTGTTGTATTATATATTAAAAGTTCATTATATTTTAAATGACCACTAAAGTTTAGGAATTCACAAAACGCTACACTACAAAATAGATTATCCTTTTGCGGTGCTTTTAGGTATTTACAAGTAATAAGCAGGATGTAAGACTTATTAGTGCTATGTATCACCATTTGCTCCTTTACAAGATTGTGAAGCATGAGCCGGAGCCGGTGCCGGTGAGGGTTGACGAAGGTCAAGCTGTGATTGGTTGTGTTGAGTGATGGAGAGGGTGAGAATGACGGTGATAATTAGTGATGGTGACGGAAAACGTTAGTGAGTGTGGGGGTGGGGATTGAAGGCAACAGTGAAGCTTTGGTCGGTGGTGTTGAACGATGGAGAACACTGAGCTGTAGTGTTTAGTGATGGAGAAAGTGGTCGTCGAGGTTTTTAATGCCATAGCCCAAAATATCTTTTTTCAATTTTCTTTTTGGTGTTGTCTAAATCATAGAAATATAAATAACTCATTATTATAGCAATTTAACTATACTTTTATTTTTCCTTTCTAAACTTATTATAAGTATAAAAAAGACTTTTAAACTTTTAAGTTTATTTCTATATCTTTGATTAGTTTTGGTGCTACTAATGTTTTAATAATTTTTTCATTCGATTGTGAATTTGGGGTTTCTCATGATTTGCTAATGTTATTTCTATCGTTTTGAATGCTTGATGTTTTAGAGTTTTGCGTCAGAGTGATAATCGTTATAATGTGTTTTTTATATTTCGTTTTAATATTTGAATTCGTAACGAAATTCCCTACGCAACATGGGTGGGAAATATTTCTAGTATATATAATGCGCTCCTCTTTTGAGTTACCTTTACTAACTTGTCAAACATCTTCTTTTAAATAAACCCTTTCAACATTCAATTTTCTTATTATAATAAAAAAATAACTAGGTGAGACACGTGACAGAATCATATTTTTCATCACTAAAGTTTTTCTTTTTATTTCTCTCTCTTATTAAATAATTACATTAATTACTAATCATATTATTTAATTCTTTTTTAGATTAAAATAGGTTTTTAAATAAATCAAGAAAAAAATCTAATTTTAATATTATTTCTAAAGATATAAATTTTTATAAAATAAGAAATTTTTCTAAAAAATCTAACTTTTTAAAAATACAAAATATTTAAAAACCGGTGTGTTTAAAAAGTAAAAAACATTTATAAATAAAAAATATTTAAAATTGAGAGTTATAATAAATAAATTTTAAAAATACCATTTTTATAAAACAGTTTGTTTTAAAACAAAATTTTTAATTAAATTTTTAAAAAATAAAAAATGTTTAAAAAATAAAAGCTTAAAAAGTTGATATAATTGCTTTATTACTTATAGTTTTTACTCATACATAATTTCAATCAGATTTATCTTAGAATATCATTTTATAATTAATTATTTTTATTTTATTTACTCAACACGTGTATTACACTTGTTACGAAAGTTAACCCGTATAACACATGGCTAACTAAAGCTATTTCTGTATGGAAGTTAAATTTATCCAAATAATAACCAACGCAACTATTTTGCTAGTAAATTTATTGAAAAACTCCTCGCTCTTTTGTTTCTTTTTTGCTTTGTCCTTCCTAATCAGGCGTGTTAATTAGTTCCAGTGGCTTGTGGGGGATGTCATCCAAATCCTACCGTTACAACATGCATCATATACACTTGATGCATAATCACCACCCTCCAATGTCCTCGTGTCAGTTTCAAACATTTTAGGCACCAATTAACGCCCATGATGGATGGCGCTTGACAATGCAACAAACGGAGAGATATATAGCTAAAACTCAAGCTCTCATGGGCTCAACAGGTTCCTTGTGGCTTCGTCTAGATGTCGGTATCACTCCATCTGTTTTTACAGTTGTTGATGGTTTCTTACATACCAGAGATCTTGGCTGTTGTCCATCTCAAATTCATGTCATTTGAAGTTGAGTTGATAAAATGATAAATGTTAAAGGTTATCTACAAGTGAAATAAAAAAATATATATTTTAATTTTAATAACTAATATCGTCGTACAACGACATTTTAACAGTAATTTTAAAAAATATCAATTTCCTAACTAAAAGTGAACAACTTTGAGGAATGGGAAGCCAAGAGAAGGGTTACAGGCGGGGTAAAGGAGTAGCGGACTATACCTCACCCAATCGAGGGAAAGGACGAAGCTAATCCGGTTCTGAGGGTCGAGGGAAGGTTAAAGAAGTGGAACAAAAACCAAAAAAACAATTGATCAAAGTTAAAGTGTTTCCGGTGTGATGGCTTAGGCAACATTTCCTTTGATTGCCCCACATGAAAGAAGAATGAGGAGTCCAACCTCGTCCAAGAAGAAGGATTGGTGCTTTATATGACTACGGTTGGACAAGAAAAAAAAAAGTTGTTTTCCTCAATGAAGAAAAGGTTGATTTAAGAAAGTTTGCGACAAATCCATATGAAGACGATGCATGGTTCCTTGATAACGAAGCAAACAATCACATGTCGCGGAACCATGAATGGTTTACTGGTCTAAATACCCACACAATTGGAAAAGGGAAGTTTGTTGAAGGGTCGTGCGTAGAAATTAATTAAAGGATGAGGAACAATTGTTTTGGAAGGCAAATTTAGAGCTCAAAGAACCTTGAAACTTCATTCCATCACTCAAAAGTAAGATTATTAGCCTCGGTTAACTTAACAAAATCGAATACAAGATAGGAATTCAAGATGGTATTTTATGGATGTTTGAGCAAGATGAAACTTTGTTACATCCATCACTTTATAGGTACGTTAACTATCAATAAATTCAATTAATTGTTATAATTAGTGCTAAGAGTGATTGTTATTCATAATCAATTACATGTTTATTTAAATAGGGGATGGATACTAAAAAAACCAACTAGTTTTAAGAAAACTAAATTTAGACAATCACATAATTTTGTTATTTATTGATTTTTATTTATTTTAAAGGATTTTTTTTTTTGTAATTTGATGGTAAGAATTTATTATTTGACTAAATCCTAATTTTTTCTCATTCATAGAATCAACCAATATACTTTAAACCCATGATTTCTAGACATAGCCACCATAGTTGTGGCCCCCACATACATATTGGTATTATTTGATTTTATCAATGTAAAGTTTGTAGATTCATGTATCAAAAAAAGTTAGAATTATATCAATTCATTTGTTAAAGAGTTTTGAGAACTTATTTTGGTATGCTTTTCAAATAACGGGTCTAATATTTATTCCTGAAACAGTTGGGTACCTAAAATAGTCAATCTATTTAATTGGAGAGTGAAAATGAAAGGATTCCCACATGTGATGCGTTTGGTCGTAGGAATATTCATGTTGGTGTATCGACTTGTAAATAGTATGGTGACTTTGATGAGATAGTGGAGCACCTTTTCATCTCTTGTTCTGTTGCAAACATCATTTGGACTGTGGGGGCTCAATGGTGTGGTATCTCTCCTATATATAAATTTAAATATAAAAGTCTTATGGGGATTCATAAAGCAATCAGCGTCAACGAGTATAACAGAAAAACCGTTTATGGGATTATATTGTTATCTTGTTAGTGTATTTAGAGGACAAGAGATGATTGTGTTTGTAACCAAAAGATGGGGTCTCCCGCTAGAATCATTAAGGACATCAAAAATCATGGATCTAATTGGATGAGAACAAGAGTTTCGAATGGATATTTTGGAGTCATTTGAATAAAGCTGATCTCTTGGCTAGGCATGTAGAGGTGCTTTCTTTGAGAAAATTTTATTTTAATTTTCTGTTTATTTCTTTTTGTATATTTTGAGTTTTTTTAGTTTCCTGCTAGCCTTGTTTCTTAACAAAATTTCGTCGTTCAAAAAGATATATATCATTTCACTTGTTTGACTATGACAAATCATATTAAAAAGTACCAGCAAAGAAATTACAATAACATAACTAAAACGAGACATATAAAGTAAGACGTTAAACCATAGCTTGGAAAAAATAGAAAACTATCAGTATTTATCTGTAAACTAATAATGTGTGCTTTATCCTTATTGATAGAGGATGCTTTGCCTAAACTTACTTTCACTCATAAAACTTAACCCCAATTAATAACTATGAAAAAAAAAATCTCTAAAAACCTAAAACAACCTTAAAAGAGTGTTGAGCCCTAACCATAAACATGTTCACGTATATTATATTCACATAAACAACCGAGCTTAATTGTTAATTTGATATTAAATTCATAAAAAAGTTTATAATTTTGACAACTAGCGGTATTCTATCAATCTAAGTTAATATGATTTTATTAATCAGTTCGACAACAATTCGTACTTTGCTTTATCATTTTAATTAAAAACATATACATTTATGTGTATGTGACTGTTTTATACATAGCTTTTGACATTTCGAGTCTCAACTTCATGCATTACCTTTTCAAGTTGTAGTGTACAAAATTAAACAATTTTGATGATTTTTAGATATATGACATGCATTACCTTTTCAAGTTGTAGTGTACAAAATTAAACAATTTTGATGATTTTTAGATATATGATTGTTTAAAGGTAAAGAAGCTATAAGCTTAAAAAAAGGTTGATATGAGGAGTTTGTCTATTAAAATAGTTCATTCCTTATTAATTTTTATGACTTTAATTTCTTTTATTTTGTTTGGTTGTCAGTGATGTTTATGTTCTGAGTTATTTAATTCGCGTTATAATATTTCTTTTGTGTTAATACACGTAATACTTCAAGAACAGAACATCCACTCGATAAGGATGCAGATTAGATGGTGTCATTTCGAGGAAAAGAGATATAATAGTCAACATGTATTTAATGAATTAAAAAAAATTATACATTTATTAGCTTCTAATTATTTAATGTTTCTCAATATACATATATTATAAAACATTCAATCACTAAAATTCTACTGTTCGACTCATAAATTCGTATAAAAGATCGAAAACTTTGATAAATGTATAAACAATTTAAACCATGATACTTTTAAGATTATTTAAATTATATAATCACTTCTTTTTCTTTCACGCTACATGTGATTAGGACTATTATTGTGTGGTTCTTGCTCTTTTATACTTTAAACTGGTTGTGTTGGATAACAAGTTAGTCTTTGATGTAAACAAGTTTGGTATAAACATGTTGAGATGATAATAACATAACTAAAAACGACGTATTTTTGTTTAAACCAGCTGACATGATAATAACATAACTAAGAACGCGTCAAAATGTGCTCAAACCGCTTAACACGTTTATGACACACAACGCATTTAACTTATCACATTAAATAAGGTTAAATAGGTTGACTCGACATAGTTATGATATGTTTAAAAACGACATAGTTTTGTAAATAATTAAATATATTATTGGTGTATATTGTAAGTTTAACTAATTTTTATTTTATTATATTAGTTTTTTCTTACTACTTATAAATAATGTTTAGTGTATCATGTCAATAATCATATTAAGTGTGTCGTGTCATGTAACTTGCTTATTAATCAAGTTCATGTTAGTATATAAGAAAATGATATAATGTTTAGTGTATCATGTCAATAATCATATTAAGTGTGTCGTGTCATGTAACTTGCTTATTAATCAAGTTCATGTTAGTATATAAGAAAATGATATATTAAGTTAAACATGCCACGTTCGAGTTCACTAGTCTTGCTAAATGAACCTTTTTATGTTCGATCCGTTTAACGTGATATGATACATTTTACAGTTTTATTTCAGCATGTCAAACAACCTACTTCCTTCTTTGTCCTTGTCATTGAACGACACCACAACCTACTTCCTCCTTTGTCCACGACACAAGGTCACTTATCGCGTCATAATGCCTTGCGATATTGTAACCCGCCCCAACCCGATTAGACCAGACATACACTTATTGAGAATATTATGGTCATCCTTGGGTGGAATGGTGACAATTATTAGCATATCAAATGCTTATTGGGATTTGCACCATCACACTCAATTTCAAGATACACACAATCAAACCAAACCAAACCAAAACAAAAGCTTTCAAAAAGCTAGCACCCAAATAATTCATCACACAAAATTAACCATCTTTCTTCTTTCCCATTGGACAGACATCCAATATTGTATGCATAAACTCCTTTCTTTCAACTCTTAACCACTAATTCATTCGTCAGTCGAATAGAAAGCGAAATGGAAGATGGTTTTGTATACGAGTGTGCGCTAACCAACAAAAACCTAAAGCAATCAACACTCAACACCTGTGTAGTGTGAATAATGAGCAAAAAGGATACCATAAGCATCCATTTACTCCCAATTTTGTTTAAAAGTTCCCACATTAAGTAACCCCTTTGTTTTTCATCCAATTTGCCCTCATTTTCATCGATTCTTGAGTTCATACTGCCCCTTGCTCGTCGTTTTCAGGCCTTTGGTTGTTTATTAAGAAGTTATGATGTAATTTGAAGGTTTGATTGCTGAAATTTGTAGATAATTGGGAAAAGATGATGATTAGTTGTGGGTTTATCGTCATTTGTTCGTTTAGGGTTTGAGAAGGTGTTGTATGCATCGATTTGGTGATTATAAGCTTGATTGCTGTTAGTACCTTTACAATTGATTCAAGATTACGATATCAATGGTGGTGTTGATCTGATTATTGTGAATTGTTGTTGTCGATTAAGGAATTTAGGGTTTTAATTTGGCAGGTTATAAATTTCCAGTTTTGAATCATGGATACTGGTTTTCACTATGATCAAACCCTGGCTCTGCTCTGAATCGACACGCGATTTCGTTCCCATCAAGTGCTGTGAACAGCACTTCTGAGATGATTATGATGGGTCATTACTATCCAATGAATAGTACAGCAACAACGAGTACACGAGTTTTGGGGAATTCTAGTACATCAAACAACAATTCAGGATTCACACAATCTGGGAATTCTTGTGGTTCTGTTCTCGGTGATTCTGCTACAGTGTTGAAGCATGATGCGGGTTTGGTAGTCGATTGGTCTGTAGAAGAACAACGCATGTTGGAGGAAGGTCTTTCCAAGTAGGTTTTTTTTGTTCCAAATTTATATTTAATTTTAATAAATGTTAGTTAATAGGCTATACACTTATATTTAATTAACCTGGTGCAAATTGCCTAACAATATTTCTAGCTCGTTTTTGGGATTTGGATTCGGATACGATAATTTAATGTGGTTTAGGGATGGTGTTCTAGAAATGATACTTGCAAGTTGCAACAATTCTTATAGGACCCGGATGGTTTTTTATAAAAAATAAAGGAACTACTAATCAAATGCAAAATCTGTCGGGTTGCAATAGGCACCTGTCTCTTAAAGATGACCTACTTTCACCTTTAACAGCTAGAATATCCCCATTGAGGTTTACTAATTTTTATTAAATTAAACATGCTATCCATGTCTCACAATCCCTATTTCTGGACTTATTTAATGTAGTATAAATTACCTGTTTTAATCATGGAACACAGCAATGTAGTTTAATTGGCGAAAAACATGAACCTTGTGAGTATATGTAATGGCAAAACACATATGACTGTTTAAAATGAATGTAGATTTGCAGATGAACCCAGTTTCATGAGGTATATCAAGATTGCTGCCACATTGAATGATAAAACTGTCCGTGATGTTGCCATGAGGTGTAGGTGGATGGCGGTGAGCCTCTCTCTCTCTCTCTCTCTCTGGTATCTTGATTGCCTTTGTTGAGTTAGGAGTTTAAAATAAAGTTTTTGATTCACAAGTCATAATTACACTGTATTATAGAATTGTTCTTATGGACATATTGATGGGCAGTGGTGGCACTTTTGAACCATTTACTTAGGAAATTGTTGATTTAAGTAATGCTTCATCTTTAACAACCTAACAGGTCTAATGGTTAAAATAAATAGGTTTGGCTAAAATTGAAATGGGGCAAGCGGTTGAAAGGTTCACATCTTTGTTAGCATTGTATATTTGTATGACCAATATATTATAACCAAGTGATTTTGAAATTTTCTTACTGTTAAAATTATTAACAAGATGAGATCTTTGGCAGAGCAAACGAAGGAAACAGGATACACCTCATATGGCAAAAAAGTTAAAAGACAGGAAGGTAACTATGCATTTTCCAATATTTATATTATTACCTCAAATAACTAAACAAAAAGAATGGTTGGTTGAGTTAATCATATAAATATAATTGTGTATATGTTAAAATGTTAAATGGAAAAACAAGATCACTCAATCACCTAAAATAGATGTTGCAATAGCCTGTTTTGTAACTATTTGGGCCTTAAGAAAATGGCTTATGGGTCGAAAACAATGCATGTGTTTAAGCAGGTCCAAATGGGTAACATATGGGTCATTTGGGCTGTTGGATAATGATATCGCCAAAGTGATGGCGCTTTGGTGCTAATCTTCTTAATACACATGAAACAAGATCTCCAAAGATGTCTATACTTTTAAGATTCAACCTTTTCTTTGAAGCAAGTCTTGTAGGTGTGATCCGGATCACCAAAATACCTCATCACGTATTAATGTGTACACAGTCACAATAATATTATTAGTATGGAAGTACCTTTTTTGAGGTGATAGTTATAACCCATTTATATATGTATGGGTCAACTTGGGGTGTGGTTTTATCTCGAAATGATACAATCCAAAATTTTAGCAAGTAGAACGGGTGTGTTGATGGGTCAACATGTTGAAAGTCGCTCAAAGCCTATTTTAATACTAACAATCACCTACACCATCTTATTAGAAGATTAATAAAAGAGTTAGATTATTATTTTAAATTAAATCATAATAAACACTTGATTCATTTATGAAAGTTAGGAAAAAAGAATTTTAGACCTGGTGCCAAAAAATGACCCATTACCCAACTCACCTACCCACCCATCATGCCAGTTTTAGAACATGAGTGATTTTGTTAGCCTTTTATAGGTTGATAAATGCCTTGGCATGAAATGAATTTTGGAACAGCTCTATATAATGATCAAGAACTTGCTTCTAGGAATTAATGTCCAAAACTCCAATAACTTTTTGAAGCACCTGAAATATGATTCTCTTTCTTCCCTTTTAATGATGTCATTTTTGTAGAAAAATTAACATTCTAATGATCTGATCATTATATGTTTTCAGGATAATTTGGGGGTGTCATCATCAAAACCAAGTATGTCATCAGTTCCAAAATTGGATGTGGCTCCATTTTCTGTTGCCATGAGTAGTCAGGTCCAGATTGACAGTATTACTTTTGAAGGTAATTATTTTGACAATAACCTGATTGAACAAAGAGAAAATAACAGTAGTCATTTTTTAAAGTGTTTATACCTCTATAGTCATGTTAGAACAATTTTACACATGTAGTCATGAGATGCACAGTTCTTTGATCGCATATCTACCTTCATATGTGATACGGGATCGTAAAGCATAGTACATTAGTTTAAGTCATTATTAATGAGAAAAACTCATACGCCATGCTGACGTGGCTATATAGGTATACCACACACCCTAGAAGGTTATTCTATTCGTGATTGTCTCTTAAATATGAGGGGCCATCTGCGTGATCTTTAGAATGTACGAGTAATTTAGTCAAATTAAGTTTAAGTTTTAAATAGATGTGTGTAACTTTCTCTTTATACTGATAGATACGTGTATTTTTCTCTTTACACTAACAAATGTGTGTTTTTTCTACTCATTGATACAGCATTAAGTGGCTCAATAAAACACTTACTAGAACAAAACAACCAAGTTCTTGGTCAGATCTCAGCTAATATTTCTTCAATGAAAGTAAGTGACTTTCTTAATTTGGTAAATTTATTTGTTAAATAATCAGCATCTGAGCTACTTTTTTATGTTTAACTGACAATTTATTTCACAAGCAGCTACAGGAAAATATTGACCTCTTCAGTCACACGAAGAACAATATAACTGCCATTTTAAATGAGTATGGGAGATGTCCATTGACTTATTATTGTAAAATATCAGTTTTATTGTTGCTAAAATGGTAATTAATTTAAACAAATGCAGCATGAGATATATGCCTGGGCCTCCATTTCCTGTATCATTGAATGAGGAACTTGCTCAGAGTATCCTGCCCTCTGCAAATAAGGTAATGATGTTTTGGTTATCTGATCATTTCAAATTGAAGTCATGATAATCTGGTTTTAATGTTTGGACACATTAGATCAACATTTTGTCATTTTTATCTTTCATCTTTTTAAATAATCAGATTTTGCAAAACACTCAAACATAAGATTGTCCCATATTACAACCCCAAGCGCAGAGCAGAAGCACACTCAAACATTATTTTCTATGGGTCTTTATACTAAGTTTGACCATGGAGATTATGATTATTTAATACCGTATAGTCACTTTCAAAATGCACATCCAGTTATCTGCTTACAGAATTTTTTATTTTATTTTATCTTATTTTTTTATTCTTTTCAATTATCTCTGTTTTATACTTTTAGAGAATAAAGTTGGAGGGATCAAGTGGGATGTATATGAAGCAAGAGCCAGAGTTTTAACTACGAGTTTTTCAAGTTGTCTGCAAAGTACAGAATTAAACCAGATGTAAATTCAATAGGCATGTCTTGTGCAAAACCGTATTAATTGCTGATTCGGGTTCGGGTCCAAACCCGTCTATAAAGAAAACTTTGAGAGATCCCATTTTTGAAAGCGAAAAGTGTTTCGGGTCATTGTTTACCCTTGAGTATACAGGCTAGCACTCCTAATGTATGATCTCTTGTGTTTGATATCGAGGTGATCAAAATAAGGATCTCAATTTGTAGTGATTTTAGCTTAGAGCAACTGCTAAGATGACTTGTGACTCTTCGCCATTTTGGTGAATTAGTAAACTCCATTTCTTGTTCTACTTTTAGGTTTTTAGTCGAGGCATGATAGAACTGAATATTATGTATAAATGCATAGTTTTGTTTATTGTGTTCATTATTGTTGTGAGAATTGAATGGGAGTTATGGTTATCAAGCATGCTCATTGGTCGTACCCATCAAGGCATATTCAAAACGCATCTATACAGTTACAATCCTTCAGCACTGATGTAATGGAAATGTTTGATTCCTCTGTCTTTTAAGCATTTGATTCATCTCTAGCATAAATCTCAAAGCCGAATCCTATTTCCACTGTCACAACCTCTTGAAAGTCACTTGTGTAGTACATTATTTGATTTGGTTGTTAGCATAATATTGATGGACCTGTAAGTTTACGTATAATAGGTCTCATGGAGAGAAAAAACTCAGGAAGTAAAAACCAAAGTTTTAATTGATTTTGATTGAATTGATAAAGATTACAGCAGATGTATAAATAGAGTCAAAGTTACATAAGTGATCCCTCTAGAATGTAATAATTAAAAACAGGTTCTAATATTTTGTCTAACATTCCCCCGCAAGTTGAGGGCGGGGTGCGACCTGCAACTTAGACCGTAGAAAGAGAAATCTCTGAGAGGACAATGGCTTAGTGAACACATCAGCGATCTGATCGTGAGTGGAGATGAACTTGACATTTAGTTGACCTTGAGATACCTGTTCTCTAACAAAGTGATAGTCTACTTCAACGTGCTTTGTACGAGCTTGAAAAACTGGGTTAGCTGAAAGATAAGTAGCTCCAAGGTTGTCACACCAAAGTGTGGGTGAAGATTTGGTAGTAACACCAAGTTCATGTAGAAGCGCCTTTAGCCAAATTAGTTCTGCAACAGTGTCCGCAAGAGCTTTGTATTCTGATTCGGTTGATGACCTGGAGACGGTTCGTTGTTTGCGGGCAGTCCAAGAAATAAGATTAGAACCTAAGTAGACTACAAATCCCCCCTTGGACCGGCGATCGACAGGGCAGCCTGCCCAATCAGAATCAGAGAAGGCCTGAATAGCGGTGTCTTGCCAATGAGCATCGCTGAAGGCGTGTAAAAAGGAGCCTGAATCATGGCGGATGAGAAGACCAAGGTCAGATGTACCCTTTAGATAACGTAGGATGCGCTTGACAGCAGACCAATGGTTCTCTGTGGGGGCATGCATAAATTGACACACTTTGTTGACAGCGAAGGCAATGTCTGGTCGAGAAAGAGTTGAATACTGTAAAGCTCCCACAATTTGGCGGTACTTTGTCGGATCAGGTAACAGAGGGCTGTCATCCAGAGACAAAACTTGAGAGATATTCATGGGAGAGTTAACGGGCTTGCAATCCGAGAGACCCGAACGTTGTAGAATGTCTAGGATGTATTTTCTTTGAGATAGGAAAACATTCTTTTGGTGATGTATAACTTCAATTCCCAGAAAATAGTGAAGCGGGCCAAGGTCTTTAATTGAAAGCGAAGAGTTCAACTGTTTAATGATGCTATCAATGGCGGAATTGTTGTTACCAGTAATGATGATGTCATCCATGTAGACGAGGATGTAAACCAAAGTTGCACCTGCTTTAAGGATAAACAAGGATGGATCAGTTTTAGACCCGTGAAAACCCAGGTGTTGAAGGGTAGTTGAGAGACGATGAAACCAAGCCCGAGGAGCTTGTTTGAGCCCATATAGTGACCGATGAAGAAGACACACATGATTAGGTTTATTGGGATCTTCAAAACCTAAGGGCTGTTTCATAAATATGGTTTCTGAGACGTCACCGTATAAGAAAGCATTTTCCACATCTAATTGACGTAGGGGCCATTGCTGAGTCACAGCGAGAGATAAAATCACTCTGATAGTAGTGGGTTTGATAACAGGACTGAAAGTTTCATTATAATCAATGCCTAGTTTCTGATGAAAACCTTACGCCACAAGTCTGGCTTTGTAACGAGTAACTTTGCCCTGTGCGTCAGACTTTAACCTGTAAACCCACTTACAATCAATTAAGTTAGAACGATTTGTTGGCAACAGTAAAGGTAGTGGGAACGAGTGGGGTGGAAGAAGTTGTGGAGAAGTAAGCTGATGGGTTGTAAAATTGTGTTTTTCTTGGGTTTTGTCGGAGATGTGATGGTCGTGGGCGAGGCGGTGGTAGTGGAGGGGTTGGTATTGTGGAGGGGGTTTCGGTGTGGGGGTTTTCGGTTGAGAAGGAAGGGCTGGTTTGAGGTTGTTCTGGGTGAAATGTTGCTGTTGGAGTTTCAACAGGTTGAGCTGAGGTTGATGGGGCTGGTGTAGAGGAAGACGGGTCATGATAGGCGTGTTCTGTAGGAAATATAGGAGGTGGTTCTGGAAAAATGGAGACGAATGGTGGAGAGTTTGGAATAGGAGATGGAGTAGGTGGGTTAAAAGGGAAGATGTGTTCGTTAAAACAAACGTATCAGGCAATGTAGATGCGTTCAGTGGCGATGTCCAGGCACCGGTAACCATGATGAGATGGACTATAACCAAGGAAAACACATGGTGTGGATCGAAAGTCAATTTTGTGATGATTATAGGGGCGCAAGTAAGGAAAACATTGACAACCGAAAACTCGAAGAAAGGTGTAATCTGGTTTTCGATTGTAGATGTGTTGGTAAGGAGATTTGTCGGAAGAAATGCGTGAAGGAAGACGATTAATTAAGTAGACGGCAGTTTCGAAGGCAAAGTGCCAGAATTTTTGTGGAAGATTGGCTTGGGCTAGAAGGGTGAGGCCTGTTTCAACAACATGACGGTTACGACGCTCTACAATGCCGTTTTGAGCACTGGTATATGGACAAGAGCGTCGATGGATGATTCTAAGAGAGGTAAAAATGATGATAAGTTTCTGAATTCCCCTCCCCAATCAGTTTGGACACTTTTTAATTTGTATGGAATTGTCTTTCAACCATTGTTAAGAAAGTTTTAAAAGTGGCATAAACATCAGATTTGTATATTAAAGGGAAAAACCACATAAAGCGAGAGTGATGATCAACACATAATAGGAAATATCGATAACCATCAGTAGATAAAGTAGGCGAAGGCCCCCAAACATCACAATAAACCAAATCTAGAAGATTATGACTACGAAAATTAGAAAGTTGCAAAGGAAGTTTTGATGATTTGCCTAATTGGCATGCAGTACATAAAGAAGAACAATGTTTAGTGGAAACAAGTAATGAAAAACTGGAAATAACAGAATCAAAAACGCGTTGATGCGGGTGACCAAGACGTTGATGCCAAACTGTAGAGGGTGCTTTGATGGCTGTGAAGGCAAGCTTTGGAATGGACTTGAGCCGAGGGAGCCGTAGAGTGTAGAGACCATTCTCACTTGGGCCCATGAGGAGGGTAGTGTGGGTAAACTCGTCCTTCACAATAAAAAAACAAGAGTGAAATTCAAAGAAGACATTATTTTCATGGAAAAATTATTAAACGGACAAAAGATTTTGTTTAAGGTTTGGTACATGAAGAATGTTGGATAGAGTAAAGGTTTTATTTGGGGAATAGAATTTTGAAGAGCCAATATGGAATATAGGAAGAGGATTACCGTCACCAACATGGAGCGAGTCATTACCTTGATATACCTCAGAGTGGTCAAGGCTTGATAAGTCTGGAGAGGCATGACCATTAGCACTGGTGTCAGGCTTCCACATAGTCTCATATTGCGATCCAGCATCTGAAAAATTAGCATAGTTTGCCTGAGGAGACTGCCGAGAAGTGGAAGAACCAGACTGATTTGGGCATTGGGAAGGAGGATGGCCTATGCAACATCTGTTACAATGACCATAGACCATGTTCTGAGTGGATGCCCATGAAAACTGTTTAGAGGAGCCGGTATCACGGCTGTCCCGATTTCTGTTGTTGAAAGCACCACGTGAGTTGCCCCGAAAAGTGCCACGTCGATTACCCTGATTGTTGTTAAAGGAGCGAGTTGTATAATTGGCCTGTGATTGCTGAATTGAGGGTGAAATGGGGTTAAGTTGGTATCCGAGTTGGCCGGCTAAAAGTTGGAGGTTTGAAAGTTGGGTTTGAATGGCATTTAAGTTGGGTGAAGAGGGTTCGGTTGAGGCTGCAAAGCCCTGTGGAACAGCAGCAGGAGTAATAGAGGGGCTGCGATGAACACTTGTCATATAATCATGGTCATGAAGGAGGCCATGGAGTTCATTGAATGTCACGGGTGGTTGTCGGGTTAGAAGGTTGGATTTAAGACCATGATATTCTTCCTTTAAACCCGAGATAACCAGCATGACAAGGTCTTTGTCTTTCATGGGTTCACCAATGTTAGCAAGAGCAGTGGCATATTCTTGTGCCCTGGTAAGATAATCAGACGGTTTTTCGTCTCCTTTCATCATAATTCTAAGAAGCTGTGTTTTTAGAGTATACTCACGTGAAGAAGTGTTGGGTGCATATGCACGCTCCAGAGATAACCAGACTTCTCTGGATGTTTGGCCATGTACATGTTGGAAGGCAGCTTCAGAGATGGTTGAGGTAATCGGCATACGAACGTGAGCATCATTTGATATCCAGTGAGGATAGCTGGGGTTGTCACTGGTTGTGGTTCCTGATGTGACAGTTTTTGGTGGGCATGGTATGGTGCCATCTATGTAACCGAATAGATTGATGGAAATAAAGAATGGTTCAATCATTTGTTTCCAGTATCCATAGTTTGTAGGAGTAAGTGAGAAGGCGAATTTATGGGAGTTTAGGGCTGTTTTCTCAGCAGTAGTTAGTGCTGCAATGGTTGCCATGGTTAAAAGATAGACTAGTAATGGGCTGCCAATCGAAGAGATGAAAAGATGATTAAGGTGACGGCAGTAGGGCTGCTGCTGCTGCTGTTGGTGACAGCAGTAGGGTTGAAGAGATGAGAAGATGATTAAGGTGACGGCAGTAGGGTTGCTGCTGCTGCTGTTGGTGACGGCAGTAGGGTTAAGGTTGTGGTGGCAGCGATCGGTAGTTGTAGAATTGTGGCGGCAGCAAGGTGTTTTAAGGTTAGGGTTTAACTTGGCTCTGATACCAAGTAAAACCAAAGTTGTAATTGATTTTGATTGAATTGATAAAGATTACAGCAGATGTATAAATAAAGTCAAATTTACATAAATGATCCCTCTAGAATGTAATAATTAAAAACAGGTTCTAATATTTTGTCTAACACAGGAGGAACATAAAATGATTGTATTAGAAAGTATTTAAGGGTGAACATTGCCCATCATAGCTCAAGAAATGAAAAAGTTCAATAGTTGTAAGTATAGGGTTGGTTCATTTAGAAAATGTTATAAGACTTGTATATTTACAATATATAGGTAGTGATTGTTGAATATATGCTTGTTAAAATTAAAATAATATTGAATAGTCTTCTATTAAAAAAAGAGTGTTGAATAAAAGTCAATGTTTGACTACTCGAAGAAATGAGGTTGACCGAAACATACAAAATTATAAATAAATTAAGTAAAATAAAATACAATCCATCACCATTAACAATGTTCCACAGACACTTCTGTACATGACAATAACCTTCAGAACACGCTTTGATACAAAAAAGACACTAATCACCAAATCAACATTTAGATCCTGCTACTTGTTCATCACCCAAACAGACATAATATTACAAAATCAAGATATTTAAATGCATATAAATAACTCACTGATCAAAAAAAAATATAAATAACTCACACCAACATCGATCATCAATTGAACTCGACATCATCTTCAGATTCATGAACCGCTTGAAGTGGACCACTTCCAAAGATCGAACCATTGTCCTCTGAGATGGTATCCAATGGACCATTTCCAAACAGACACACCTGTGGTTCTATCTTATTCAACCGCTGATACTCGTCATCTGATAAACTCCAATTAAATATGTCTATGTTTTTCCTTATCCTCTCAGGTTTCACGCTACAGGGCAGTACGCTTGTCCCTCTTTGGAGACCCCATCGCAGAATAACCTACGGTTCAAGGGTAAATATGTAAAAACATGCAAGATTAAGTCTTTGATCTGATCAAATAAATTCCAACATTTTCTTGAAAATCTTGATTTGGTATATAATATATATCAAGCCAAAATCACATTTTTTAATGAATAAGCCAAATGTACCTGCTCTGGAGTCTTTTTATGTCGGTCTGCTATCTCTGCAACAACTGAGAGCTTGAGCATTGGCCCGTGAACTGATCTGGACCGTCTAAAAGATATACGAGGTGTTCCTGGTTCATCTTCTTCACTTGACCCACTTTCAGATGGTTTAGGGGCTGAAGTCGGTACTCCTAAAGGTGTGTGAGCAGATACATGTATACATTTTGACTGACAGAACTTTACAAGTTCATCTTGCCTCCAAAATGGATGTAATTCCACCTGAAAAACCACAAGCAAACTTTAAACATATGCAACATTGATGATGGAAGATCTTGAATGCCATGGCATGGAAAATCTAGACGTGACAAGATGAAACATGAATGGGTCATGTGATGGGTCAAAACAGCTTCAGGTTGAAACTGTTTTAAATACGGGTCAAACGGGCCAGGACGCGTTGGGTTGATCATATAAACAATATTATTAAAATAATATTCCTTTGAATAAAAAGATTTAGGAAGTTGTATGCAACTATGCATCAAAAACAGACTTTGGCTGACTTTCAAACTGTTCGAGCCATTAGACATATTCTGATTCTAGCAACATGTTTGACCCGACTGATTTCATATGTTTGAGTTAAACACAATTCAAATAGATCATTTACAAGTAAAGAGGTCAAAATTGCCGCTCAGATTTGTTCCAACCCAAATCTGTCAGTTTTCAAGGAGATCATAACACATAAGCATGATGACTACAAGCTGTATAAACAACAAGAACAGAAATCCATAAGCATGATGACTACAAGCTGTATAAACAACAAGAAATTCATTTTGCAAAACTAATCAATGATGCAAGATGAATGAATAAACAAAGAACAGAAATCATTGGCCAACCTGATTAACTGCAGGTGTAATTTTAGCAAACTTGAGGAGTTCTTTCATCTGTTGTATATTAAAATTACTAACTCCAATAGCTCGAACAAGACCCAACTCAACCAATCGTTCCATCATTTTCCACGCTGTTTTCAACTTACTCAAAAACTGTCTATATTCAGAACCCGAATATGCAGGTGGGTCAGTGGCATCACCAAAACCCGAACTTTCAGGCCAGTGCATCAAATAAAGATCCAAATATGAAATCCCAAGATTCTTAAGAGAAACTCTAACCGAGTTTTCGATCTTGTTAATCGAATTCATGGTGCAGTAAATCTTAGAGGTCAAAAAAAGATCCTCTCTTTTCACTGAACCCTTAAAGAACTCAGCTAAAGCTTCCCCAACCTCAGCTTCATTCCCATACAAGTGCGCGCAATCGATATGATGGTATCCAACAGATAAAGCTGTTTTCACTGCTTCAGCAGTGAAATCACCACCACTTTGCCAAGTCCCAAGCCCTATGGCAGGAATCTTGGCTCCTGTATTCAGCAGGAAATAAGTCCCTGTTGACCCAAATTTCCCTTTCATCCCTTATAAGTTATAACCTTGAAGATGATCAATGTATAGAAATGATAATACCCAATAAGAAACACTAAAATCTCACAACAATTTGATGGAAATCTCAAGTAAAAACAAATACCCAGATGATATGATGAATCAAGAGTCTAATTAAAGTGGAAATAATCAAGTTCAAGAACCAAAGAAGTGCCTGACAGGTGTTCGATGAATTGTCCGAAAGAAATTCAAGACGATAAAGATAATACCCAATAGGAAACACTAAAATCCCACAACAAATTGAACGAAATCTCAAGTAAAGAACGAAATCCCAGATGATTAGACGAATCAGAAGTCGAATTAGAAGAAAACAATAAGCGATTGAAGTGCCTGAAAGGTGCTTGTTGAAATGTCTGAAAGAGAAACAGCAACAATAAGTGATCTTGATCGAAAATTACTTACAGATAAAGGAAGATACTGCACATGAATGATTGATCAAGTATGCGAACCAAAAAGACGAATGCAATTGGACAACAAAATGGACCTCTGATCTCAATGAAAGCAACAGATTGCATACCCTTGAGAGAAAACGGGTTATAAAGACAAATTGTCGATTGAATGTACCTGAAATTGGAGAGATTAGTTGGTAAATCAAGAATAAGGGTCAACAAGAACAGCCGACAGATGAAGAAACGCCCAAAGAACGTAAAACAAAACAGTTCGCTGTAAATGATAAATCTAATCTTATCTAATCTCCCTTGAGGAAATTAAGTAGAATATATGTATATAAGATAAGATGGAACCTTGATGTACGACACACTGATTAAGATTTAAGTAGACTATAGTCTCACAAAAAGATTATCCAGGTAAAAAGATTTAAATGATTAATTAAGAATAAAGTTCTAAGTAATAAAAGTCAAAAAGTACATCAAAATCATTCAAGTTGAAATTTAAGGGCTTTAAAATAAAATATTGTTGTTAAAAAAAAATTTAAGGGCGATGTTAAGAACATTTTATAAAAGACGGTTTACTATATTTACACCCTTTACTTTTGCTATGTTAATTGTTACACGTGTATATGGGTGTGTTTAGATTTGATGATTTCTTTGTAAACGGATGTTTAGATTTTGCTATTTCTTGGTAAACGGCGTTTAGATTTTGATATTATAAGTAATAAGTGTTTAATCCTTAGACACATCTGGCAGATGAACGAATAGCCCAAAAGATAAGTCAAACCAATAAGCAGTTGATCAGTGGACTAGCGGTGCACATAAAGCCTCACCTTTAACCAGTGAGATATTGGTTAAGAAACCTAAATAAGTTGGATCGAAACGAATTCGTCGGTTTTAATTTAATTTAAATAGGTTTGAGTTAAGTGCGGGTTGAACCCTAAGATAATGTTTAAGTTGCCTTGAAGGCTTTGTAAGTTGACTCTTTAATATATCTATTATCATACTTATAAAGTATGTTTTGGGTAACAACTTATATAGGTAGGTTAATTTATGTCGAAATTTAAAAATAAAAAGGTCAGTTTGTACCTTAATGTAATTCGTTTTACTTTTTTTAAATTTATTTTTGGTAAACTCATAAGACACCCTATTATCTTGTTTGGTTTAAATGATTTTCAATTATTTTTTTGTGTTCATAAGATCAATAAGTTTAAAGGATCCGTCTATACTCTACTAACAACATAATGATATACGATTTAAATTTGATAACTCTTCTACGAGGGATTTAGGTAATTACTATTACACAACCCTTTAAAGATCATAATTAAGTATACAAATTAATTGTAATTTTTTTATGCACATTTGTATAGTTGCAAATTTGTAGTATTAATATGAAAGAAGATAAAATAAAATAACTTTTAAAGTTAAAAGAGTCAAGTTCGTGTTTACCAACAAACGCAAGAATACACTTGTGTTTGAAATCATGTTTGTCACGTTTTGGATCATTGTAAAGTTTATGGGTCGGTGTCGGATTTCATCCGTTAACCTGTAAACACCACCAGCATAATGCAGGCAAGATGGGTAGTAGAGTTGAAAAATACTATAAATTATAGCATTTGGACCAAAGAAAAGGTCGTAGAAGATGTGCTGTCGACTTTAATGGAATAATGGCAGCTGACTTTTGGTTCCATTGCAGGCTTGCAGCCAACAATTAGGAACACCTATGATTATGAATTTGGTGTTCATATTTTTGGTATTTTTATTTTAACTTCTAAAACTTATAAGATAATAAGAATACAAAATCTACGATATACGAATATAGTTGATTTGTAGACGTCTAAAATGAGTTGGTTTGATGCATTTAATATATGATATATTGATCTCGTTCAAGTTATATATCTAAAGTTGGTTTGGTTTGATGCATTCGACATACATCTACACTACACGGCATCGTCTTCTTTTAAACGTCAATATTTTTCCTCCTATGTAATTCTGTATTTATAAAGATTTAAACTCATATCACATTTGTAAAAAGTAATTACCAATACCACTAGACTATAACGCCATAGACATACTACACATTATCTAATATGGTTTTAGTATTTGTTATCATAACAGATAGTGTTAAATCAACACTCATTACGACTTATTTTCAGTTTAAATATACATACAAACATAAAGCCAATAGATTTATCAAAACAACAGGCGGTATTTAAGAAAACCAACTAGAGACGAGTCGGCTCGGCATGGCTTGTACACAAATTGAGCCCAAGACAAGGTGAGCTCGACTCATTGACTCGCTCATCATACCCACTGACCTGATGCACGAGGCTTCCGGCCTTCCACATGTGCGGGGTCCGAGGTTGTCGGGCCACTTTTGGGTCCAAGGTTTTCTGGCCACTATTGGGCCAGATGTATGCATTCTTTTTAACTATATGCAATAATGCAATATAATCAGTAACAGACCCAACTAATGATAATCTGTCAAATAAAATAATGAAATGGCATTCATCCACATAACTACAAAAGTTAAGTATCCCTCTGTAAAAGATTTCAACTAGAGGCTGAACATATTTCACAGATACAACAAATTTCATAGCTGAGAGGGTTTTGAAATCTCTAAACTCCATTAAAACAGAGAAAAAAGCTTCACTGTATGCAACATTCTCATGGGATCTCCTTTGGAATCGACCATCGTGTGTAATAATATCTTCTCAATGAATAGGCTGATATTGTATGATCCCACGTTTTGGTGGCAACTTCCTCAAGATAAAGAGAACAAGAGAAGATGGTAGTATTTCGACCAACTGTTAAGTAAAAATGATAACAAAGAATATTAATTATTTTCATATAGAAGATCAGAAAGTAAAAAATACCCAAAAATTGCAAAGAACGCGTCTATTGTCTAATATAGGACCAAGGTCTTCTAAACCCTTTATATATGTTCAAATCCTATCGGATGCGATTACTTTTCAAGATATCGAGATCAAAAAGTTAGTTTTGAATGATTTGAATCCAAAAAACCTTGAAAACCTTTTTTATTAAATTGCAAAATTATTGAAACAGTTGTTCAATTTGTTTTTAGAATAGAAAGTAAATAAAAAAACCAATACATCAATTTGCAACAATTCAATTGGTTTTATAAATGAACTCAATTATAGAATATAAAAGTAAAATTTAAGGTCAAATGAGTGAAAAAAACTTACCAAGAAGTATATAAAGTTTAGAATAGGATGTTCCAAGATGTCTAGGTTGGCAGCTTTGTTGAATGCATTAAAGCACATCTAAATAAAAATATATAAATTTTAATACTGATCTTATGAATCATGTATGGAACAAGTGAATGGCTGATGGCAGATAGAAATTAATATGAAAAAATGCCCTCACCATGATGCATCTCACAAGGAAACATACGAAGCAGATTGTTGTCACGTAGCCAACCTGCACGAAGAAATAAATACAATGTTACATGCTTGGTATATGTGGCTGTTTGGACCAATAATGAATGGGTCGATTTGGGTCGCGCTTATCCCAAACAGGTCAATTAGTCATAACCAAGAAAGCAGAAAGGGAAACGGATCAAATGAGTCATCGAGTCAAATGGGTCAAATGCATCAAAGGAGATGCCAAAGTATTTTTCTAGAGGACAACCTTCTTATCCAATGATATAGCTAATGATATTGATTTCGTAATTATAATTAAGAATTTATATTATAAAAAACTAAAAAAACAAAAATGTATTTCCGTCATACCAACCCGTTTCAACTTGCAACAAAATAGTTTGCTTTGACCAAACCCATATTCCTGTTACCCAACCCACCTATCTTTCCACCTCTAATCCTTAGACAGAAGGGGTCAAAATTAACAAATTGTAATACAAAACACATACTTCATGTAGCTTCTTTCGACGGCCTTTGGATTCCACAGGAAACCGTTTTAACATTAGAAATAGCCTGCATAAATTTGTGAAGTTAGAAATATAGTCCAATAAGGACACGGGATGGTGATTCAACTCATAAAGATAGAAAAAGATTAATTTAGTGTTGCAAATTTTCTATTTTCTTAAAACTTTTCTCCACAAACAAAAAATAGTAGTTAAAGTATAATAAAAGATACCTTCCTCCATAAAGAAGAAAACCCAAGGCTGCAAATAAAGAGACCCCTGAAAAAGAAATATGAGGAGATTCAGCACAAAAAAGAAAGTATATGATTTCCAACAGTAAGTAAAAAAGAAAGAAAAGAAAAGAAAAAAAAATCAACCATTTTTTAAAATTAAGACCTGCAAAGAAGACCTTTGAGAGAATCACCAAGATATGGATAGGCTTCCACCAGATTATTAACCACAGTATAATCTGTAAAGAAATCATAGGACTTAGGTTAACCACTTTACTCTAATATTCATACAAAATATATGCATACATGACACCATCTTTTTTTTATAACCATAAGAACCCATCACTAGAAAGCTCACGGCCCCCACCAATACCCTATTAACCGATCAGACTAGGAAAGATGCAGCTCGCACTGGGCAGGTGGCCATAAAATAGTGGAAGTTGTATTTGAACCTGAGACCTCTACTAGAGGAAATTAGGTGCTTACATGACACCATCTTACATTCATTGTTCTCATGAAATTACCACTAATTATTAATCAGATCAATAAATTAACAGGTGAGGTGTAATTAAGCAAGAAATTGCATATAGCTAGTCAAATTTCAATCAAATTGTGGTTGTTAACTCAAACTGCAGTTTTCTTGACTTAAAGATTAAATTTCTATTCCATTCATATATAATAGTCATTTATGGATAATGAAAGCAACTGTAATCTGTAACAAAGTAATACACCACATCAAAATTTTAATTGCCACAAGTTAACAAGACTATACCTGAATTGCATATACAATTCCATTGATTGCAAAGAAACCTGGTCGGAGACCATCAGTTGAGGCAGCCCTTGCCTATCAAAGATTCATGACTTTACGTGCCAATTAACACCAAAAACTAAAAATAAATGAACAATAAAGATGAAAAAATTAAACCTGGTAGTAAATTTCTGCCCAAAACAAAACCAAGAGAGCATATGTAGTGAAAAATACGAGACTTGGCAGATCAAGCAACATATGTCGTGCAATCTGATAAAAAAACACAGTGAAGCAAAAAGGTCAACACAATTGACATAATCATCCATACAACAATGTCGGGTGGCAGAATGAGCCAGTCCAACATGTTTGATAATGGGTTGAAAGGGGTAATTTCGGTACGTGTTGCATTGGGTTGGCTTGAGAAACATGCCACTAAACAATTTAATTTTGTATAAATAATCTGTGTGTTAAATTTTTGAACAGTGTTAAATAATCTGTGTTTAACACACAGTGTTACATAATCTGTTTGTTAAATATGATCACAAATCATATTAGCGCAACATTATTCCAATTTTGTACAATGGGAGTTAGGAGGTAGTATGTGTAACTCAATTATTTTTAGTTTGACCTGTTTAAGTTAAAGTATAAACCAAATCGACCCATAATTAAGTCGAGATACATAAGTGATTAACTTATAAATCTCACCTCAGGTGTTAACTGTTGGATGTCACGACGGAAAATGAATGTGAGACATCTAGCTGCAATAGTAGGACGTTTATAATTTAGTATATATCAAGAAAAAGGGTTCACAAAATGCAATTTAATAAAACAAATAATTGAAATATACAGACCCCCATTAACCAAGAAATTGAGGAGATGAAAGACCTTCTGGGTTGTCCAACCATACTCTGGTACTCTTTGCTGTATCCTGATTAACTGTACCTGCAAATATCAAATATAACCCATGATCATTAAATTAACCAAAGATGCAAGTTGGCCCACCACCAACTTTAAGCTTAAATTTGAGCTCATCATTGCATTTTATTTAGGACATATTTGGATGAGTATCTAAGGTATAAAAAGTTGTTTTTTAGGTTTTCACAAGTACGTGCATTTTAATCAGTTCAAGGACTTTAAATAACAAAATTAGGTTGATGAACTTTTTCGTATAAAATAAGTATGTTGGTTTTTATGGTATTAACACTTTTCAATAGACAAGTTTTGTAATTTAATGATTTGCCACCTCATCAAAACAAAAGGCACCAGGTAAGCAAGAAACCGGTGAAAGCCTATGATTAATGAAAGTATGATTACCAAGATGACAGATTATTATTATTATCATTTAGTAATAAGTACAATTACCAAAACATATCACCTAACTCAATTCATTGCTGTTCCATCCCATGACATTATCCCTTATCTTAAATGAAAGTTTTTGCAAGTTGCAACTCTAATCTGATATCATAATTGTTCAACACAAATATGGAAAAACTGCAACTATCTATCACTACATCAGACCATGTAGCGATCCGGACCCTCCCAGACCCTGCAAAAAGCGGGAGCTAAATCAAGCACGGGGTATGCCCTATCACTATAAATCACAAAATTCAATCTAAACTCACATCCAAAGACCAGTTTAAAGATAAACTGCCCAATGAATATTAAAACCCTGCTGCAAACTCATCAATCATCACCAACCAGCAATGCATAACCTAAAGCATCATTAAATCATCGATACAACGAACTAACAAGAACACAAAACTAAAACATCAAATCAAATTTCATCACACAACAAACACAATTTGTCAATTTCAACTGCAAACCCTAGTAACAAAATAAAATCAATTCAAATCAAACATCAACAACACAAACCATTCAACACCATCAAACACCACACAAAACCAACTTAAAACTCACCAGCGCCACAACAGCAACAAACCCATAAAGAGCAGCAAGAACATGAAAAATCCGATCTTGCCAAACAGGCGAATGATTCAACAAATCCCACAAACTATACGAATCTTTAAGTGCATACATCACCACCGAATCTTCATACGGGCCCATTTCGGCCCCACCCATCGCCGGAAAACGGTCGGTGAACTGCCGGCCGGCGAGATCGATCAAGAACAAGAAAGAAGGTTCTTGAAAAGATCAAATTGAGCTCTTTTTCTTTTTTTTCCACTTATGGTATGAAAGAAAGACGATAATTTGGGGATTTGTACGTAAAGGGGAATTGGGGGTTCGTGCGATTGGAAGTTGAAAGATGAAAACTGCCGGCAAACGTGAGATTGAAGGAATGAGATGCTGAGGAATGTGACGGAAATATAGGGACTGATTTGTACGACACGGAAACTTGGAAAAGAGGGTACTAGAAGAATGCTGATAACATCATTCAAGAAATACATTTGATGTTCAAAACTTATTTATCAAGTCCAACTTTTAAAGATAAAAATTCTTGATTATTATGATCAAAGTTACAAATCTGTCATTTAATATATATTTAGATGAGAGGGTTTGAACATATATTGTTTCAGTTCGGTTTTTAATATAGATATGAAGTGTTACATGTTAAAAAGATAAAATTAATGAAGTGAAATAAAAAAAAAGATTGTGTTTAAATTCTAAGAAGCCTATTTAACTACAACACTTCTCTCTCTTTCTTGTTCTTAAAACCAAGTTCAAGGACAAATGAAGTTGTTGTGAGGGAAAAGAAGCAATGACAACGAGGAGCCTCCCGTTGGGGTCACTAGTCGAGGATCACAATTTGTTAAAATGTAATCTTCTATTGTTCATGTATTATATAGATAACCTGGGTATTACAAGTTTATAAAAACATATTGTATACAAAGTTTAATTAAAAATTAAAACCAATCTAAATGATATTTTTATGTGTTTTATATGGATTGTTAAAACGGTTAATGTTAGAGTCAGGCCTATAGGTATATAGACCAAATCTAGTTTTTCTGAGCTTTACCTAGAACTGTAACATAAAAGAAAAACAATTAAAAGGGGCTTGATGTGAGTTTTAGAACCACCCTCAGACGCTCATACCATTTGATGTCTTTAATGTGTATCACTAATGTACTAGTGGAAATGCACACGCATTGCGACGGTACGACTATTGCGTGATTTTTTTGGGAATTCGATTTTAGTCAGCAACGTCTCGGTGTGTTATAATGTAAATTAAAAAATCAAAATATAATTATTGAAAAAATTGAATGAAAAAAAAAACAATTACGTATATTACAAAAGACTTTAAGACAACTATATTATCTCAACAAGATTAGTGAAAACATGAGTGGTATTTGTTATCGTAAATCACTTAGTACCTAGATTTTAAGGGGGGTACGTTTTATAAATGTTCGATAGAGTTTTATGATCATCTGAGGCAGCTTTCGGTGGTAATTTGTATAGACCGGAAAATGTTAATGGAGAAATTTTCATTACAAATTGTCATCTTGATTGTTATTGAGTTGTTAACAACCGGCAAGAAAAAAGGAGAAGAGGGGTTAGTGCTCAATAGCAATGAATGAACCGCACTGAAAGTAAAAGCGGTTTTGTTTGGCCACGTGTATATGCTTTAACATTTGTATTATAAGCATCATATTTTATACTTTATTGTAAGGGCATAAATGAAATAAAATGATCAATTTTTTAAAATTTATGCATGACTTTTTATATGGGTATCTTAATTCATATGTAAAATTATCATTCTATCATCATTTCATTTTTATTATAAAAGATATAGATAAATATTAAAATTATTAAACTCACAACATGCCCTTAGAAAAATATTAGTATTATAGTCATTATAAATATAAAGATATATATAAGTTATATACTTAAATATTTAAATAAAATAATACTTAATCTAAATAGTATTTAGTTATAAAAATATAATTAGTAAATATAAATTTAAATGTCAATTTATATTATTATAAATAAAATAAAATTTAATAAAGTGAATTAAATAATATCAAATTATTAAATAATGTATTAATAATGTGTATTAAATAATACAATAATTAGAAAAAATTAATTAAATGGGGGCAAAAGTAAAACTATTGCATAAAACACCTGTATTATATGTTTAAAATGTTATATAGGTGTCTTACACTTTGAATAAAATTATCATCTTATCCTTCTAATATGTATTATATAGTAGTATAGACTAATAATGTATATACGAAGCAGCATGCACGTACAAAAAAGATACAAAGAGAGTTAAGATAGATGAGGTTGCCGGTGAATCATGACAAAAGAAAGAATCCTTTAGGAATGACTTATGATAGGTTAACCCTCCTTGTTATAGGGGGGTGTGCCATTTTTGGTTCAATAGGAAGGTCAGATGCATGCCATTCTTTTAACCTAAAACAACTTTCTTTCCACAAATATATGAGACGTCATGATCTATATATTAAATAATAACCCTAAATAACGAGCAAATAAGAGCAAAATCCATAAACACAAAACAATATATATTGACTAGCCTAAATCATTTTGGTTATATTTTAAAATTGTCTTGACACAGAATTTCTGATAACTTGCTTTGATTTAGGAAAGTAAATCATGTAAACCACATGTAATAGACATGAGTTTATAAAAGACGTGAGTGAGGATTGATCTCTAGATTTTCACTCTACGCTACATATCCAGATGTCCTAGACCACAAAGCTATCATCACGAGGACTTTGACTCGAAATTCAACAAGTGCAAGTGATTAAGAAATATACAAGTCCTTACTTCAAGTTTCAAAATATTGAAAATAGAAAAACGGTTTGGTTATGGTTTCGAAAACCTAATTAACAGAATCAAAAACTCGTTTTTTGAAAAGATATCAAACCAAGAAACAAACCCAAATAACTGTTTGAAAGTTAGTTTTATTGTAAAAACTAAACATCTACTCATGATTATAATCTTACTCTTCACAAAATAAAAATCATACCTAATGTACAACAGATTTTCCCATTACAGGAATAATATGATATTATAACAGTTCAACAATCACATAACCAACCAAACCTTCAATGTTGAGCTTTGAGTCCCTAATCTTCACCAAGAACGGAAGTAAAGAGAAAACCAGACATAATCCAAAAGTATTACAAGCATTATTTAATCCTTTGTGGTCCTACGCCACGAGTGTTCACGGGCCCCATCCTGGTCGACGATCTTGATGATAAAATTCTGAGGAGCCACAACAAGCCGGGACCGTATTTCCTCAATACACTGGTCTGCAAGCTTGATCGCTTCATCAACAGTCATGTTTGGGTGGTAGTGGCGGTCCATCATGGACAGGGCAAAGTATGAACCATAGCCAAACGCTGCCTTGTCGACCTTGTGCAGGGTTGCAATGTAGTCGATGAAGTATAGAGATGGACCCGTTTCCTTGTCGTAGCCCGCTAGCACGATGTTGACCATGTAAGGATTCTGCAAAATTAATATAGTCAGATAAAAAGGTTCTGCTTATAAAGGGGTCAAATAATTACACAGTTAGTTTCGTACCAGCCACAACAAAATTGATTAATTAAGACTATACTAATGTTTTACCTATTTACCCATCTTTTAGCCTAATTCAAAAGTCTATTAGAAGTCTCTGTTAGAATATTGGCCCAGAAAAAACAAAGATAAAACTCGGTATTTTGTGGGAACTACCACGACTCTTTTTATAAATATGAAGAACAAAAGACCACACCTTAAACTTTATACAATGACCCTCTTTTATACTACTCCTAACCTTAATCACTATGAAATCACAGCTCAAACACAGCTTGATGACAGCCCATTCACAGCCAAAATATTCAATACTTTCCTAATATTTACCTTGACTAACATATTCTACATGTTAACTAATTCCACCCTCATCTTTCTTGGTTCACCCGTATACACCCTTGAACATCAAGATTAATTTCTAACATTCTCGCCCTTAATCTTGATATTGTATCACCTTGGTCTTGAATTCCGAGTAACACGTGTTGTTGATTAACTGTAATTCTTCGACAACTTTCACATCTTAACACCACCATCTCATGAATGTGCAAGAACTTTCTCAGGTCCCATTCATCTTTATATTCAAGGTTGGATATCACATCCCTAAACCCTATCATCACCATCACAATGATGAAAATTATGACTTGTATATCTTCTCAAACCTGCTTTCACAGCTAACTTGGTTGCTTCACACAATTTCTTCTACAAAATCGTCTCACACGAATACAAACCTGAATCGCACAGGTCTTCTTCTATTGGGGTTGCGTCACACAACTTGTCTTCAATCGATCTGTCACAGATCAGTCTTTAATTCGCCCTGTTTTGATTGCTTCTCCCAAAACTCCAGCAGCAAAAACAGAAAACAATCTGTTTTAAGTCACTTCTTCTCCCCAACCAGTGAATAGATCAGCCCAGATTTTGATCAATACTTCATGGATTGATAGACTTCTTCAACACGGTATCGCACCACACCACCTGAGTCACACAGGTTGTCCTAACAGCACCTTCACAGTTCTTGATTAGGTCATAGCAGCCTTCACAGCCCTTAGTTCAGACCCTCACAGCCTTCACAATCATCAGCAGCTCTTCACCAAATATTTGAACCAATCACAGGTTCATTCTTGGTTTGATGGTGGTCGGTTTTGTCTTCAACAGCCCTTGATCTTTATTGCTCTGATACCAATTGTTAGAATATTGGCCCAGAAAAAACAAAGATAAAACTCGGTATTTTGTGGGAACTACCACGACTCTTTTTATAAATATGAAGAACAAAAGACCACACCTTAAACTTTATACAATGACCCTCTTTTATACTACTCCTAACCTTAATTACTATGAAATCACTGCTCAAACACAGCTTGATGACAACCCATTCACAGCCAAAATATTCAATACTTTCCTAATATTTACCTTGACTAACATATTCTACATGTTAACTAATTCCACCCTCATCTTTCTTGGTTCACCCGTATACACCCTTGAACATCAAGATTAATTTCTAACATTTCTCTCTCACAAAATGTCTGTTTATGTCATTTTTTCTCCTAATTATATCAAATCATCTGAATTTAAAGTATCTTATACAGTTATACATTCAGTATTATTACAACTAATTATGATTATTTGGTATTATATCAAATCATCTGAATTTAAAGTATCTTATACAGTTAAACATTCAGTATTATTACAACTAATTATGATTATTTGGTACTTATATAATTACTTTCAAACTACACATTCAAACACTCCCTATGGTATAACCACTGCATCTTTAAGTTACGACTAAAAAGCAACAAGCAGCAGTAAATGGTTTACCAGAACAATCAGTTCAAGTGCTTCAATTTGTGGCCAGTTTATAAACATAAAGAATGATTTGTGATTTCTTCTTTGCAGCATAAAGAATGATTTGTGACTTTTGCAGCAAAAGCAACAATAACAAAGAATATTACTGATAACTAACTGATATATGTGATCATAGTGTATAATTCAGGTTATGGAATCTTAAAAAAAATGACCACTGTTATTGCCACCTCTATACTATAGTCCACACCTCACAAAAATCATCAATTGTTTCATATTGATGCTCGTTTCTGTCTACTAAAGTGAATGCCATTTTTCTAGGCGATAAAATCTTTGTTAGGTAACTAGATTAGAGATTATAACAGAAATACAGAACCAATAAGAAACTGCCAGCTGTTCTTACTGATGCTCATTCATGTTTCCTAAACTTGAATGCCAAATAAGCCATGTTTCTAAAAGTTGATAAGATTTGTTAAGCAATTTAAGTAGTGTCGATACAGATAATCAAGAAAATACTAAACCCCACAATCATGGTTGTAAAAATCGCTAGGCGCTAGTGGGCGGTGGGGTACCGACTAGCGATTAATCGGAATTACTAGGGGGATTAATCGGATTGGAATTTTTATAAGGAATTTTTCAGTTTTATATATGTATACACACATTTTTATATGTAATCATATAAAAATGTTCAGATTTATATGTATACACACATGTTTTACAAAATTTACGCACATTTGACCAAAATTTTCAAGGTTTGACCGGAATTTCCAACATTTGGCCGGAATCTAGCCAAAATGTGGCCAGAATCAGGTCGGAATCTGACCACCGATTTGGTCCAATTTTGACAGACTACGACCGATTACCGATTTTAACCACCAATTACTTGAAATCGCCAAGGTCACTGGCCGACTAGCGATTAATCACCGATTAATCGGCCAAAGAGGCCGATTTTTACAACACTGCCCACAATTGTGTATCTCCATATAAATTCAGTTCCAATAACTTCCTCAGACATATTAGAGAATATTATTGTGAAAAACATGTCATAAATACATAATTTCCTGAACAGTTTAAATAATTTATTGTTAAAAAGTTACACATATAATCCCGCTCAATTGTTCTTGATATCGAATAAATCATTCAAAACAAACGATGAACAAGAATACAAGATGATGTTGAATACATAAACCTAAATTAACACTTAAGTGAACCTTTTGTATCTTCAAAATATGTGAAATTAGGGGGGGAAAGTGAATAGAATGAACAAATAAAGAAAGCAAGATAAATCATAAATGACAAATGTTCTAGATATAAAAGAATAGATGGATACAAAAAAGATCCAGAATATGTTTTTTTTCCTGAAAGATTTAACAAGGTTATACCTTTCTTAAAGCTGTGGCAAGCTCACCACGCATGAAATTTGCAGCAGCCTTGGTAGTCAATGGAATCCCGTTTCGATATTGATATAGAGCTACGTTTTTCTGTACATACTCCGTGAATTGAGCTCTAAAATTCAAGAAACAAATACATTAAACACAATATAACTAGATTATGATCCTAATAATATAACATGTAACTCATATTCTATAACACAAAAACAAAAAGACTTTTCAATGAAGAAGATAGAGTTTCAGCATGCAAGTTCCATGCTAATTCAATAAATTGACACAACTAACATGGCAACAAACCGATGTAGCTAGCATTTCTTTCTCTTCAAATTTGAAACATCCATGTTCCATTTCAAGTTTAAAGTTCAACAAAAAACCTATTGAAACAGAGGAAATACTCCTTTACCTCTCAAAACCCCTAATTTCTGTCAAACTCAGAACCCTAAATTCAATCTACAATCATTTCGCTGTTTTCCCTAATTACATCCATCGGTATCATGAATACAAACTATACTATAAAGTCATAGAAATCAAACCGAAGAAACAGAAAAGGATAGACAAATCTCACCGATCGCCAGCTTCACCACTAGCACCCATAAGCTTGTGCGAATCAAGAACCATGATCTTGTCTTCATTAGATTTGTGAACGAGAATGCTGTTCACCGCCGATGAATCAGCCACCACCAGTGCAAACCCTTTTCCCACCATCCCAAATACGCATTCCATGATTGTTCCTCTGTGCGTTTGATCAATCGATCTCTCTAATTTGGGGAATTAGGGCAAATTTTGAGATGAATTGAAGAGTATATACAGAGAGGGGAAGTGACTTGGGGAAGAAGCGAGAGATTGATGACCCGAAAATAGGCGGGTCGGGTTTTTGGGGTACTTGACTTCTTGATACTAGGCGCATGTTAGAGGTTAGGGACTATTCGACGGCATCTAAATCAGTCTTTTAATGGTTCAGCATTTAATGGTTCAGACTGTTTGTTTCACGAGCAAATGTCTGAATGGTTCAGACATTTGTATCCGAATGGTTAAGCATTATACTAATGCTGAATGGTTAAGAGATCTAATGCTGAATGGTTAAGATCTCTTATTTGAATTGGTCAGACATTTACCTTTGAATAGTTAAGCGATATACTACCTCTTAATGGTTTAGACCTCTTAATGATTCAGCACTTAATGGTTTAGACCTTTTATTGGTTCAGTACTTAATCATTCAAAAATTGTCAAACAGCCCCTTAATCATTCAAAAATTGTCAAACAGCCCCTTGGTCCATAACAAAGTTTAGCCCACATGTGGTTTGTCATAACTCATAAGCTGGTGAAAACCTTAAAAGAACATTCATAAATATCATTTCATTCTTGAATCATAAGTGATCTCTAATGTTCTGGTGAGTGTGTGTAAAAAATGTTGTTATGTGTACTTCATCTAGGCAAGGTTTATGGTCACACTCATATTTACTAAAAATGTAATTGTGCATTCATTAACAAATGTAATGGTTTAGTGAGTGTGATATTTTTTCTAATAAAAAAGAAATGAGTATTTGTAAACATCTCGTTGCCTCTCATTTCATTTGCTTGTCAATTTTTCCTCGCACGCTCGTGAGTCCATTCACGGTGGATTGCTCACGCCAACTCTCTCTTGGAGGGATTGCACAGTGTTCACCACACCTCACACCTAGATGAGAGATTGTAAAAGAGTTACTTAAGAGGAATAAGATACAGTTTTACTAAACGTCAATTAAGATAAATATATTTACAAATTTGTAGCTAAAATATAATTGTATTCAATATGACTTTCCCTATATTTCACGGAGTCAGAGCATTCACAGTCTGTTCCTCATATATATATGAGTGGGTGCCTCATATTATGGTGAGTGATTGTGTGTGAAAAAGGTAGAAAATTTATGGGGATTGTACCGTGTTTTCTCATATTTGGGAAAATACGATATAATCCCCATAAATTTTTTAATATTTTTGAAAGTGGTTTTGAGTGGATGAGAGAGAAAATGTAATAATAAAGGAATGAAAAAAAATATGATTTAATTGAAAATAAGAAAGAAAAAAATAATGATGTTTAGTGTAATTGTAAGGATGGGGATGGGGGATGGATTGTGAATGCTCTCATAGACTCCTTTATAACTAACCATTTAATTAACATTAATAAGATATTAATTAGCAAAGAGAAGAATCATAGTAGTCAAATTTGTTTGATTTTTAACATGTTTGTTGCTATAAATAAATCTGGGTCGGGCTTGATGTCCGGTTAAACCATGTCTAGCTATCCGAGCTTGGATCTATGCTGCAACAATAAAGAAGATCTATGTTAGAGAGTCGGGAGGACTAGCCCCGAGGGCACTCCGATGCTCAAGTCAGTACTTCTCTTATGATAATCAAGTGTATAGCTTATAGATACATCAACAAGTGAATGTAAAAGATGGAGATATGAGAGATTGTGAAAGAATTACTTAAGAGGAGTTAAAGTGTAAATGTGCAAGTGAGAAAGTATTATTTCAGGACAGGAAAGAAATCAGGATCCTATGGCAGGCAAAGACTTTCAGAATTCTGTTAAAAACAAGCAAGGAACATGACAGAAAAGAATGAGATAATTCTCCATAGAGAGAGAATATGCTAAATGTGAGTTTGACATTTGCAAATAAGATATCCAAAAAGATTGGAGGGTGAGCCCTATTTACAAAAAAAAGATGAGTATTTAAAATGAGCTTTCACAAATAGGGATTGGATTGGATTGGACTTGCTAGGTGGTTATTTGCCCACTTTCGTCATCAATGATTGTTCTTGTTGTGCGTTCTTGTTAATTAACTTATTTATCTTTTTATTTTGTATTTGTTTATATTTATTTATATTTAAAGCCATTGATATCAAGTTACTTTATGAAGCTTGTCATATGTCATTTTTTAATTTAATTGATTGAAGTAAAACAAGGTTAAATTCACAGTCAAATCATGTCTATTGAAGAGAAGGGCATGTGCCCAAAAGGCATTCTAATTGTTCTTCAAGCTGATATGTACGTACTCTTCTCTCCTCATTCTCTCTCACAAATAACCCTTCCTTCGAGTTTGCGTTTGTTTGCAAGGACTTCTTGTTTTTCCTCTTCTCCATGAGGTAGAAATCTCTCAACTCCACAATAAATGGATGCCCTCATAGGCCTGTTGAAGAAGACCGAATCATTTATATATATATATATATATATATATATATATATCATGCTATGACAGAATAGTTTGATAAAAAAATACATATATATGATTAATGGTCATCATGGTTTTTGATAGCAACAAATAACACTCGGACTTAAAAGAAGTAAAATTATATGTTTTGAGTATTGTCAATAAATTTTGCCAATATTATGTTTTTAAAATACATTCTCTCTTTTCTCTATTTTGGAATTATTAAGTATAATAGTTTAATATAATACATGATTAAATGTAAAGAGTAATGAAAAAAGATAGCAATAGAATAGATCTTTTAAAACTCGATAACTCTTAGGTGAGGAGCATTCATCTTTGTGACTAGATCAGACGGTTAGATAAAAAAATAAAAAAAAAATCAATTTAAAATTGAACATGATAATTTTTTTTTATATAGCAAGTATTAAATTTCTGGTGGACGCCCACAAAACTTCTATTTTTTACAATAAAAAACAATATCCATGTAACATTTTAATAAAAAAAACCAAAATAATATAATCAATGAAAATTGATCATTCCCAAAATCCAAAAACACATAAAAGGATTACAGCAAGAAGCATCGTCTTCTCCTTCCTCCTTTTAGGGTTTCATCTCTCTCCTCCATTGTTGTATTTACAGGTGGAATATTAGATCCAACTTATTACAATCAACGATTGTTCGAGCTTTATCGACAAACCCTAGATCCAACAATCGAAATCGCCCAAATTCCACTCTGTTTGTTTAAATCGCTTGTTTTTCTTTGATTTTCAAATCAAACCCCAACCATGGTTGGCGGTGCAACTAATCAACATCAACAAGCTCCTCAATTGGCTAATCCATCGGCTTCATCGTTGTCGGCAGCTCATACGACTACATCGGAGGAAGATGAGCTCTTGAAAAGGAATACTGATTGCGTTTACTTTCTCGCTTCCCCCTTAACCTGCAAAAAGGTACTTTTTTGCTGATTATTATCATGCTTTTGCTGCCTAATTTTTGTTTTCTTTTATGTTCGTGACGTCTGTTGTATCAGATCTTAGATTTTTTTTTTTTATGGAAATTAGGTTAGTTGATTTGGGATCTTGAGATTTTTGCTTATGGTTTGAATATCGTTTTTGTTATTCTATATTTGGCTTTGGATCTTGATTTAGAGCTAATTGAAAGTTTGTATTGTTTGTGGTTTATGTCATACTTGATGTATAATGCATGGTTGATAGGGTTCATAAGGCTAGTGTGCAAACGACTAAGAAGCAATTTGAATGAAGAATCCAGTTTTATTAATATTTTTAGCATAGGGTGGCTTAGGACTAAGCAGGAACAAATCACCTATCTTTTATAATTGTTTGATTGATAAATTTGAAGCAAGTTTTTACCTTTAAAGTAACAAATTTAACAAAAAGTTGATATTAATTAGCTCACCAGCTATAGAAAGGAAAGCAATTATGGTAACAATAAGGAGTCTAGGCTGGCTCTGTAGAACTACACTATTTGACATGTTTTGTTTACCATTAGACGCTCTGTAAAAAATTGTCATCTATTGCTGGTTTCTGTTAGCTGCATTTACTTCTAGGTTTCTGTTCTTGTCGTTATTCCCTTTGTAATATGACTTGTAAGTGTAAGTTGCTTACTTATCATATCTTGAGTCTTGACATATGCAAGTAACTTAACACACACATATGTGGGTGTGTGTGTGGAATTGAGTACACTTTTACACAACCTCGAGGGGTTGTTCCATTAGGTAAGACCTGGAACTAGGAAGACTTGGAACTAGGACTTATAAGTTTAGGTTTGAGTTGTAAAGGTGTATTGGCTTCTTAGGGACCATGTCCGCCAGCCGGAAGACCTAAAGGTTGTGTGTGATCATGTGGGTCTCAATGTCCCAACATTAAGAGGTTATTCTTACTATATTTGACATAGTTGTTAAATCTTGTTAGTTGTTAGTTGTGACTTGGATTTTTAAATATTGCTAATTACTATTATTCTCGTCTATTGTTATTTGTTTACAGGGAAGTGAGTGTGAGTATCGCCACAGTGATATTGCACGGGTCAACCCTAGAGATTGCTGGTACTGGTTAAACGGGAATTGCTTGAATCCAAAATGTGCTTTCCGTCACCCTGTGAGTATCCTTGTTCTTTTTGTTGGTCAATAGTACAGAGGCAGTTCCTACCCATATATTTATGAATTTGTCGATGTGGTCGTTTTTGTTGATACATATGGGTCAACTAATTTTTTCTTAGCTGAAATGGAAATGGGTTGATAGACGCCTTATCTAGTTAATGGTGTACAACCTCGTAACTCATTTTTTCTTTAAAGATTTGGATTATGAATCTAATAACATTGTTTTGTAATCATAGTTAATGCATAAACTATTTTTGTATTAAGTGGTCATTGGTCAAGAAACGCTTGCTTGTCAACCTGTCTTGACCCATTTCTTATGGTACTTAAAATGTTGGTTTCAACCTGAATTTGTTGACTTGTTACTGGACTCGTTTGACGCCTCTCTTGCCATCTCTAGGAATAGTACTTGATTATCGTTGTGGACAATTAATCACTATATGTTTATTTCAGCCTCTTGATGGATTGCTGGGATCTGACTCGCCGACTCCTATGGTACCTCCTGTACCTGCACCACATGCCACCCCTTATGCTGCACCCAAACAAGCAGTTGCCTGTATCTTCTTCCAAAAAGGTTACTGTTTAAAAGGACCATTATGCCCTTTCTTACACGGGCCAGCAAATTCAGTCAATAATAAACCTGCACAACATGGGGCTGCTAACCCTGTTCCCAAGCCTCCTAAGGTGGCCCAACAGGTAACTGTACAAAAGCCCGTTGAGTTTCATCTTCCTCAAGGGAAACAACCACCTCTTCCAACCAGAACTGGTGTTGATAAAAAGATGGCCCCTCCAGCCCGTGTGGCTCCAGCCATTCCACCACCTGTCATGAGTGAGCCATCATCCAACAAACCTAACCATAGTTTCTATCATGGTCGTCATGCATCAAACAATGAAAGAGTTGTTAGTGGGAAAGATGCTGATGAGTATTCAAGAGAACCATCCCCTGGATTTGATGTGCTTGTGGACAATGAACTTGAAGATTCTGGTCACTATTACGATGTTGACAACCATGACCGAGAAATGTACCGCGAGCATCGTGATTATGACCGTTATAATGCGCGTGACGACCAGTTTGATGTTGACCGTATTGGCCATCTAGAAAAGAGGCAGTATCCTATAAATGACCGTGAAAATGAGTCAGATTTACGCCACCGTATATCAAAGCAACGAAGGAGTTCTGACAATGGTTTGAGGTCGGTTGCCAATCGTGAAAGACACGCTGACCGGATACCAAGGAGGGACAAGCACCACCACTTGGATCAGGGATCTCTCAGTAGCAGGCTTAGAGGAAGAATAAAGATTCCAGGAAGGTCAATTTCTCCTACTAAAGAAAACAACTCGAGGGTACAAAGGGATACGGACGCTGAAAGAAGGCATCCTTCTAGGTACTCACCTGGAAGGGCACCGTCTCTCAATCAGACACGACTCGGAGACCGAATAAATGACACCAAGTTTGCTGGACCAAAAAGATCGTCTGAACTGAAAAGTGGTAGAACCCAGCATCAACCAACTGACGAACAATCTTTGGGAAAAAGGAAACACCCAAAAACAGAGGACGATTTGTCATTCGAAGGACCAAAACCACTTAGTGAGATTTTGAAGCGTAAAAGAGGGGTCAACAACGACACAAATAACAATAATAATACTAATACTGAAGATAATAACCAGAAGAAAACAGAGAACGTGCCTGCTATCAAAGAGGAACTCCACCTCGCTTCAGTCGATTTTGATGCAGAGAAAGAGAAAGATAAACCGATGGATGACGATTCTGTAAATTATGGTGGGACTGAGTTGGAAAATGAAGGTGGTTTGGTTTATGAAGATGCATTGCTTGATGAGGAGCTTGAAGCTTATGATGAAAACATGGATGGGGATAATGAGTATGAGTATGAGCAGATGGATGGTGATGAAGAATATGTTGATGAAGAGGTTGGAGATGAATATGAGAACGAAGAGAATGTTGTGTACTCTTAAAAGTTAGGAGGATACACCTCTTCTTTCCCTCTTATATGGTTAATTGTTATAGATTTTGAAATCTGTATTCAAGTATTTACATTTAGTGGCTTATTGGCCAACATCTTTGATCTAAATTTTAAATATACTTATGATTTCACTAGTTGTTACTTTTTCTTTGAGCTGACTGTAGTATGTGTCCATTTAGCTGGCTGCCATGACGTCGCGTCTGATGGCATCGGGTCTGAACCTCATGTCATCGGGTCTGAGTAGAATGGCATCTTGAAATGAAGTTATCTAGTTTTGTTTGATTTTTTCTTATATTTATACTATGGTTGTTTATAGAAGTGATGTAATGTGTTGGCTTAAATACCAAATTGTTAGGGAGATTCTTGGTTAATAAGTATTGTGTTGTATCAAATACCATCAATTCACTTGTGCGCCTGCTGATAGATGAGGATGAACTTAAAATTTAGTAGTGTAGCTTGCGTGGAAGAAATTTCAAGAACACAGGGAATATTAACCCAAGCATTATTACGTGAAAAAACAATGTGAGCAAACAATAGTAAAACAAACATACCTTGTTTGATATATCAACATATAGAGTTTTAATGGTTTCACGTAGTGTTGAAGATGATGCTGGTGTTTTTGTCATTAGCCACTTGGCTTGTAAAGCATCAAACTAAGAGGCCTCGAAACTTTCTAAATAAAATGTTGTATTTCACAAATATATCAAAAGATTTTTATATTTTTAATGTGAAGTTAATTTCTAATTAGATGGCGAAGAAGTTTGAAATGAGTTCTTTAGAATTGTAGTTTATTATCTTGGGATAGAGGCCTCAATCAAGCAAACTGGTTATCTAAATAAGATTATGAGTTTATGACACTACAACAGCAACATGTCAAGCATCGTGGTTACGAAGACTACACATGAAAAAACAAGATGGAAGGAATAAAATATAACATCATATGTTGATAATGTATCAGCTATTGCATTGATGAGGAATTCTATGTTTCATGGAAGAAACAAACACATTGATATATGTTAACATTTTATATGAGAATGTGTTAAAAGGAGCAGATTAGTATTGAACATATCAATGGAGGATTACAAAAGACAGAAAGGCATTACCAAAAACCAAGTTCATGATAATGAGAGAACTACTTGACGTTTAAAATCTACATGAGCAATAACGACCACAACATGATCATGATTAAGAGGGTGAATGTGAGGTTAATTACAATCATCCTAGTATAAAGTTTATGAGTTAAATATGTCCTTATCTAAAGTGCATTAGAGTCCTTAATGTAACTTTAGATTAATTAGTAGAATGATCAAGGGTGTTAACCCACAAAATTAGATACTGATTTACGGTGTCTAATGGTGGGGTCGATTCACAAGAAGGCATGTTTCATCATTATCAAACATGTATATATGTATATACTAGTGGGAAGCCCGCGCGATGCGACGGATAGAATTTACAAGCTTTAGATATCGGTGTTTGTTTCATTATTACCAAAACTGAATTTACTCGAATGGCAAGACTTAATTACCCTGAAACTTAAACCCATGAAAAGAATCACATTTAATAAAAATCACACATACTCTTGAAAATTCAATATCTTATTGTATTTCTTTTGAAATCAAACAACCCACTTGCAACTATGCTGAAAAGAATAATAAGTCTCAAATGAAGAGAACTTGAAGACGGTTTGATGATTTAACTTGAAACCATAAACGTATCATCAAAAACTGTAGCATATTAGATCATTTAAAAAGCAATAAAAATTTTAAATATAATTATTAGAATAAATACAACAAACTCTTATAAAAAAAAAATTATGCATCAATAATTCTGTCACTAATCAGAGCCATTAATTCACTTATAGACATTCTAAGAAACATGCCCTTCACATCCTGCAAAGCTTCCATCCATGCAATTCGATCATACCTTGTGTCTGCCCTCAAATGTAGCATTTTTGTGATCTAATAGTTCTAAAATGCTAACCAGCACATTTGCTTAAAAAATAAAATCATAATTTATCAAGATTTAGGTTTATGAAGCATTTCATGAACAACGCACATGCATACAATTGTCACGTGGCATCTATGTTCCATAGATTTAACATAATAACATTTCCGAATATACTATTATCCACATAATAGACTGAGAAGATTTTCCCTCTAAATAGGTTTGGGCATACCATCACATGTACTTCAATAGAATACACATATGACAACTTTACAAAAGCACACATTTTATCATAAAAGCGGTTCAAGCAATTTGTACACATTGCACCTTCACCTGTACATCAATAAGATACCCAAAATACAACTTTACACAAATACATATTTTATCATCAGGACAATTCAAGCATTTTGTGGTTAGAAAAACATACCAAATATATAAATTATACCTACGATCATGTGTGAACTTACAAGAATATATCACTAAAAAAGAACATAACTCTTAAAATGGACAAATTAATTACCTTACACAGAAACATAAACTCCTTATATGAACCACATCAATTTCAAAATTAGTGAAGAACATAAAAGTAGACTTTAACAACTTTAAACCCATTTGAATGGCTCAGCACACTTCCGGCTAACTTTTTATATTTGACCCGTTTGAGATAACTCAAAGCCTAGATCGACTAGTCATAACTAAACAATTCGAAATTGCAACCTTTACAGACAATATATAACTCCTTTTCACCTCAAATTACAAATGCTTGCATGATGCATCGGTTGACATGAAAGGGTTAGTTTTGTACATACCTTGTGTCGTTCTGAAGTAAGCTTAGATCTTATTTGTGTCAAATTATTAAACTTAGATTTACCAACATCAACCCTTATCACCATATTCTTGTATTCATCATCCCCGAGACTCACATGTCACATGTACCTATACTTAATAATATGCTCAAATTAGCGCTAGAGATCATATGAGGATACTTACGAGATTTTCACTTGTGACAAGGGTTTTAGCATCATTACTTTCTGTTTAGTTAATATCACCGTCTCAATTGTGATTTGAGAGAGAAGGATCAACTAATATTTTGCCATGTTCTATGAAAAGTGTTGGAGTGATACCTACTACAAATTCATTCGCCTTTTGGTCAATTACTGTGTTCACCAGCATCATGTCAATGATAAGATTAAGGATACTTTGGAAGCAAGAATTCGTTGGAAGTAATAATTCCTCTTGCAATGACACTACATGAAATTAGTAAATTTATTTAGTCTTTCAAAGTATTCTCTTTAGTTTAGAAGGAGATTAATTATGTTGAATTTGCGTTATTTGTATGTCATATGAAATACTGAACATGCAACCAAGAGGAGAACAACGTGTCAAGATAAGAAAATTAAAAAATAAAAAAAGCATGTTGCCTAAACTGGGCTAGACTTGTATGAATTCAACCATCCTATAAAGACCATGAAAGGTTATTACTTGAGTGTTGTTCTTTTAATTTGGTCCTCTTTAATCTTTCTATAGGATGTACTGTTTCATTAAGCAAAGCACAGTCAGAATAATATGACTTCTGATCTATATCTATTATTTAAAAATATCTTGCTAATTACCACTTTCATCAAGTTTGGTTGACAAAATTACTCTATCCTGTTGAATAAGCTCCAATGTGTGAAACTTTTTTAATAGAATCAAATAAGGCAAAGGATGATAAACATATGATGGATGATCTAAATAGTTAATAAGGTAAAGGATGCCTAAACATTTAGTCTTAAATTAGGTGTGTCCATACATATCCATAAAGATTCTTTAATTCTGTTAAGTAATGCATTTTTCAGAAAAGTAAAATGATAGTAGTTTGTCTGTTACTCATAAACTTTTACCTTTGTTGACCAAAATGAGTTCAGTTTGCTAACAGAGAGCTAAGTCTACTGTATAGCATGCATCATGAAAGCTCTTGTATATCATATCAGTGATTACACCCTGATCACTCACCATCACTTGTTTCTTATTCATGTTTTGTTCATGAACTTTCACCTCTTCACACCATTTAAGTTCTTCAATATAATTCTTCAACCATTGTTGTTCTGCAACGTTTGTCAAATATAAATAAAATGATAATGGAAATATTCTAATCATTATTATTTCTTCGAAAATTAATATAGGTCAAATGATAATAATGGGGATAATAATATGGAGTATATTAATGTCATCTTCAATGCATTACATGCTCACATACATGCCTCTGTCCCAAATCAACTAACTCATATGCATCTAACCTACATAGTTCTATAAATATGTGTAAATAAAATTCAAAGGTCTAAAACTACTTCAAAACGAAAATTATATGGTAACTCTAATATTCAAATGATTAATTACAATAGAGTTTGCAGATTAATTACAAGAACTGAACATAATTAATTGATCCTCCACCATTCAGAAAAAAAGAAAAAGTTAAAATTGACCATCCATTTACAGTTCATAATATGCAGATTAATCAAAAAATCATTTACCGTCTTTGCAGCCACATTTTATGATATAACCAATACCAAGATCACATCACACCTAAATTGTTAACTTAACAATTTGTTTATATGTCCAAATCTCTAAATTAAAAACAATTAATCATATTTGGATAGACATAAACTTACAAACCTAAGAACTAATACCATATAACACACCAACTTCCAATAAGTAAACCAAAAACCCAATAAAAAAAATCTCAAAACTGTTGTAAACTAGCAAATTGTTTGACCAGAAATCTCAAAACTGTTTGACCAAAAATCTCAGAACTGTTGTAAACCCAGCAAACTAATACAAAATTCCTTATTCAGACCACAGATAATGATCAATTTGACAACATAGAACAAAATTAAAATGTTTCTGCACGGGAACCTTGATTTTATCATATTCAAACTTTACAAACACCCGGCAAAATGAAGTAGATGTTTTTTTTATCACTTAAACAATATTCTTAACACTAACCATAATCACAAGCAACAAAATTAATATATTTCTGCACAGGAACCTTGATATTATCATATTCAAACTTTACAAACACCCAACAAAATGAAGTAGATGTTCTTTTATCACTCTAACAATAATCTTAACACTAACCATAATCATAAGCAACAAAATTAATATGCGTCTGCACCAATACCTCGATTTCATTTCTGTCTTAAAATTGGCATGTTATAAAAATCTTTTGTAGCATATGATAAATCAAATTGCACAAATTTATTAAAGAAAAATATGAAATCAAAGTGCTAAAAGAACATGATCAGGTTAGAGGCTATTTTACAGCTCAATTGTGGACTTAAACACACAAATCAGTGGCTCCTTTAAAGAGAAAAAAATCAGTCCCATAACCATTTTGCAGCCAAATTTTTGAACCAAAAGCAAACAGGTTAGATACCTTATCTACCCATTCCACATGGGTTAAATTCATTATTATCATTCTTCGATCTTCTATGTATTTATCATAAATAATAACCAAAGTGTAATCATGTTCTATTTGTGAAATATGCCTTAATTATAACCAAAAAAAAAAGTTTGCAGATGCCAAGTAAACCTAAAAAACATGCATCTGAATGCATAAAGATGTCGTTATAAGCAAAAAAACTAAAAAACATAAACATAGATTGCAGATGCGTAGTAAACCATATTTTTTTTTATCTCATACCTTCATGAAAAGTCCATTCACTCCAAAAATAACCATTGTCCTTGCAAATTGCAATGCAGGGTATTAATTCCCGAAGACCTCAACTCGCGGCACCACCACCTTCCAGCTGTTAAAAAAATTGGCTAGATGAAATATCAAAAGGATATATCATACATATAATATATGAATGCATGAGCACTTCTTTCCCAGCAGGCTGCTGTAATGATTCCTTATAATGTTTTCTTAACTTGCTATGCTATGTTAAGAAAATAAGTAGCTTTTAAGCGTACACTGTCACCATAATTACTAAAATTAAGGTAGGACTGAGACATTTGCCACTCGAAATCCACAGTTAAACTCACTTGGGCATTCATTAAGACAGTTAGTGGTTATAAACTTGATTAAGACTGCTATAGCACAAATCTGATATGAGATGCAAAAACATACTAAATAAAGGACGAAGGATTAGTACAATGAAATCTTACAATTATTACACACAACCCATTATCAACTACTCCAACAATACATTACTTCTTGGTTTGACAAAAAAAACACCTACACTGGTCACTAAATCCTACGCTCTAGGCGAAGCACAATAAAAGAGAATAAAGAAAGTAGTTTCATCCAGAAAAAGTGTCAGAATATCTTATATAATAACTATGAATAGCTTTACTTTTATATTATTGTAGCCGAAACAGCTGTATATCAAAAATTCAAAAAAAGACTTACTAATTTTTATGGGAGAAACCATTAAAATGGATCTACCATTCTTGAATTCATGCTAGTCATCTTCATCTTCCAATCTACATCTATAAAGAATACAAATACTTTTTCTTTTAATTTTTTATTAGCTTGGTTAAAAAGTTGAATAAATGTGGATTCAACATCATGCTACTATATAGCAGAAGATCCAAAAGCTTGGTTTTAGCAAAATAAGCAATACTTTTAAAAAATAAACACACATTTTGACTATTTGGACTTTAAATAGTTTTGTAAAGAGCTTGTATTTGGGATACTCTTAATATGTAGGAATCGATCTTAACCCTTGATTGATAATTTGATATAACATCATGTAACCTTATAACTTTTAATTTTGCATCTTACCATCTCTCGGACTTGTTTGCATAAGATAAACAAATGAATGAAAAAAATTATTCAAGTAATCATTGATCTGAACACACACGTAAATGGTAAAATAAAGCATGTCGATATCTAAACGTGAATGGCGAACCTGAGAAAGCATAATCCCCATGGGTTGAAACTTGGCAATGTATGAAATCAACCACATTTATGTGCCCCTAATTGACAATGATAAATCAAGGTGATAAGGTAACCTCAAACTAAATCTATTGCAGTAGAAATACACACACTTTTCTGGAAAAAGGATTTTCACTATTGAAACTTCAAATGCATAGAACAGAATAAGAATAATGTATAAAAGCAGTTAATTAATGACTACTCCCACTATTCCATAATAGTGTTCCACTACCGATCTAAACTGCCAATTACCACTACACTATTAATAAATAGAAATACTAATAAAAACAAATGGATAACATTGTATCAGTCGTTTTTTGAGGCCCTAAGTAAAACAAAAAAAATTGGGGCCCTTTCTAATTAAGCGAATAAAACTAACCTTTTTCGAGGCCATTGATAAGGTTGATAAGCTGCCGGGCATGACTAATGAACCCACACTTGTTACCGCTGCATCATCTTTGATCCATACTAAAAAAACAACTCCAGATGTGCCTCCAAACTACGAGTCGAGAATAAGACCCATTCAACTGTAAGCATATTCCAAAAACACACCATGAGCTACAACTATTCTCAAATTAATGAACGAAACCCAAATACTTATCAGCTCCATCAACACAAATCTAACCAATAATTTGGTATAATAATGATTAATGAATTATATAGCAGTTTTCATCTTTTAGCATAGGCTTATGGATATATCTGCTTCTATAATGTGCATATTCTGTGAATATTAGGTAGTTCATGATCCATGTTTTTGCTTTTGAGTTTTCTAGTTTTGACATTTTAGGGTGTCTTAAATCATTTAGTTCCTTTAATGTCTGTTGCATCTTTCAACCAATATAATTCTTAGCCAAGAGAAGTAATAATTTTCACAAAAACCAAAAGAAAACAAGTTTCCATATTCATATTTTATTCCTTTTAAGCAGCTTAAGAAAAAAAATTGAATCAAAATAATTCTCATCAATAAATCTTTTGAGGACCAACAACAACAGAAACAAAAGCTTATAGACAAAAACCATCTTTTACTGCTCATCGCATTCAAGACACCAAAGTGTCAACCTTGTGTATCTGCATCATCAAAACAACAATGCATCTTTAGCAACACCTAACCTTTTTTTCGACAACTACTAACTCTTCCAAAATTCAAGTTGATTATCTATATCTATATTATAATGCACGAAGGAAGAATTCCGGCCAAAGTTAAGAGATTTGTAAATTTTAAGCACAAGGGACAACCCAAAAAATCAATTTAATAAGAGTAATTATGTCTTTCTAGCGCTATTACAAAAGTGGAACTTTAAACTTATTTACACTTAGACCCTTGTATCTTTAATTATATATAATTTTTTCCATGTTTGTTACAATATGCTTAAAAGAAGGAATTCAGTTTTTTAAATATAAAACTAACCAGAGACGAGTACCATAATGAAAAGTGTTGCACGCGTCGCGTCGCGCGGGCACGTTACTAGTATTATATAATGTAATATATAAACTTTAACACTCTTTTTATTACACAAGGTTAGCAAGAGGGTGTTTGGGATTAAAGCTTATTATATGCTTAAAGAAGCATTATGGCATAAGAAACTTAATAAATTGTTTATACAAAACAACTTTACCTTGGTATAAAAAGAATGCAATTTCACCATTTGGAGATTTGCTAGCAATTTTGGATCACTCTCTGTCCCAAGTGAAAGCTAACATCCATATCAATATTTGGTAACAAATCAAATATACATGTAATCGAACCATAATAAATACATCAAACAAAGGAAAAACATCCACTTTGATTTACCAAGATCAATACGAAAATACATGTTAATATCCAAAATTATGTTAATCCTTATAGGGTTCATCAACGCCTGTTAATATCCAAAAACATGTAAAGCTATAAGAAAACCTGGATATTACAATCATGGCCGTAACATCTAAACTGACATCGGAGATTAGAAATCGAAATACAAGATGATATCTATTCTTCATTGCTTGGCGTCAATGGATCATTCATCTATGATGAACTACTCTGATGATAACTTCATTCTGCAAGATATTGATCTTCATCACTGAAAATTTGGAGGCCCCAAGCCAGGGCTTTACCTTAGCACAAAGAAGAGCCGTGAAGAAGTCGGAGGTGAGGATGACGCTCAAGGGACGCATCGCGATTCTCGAATTCGGGAACTACATATACATGTGGGATAGGGATTTGAATCGGGGGATTCAATAACCATTCACCTGATGAAAGGACGTGAATACGAGCAGGGATTTCGCATTCAATGAGCAACGGAATGGAGACGGTCGTAACGGAGGTAAGCAGGATCATCGCCCGTGGTGAGCGGTTACAACTCACACAAGTGAAAACTCTTTTTAGTCTGATTTTCTATTATATTTTTTTGCTACCTGCTATTAGCTCTCTGTGTTTTTAAAAGTATATATATATTTTTTTGTCATTTTATAACGTTTTAGTTTATAAGCTAATTCAAATATTTTTTTTAAAACTCATTTTGAAAAGTCATAACTTAATAAGTCCTTTTTGTTAAAAGTCATTTTCAACCAAAATAAACAATCCCAAACATGGCCTGAATTGGGGGTGCGGGAATAACGGGCGCGTCTTATGAATCCATGTGAAATTCCCCTTTTGTTCTATTTATCTCTATTATATAGTAGTAGAGATAGAGATTAATGAACAAACCAATGGTTGATAAATCCATGCAATTCCTAATCAATTTCTACTTTGTTTAATTATCATTATTTCTACCAAATTCTAGGCAACATACAAGACTCCAAACCAAATAGGGTACACTAGAATTTCCCAAATGAGGGTACACATCAAACTATGACTTTTTTAAAAGTTTTCTAACTAAAGCATTTTGATTGCTATGCGTTAGATTATTGTCGGAGTTACTTAGCTGCCCAAGGCGTGGCTTCGCTAAAGGTGTTAGCATGATTTACTAAAATGTACGTAGCATCAATGTGTAGAAGGTACAGGTGTATTATGTTATTTCAATTGATTGATTAAGCTTCTTGGCTGATATACTATTAGACAACCAAAACTAAATTGTTATTATTTAATTTCTATATCGCTTTAACCCAAAAGGTTATATATAACCCATGTAAATGTAAATGAGTTGGCTTAATAGTTTATGTGTATGTGTTAAATGTGCCAAATATGTTAAGCTTCTTGGGTCCAGGGAAGCACTTGATATATAGAACATTGAACATTGTCGCACTTGATGCATGTTAAGATTTTGCATTAAATTAAAGACCGTTTACATTATGAAATCTCTAGAAAATCGTGTGTGTCTAAATAAGAGATTATACACATTTAAGATGGTCGTGGAATTCTTGAAGAACACAATGAAGAATTTAACAACTTGGCATTAGCTCTTGAAAACATAAGGTTGTATTAGATGAAGATGGTAGAGCCATTATCTTCTTGACCTCTTAGCCTAACTATATGAACCATTGGATCTTGTATTGGTTGTTTTTAGAGCATTCGTACTTAATTTCATAATTCATTCCATCTGCTTTTATGCTACATGATCGTTTCGATATGATTGAACATTTCCACTAAGAAAATATAGCTTGATATTTCAAAGGTTTCAACTCTGTTCTATCCATTACTCAATATATGTTTTTTTTAAACTTGTTATGCACTACAATAACAAGTGATATACCAATAATACTAAAAGCTGATAAATAAAAAAAAGTTTGCATGCTTCTCCCCTAAAAAAAAGTAAGTAAAAGTAGGGCCGTGAAGACTCACCTTAGAATGCGTAGGAAAACATGAAGTGTAAAAGTTGGAGCTAATCAGTACCTAACAAATGTAGGTCTATGAGTGTGTACATAATGGTCAAATGAACCCCGTTGTATCCAAACAACATAATTGTTAGCGTGTTCTAGAAATGTTTGACAAGTTTAACTTTTTGACCAAAGTTGTCTTTGGTTGACCAAAGTTGACCGGATTGACCCAACGACCTGTTGGTGTCTCAAATAAGTAAAACATGTTTAGTCATGCTCAAATAGCTCAAATAACGATTCACATAAAGTTTCATGTCGAAAATCTATTTTTAGAAAGTTTCTATTCTTGGAAAGGTATAATATCGTTACACATTGCAATCTATTTCAAAAATGAATCATAACACAACAAACATTTCAATTATACATGTAGCACATCCAACAATCATCCTTAACATGTTAACAAAACCAAGAAACTTATCATGCCCAAAGTTTGCTAATTTAAAATGTAAGAACACAAGTTGCACAATTTCTATCCAAACCACCTAACATGTTCCTATGAACATTTCAACATCATTCACATTATAATAACATCTTCTACACATATCATACTCATCACACAACACATCATGTCACAAAGGTTTTCATAAATAGCAAGCATGTTCATACGAATCGTTTTTCATAATTTGATTATTCCCAACCAATTCTTATGTTTTAAACATCATACAAAAATGATCATATCTCATCAAACATGCATAAATCATCATCTATAAACTAACTTATCCAAAAGTTTCCTTTAATGGAAAGCTCTCAAAACCGAGCCAAAGTCAAAAGTTCAAAACATGAATTTTCATCCGCTAGCATCAACTAACATCTTAAAACCATCAATTCAATCCAATTTTATCAAAATCATAAAATTTCTACAAAAGCCCTAAATTAAAATTTCCATTATAAGTAAGTCTCGGTTTTTTAATTAAAACGACACAATTTTGCAAAACCAATCCGTAGAAACCTCATTATATTGCATCCAAACACATAATCAATCACCATTTTCATTCAATTTTAAGTTTTGATTTGTTTTTGAATAGCTAGGGTTTATGTTCATCATGATAATCATAGAATATAAAAATCAAACATAAATCTTACTTGTAATGATGTATAGATAGATGATAGAGAACACGTTTTTGTGCAAGAAAAATCCAAATCACCATCAATTGCAAGAAAGAATCAAAGAATGTGTGTGTTTTGTGAAAATGATGAACGAGACAAGGGGAGGGGCGGCCAAAACGGGGGAATGGGGTTAGGTTGGGAATATATATATATATATATATATATATATATATATATATATATATATATACACATACATACATATATACATACATACTAGTGGAAATGCTCGCGTTTTGCAGCTGTATGGCTGTTGCATGATTTTTTAGGGAATTCGATTTTAGTCGGTATCGGCTCGGTGCGTTATGACGTAAATTAAAAAAATCAAAATATAATTATTAAAAAATTTGAGTGAAAGAAAACAATTACGTATATTACAAAAGTTTTTAAGATAACTATATTATCCCAACAAGATTAGTGAAAGCATGGGTGGTATTTGTGACCGGAAATCACTTATTACCTAGATTTTGGGGGGGGGGGGGTTTCGTTTTATAAATGTAGGTTAGAGTTTTATGATTATCGAAGGCAGCTTTCGGTGGTAATTTGCATCGACCGAAGAAAGTTAATGGAGAAATTGTCACCACAAATTAACATCTTAATTATTATTGAGCTGGTAACAACCGACAAAGAAGATGTGAAGAGGTATTAGTGCTCAATCGCAATGAATGAACGGAATTGAAAGTAAATGATGGGTTTGTTTGCCCACGTGTATATGCTATAACATTTGTATTATAAACATCATATGTTATACTTTATTGTAAGGGCATAAATAAAATAAAATGGTTAATTTTTTGCAATTTAAGCATGACTTTTCATATGGGTGCCTTAATCCATATGTAAAATTATCATTCTATTATCCTTTTATTTTTATTATAAAAGATATAGATAAATATTAAAATTATTAAACTCCCAATATGCCCCTAGAAAAATATTAGTATTATAGTTATTATAAATATGAAGATATATATAAGTTATATACTTAAATATTTAAATAAAATAATATTTAATTTAAATAGAATTTAGTTATAAAAATATTATTCGTAAATATAAATTTTAATGTCGATTTATAGTATCATAAATAAAATAAAATTTAATAAAGTGAATTAAATAATATCATATTATTAAATAATGTATTGATAATGTTTATCAAATACATGAAAGAGACAAGGGCAAAAATGTCAAGATATCTAAAATTTAACGAATAAATTTACCATATTACCCGTAAAGTATCTTAAAATCTTAATCAATTTCCATCTTTGCCACTCTTAAATGACTTGCACTACTTTGTATATGTTACTTTAAAACTTGTATGCTTGGTAAAATTACATCTCTATCCAAAGAGATGTATTATTTAGTAGTGTATATATATATATATATTTAAAGAAAATAATAATTAATTTAAATAGTATTTAATTAAAAAAATATGATTAGTAACTATAAATTTAAATGTCAATTTATATTATTATAAATAAAATAAAATTTAATGAAGTAAATTACATAATATCATATTATTAAATAATATATTAATAATGCGTATTAAATAATATAATAGTTAGAAGAAGTTAACTAAATGGGGGCAAAAGTAGAACTATTGCATAAAACACTTGTACTCTATGCTTAAAATGTTGTATAGGTATCTTACAATTTGAATGAAATTATTATCTTATCCTTTTAATGTGCATTATATAATAGTGTGTGTATATATATATATATATATATATATATATATATATATATATATAGGCCCCCGTTGTTTTATAAAATTGTTTTAACGTTACGCGATTTAATTTTTTCTACACTAAAACGAACAAATACTCATATAATATCATACAAACATTAATAACATGAATAATATTCATTTTGCTAGTTTAATATCATTGCTGTAATAATTAGGCGTTAAAAGCCGAAAATGCACGAAAATACGTAACTGTAAGAAAATTTCCTATTTTCACAACCAAGTTACACATTTAATCACATAATCATATAACATATAATTTCACATCAATCATGATTATTTGAAAACCATCTTGACAAATCACCAAAGTTCGAGACAGATGCGTGTGTGATCCGGCAATTCTCCGAATTACCATTACGTAAAAGGTTTGTGAATGTTTGTGTAATAAATGACGCATTTAAGTGAACAACATTAAATTCATGAATGTATGATCGGAAATAATGTTCGTGTTGATCGGAAAGGGATTTGAAAATGCCGGGTGTCATAACCCATGTTTCTTTTTCTTTGTTTTTATTATTTTCACATGTTTTTGTCACCAGCTCTTTCTCCCCCTTCAAGTTTCAACTTTTACATTTTCAACCTTAATATTAAAAATTTGTAAAATGTCACTTTGATTTCTTCAAATTTTAAAGTTCTGGTTTACCCCTGTACACTTTTAACTTAGAAAACTAATACCTCACCTTCGTACTTTTATGTACATGTCGGTATAACTTCGAGCCCATCTGCGTTTTAAGGTAAATTATTTTTAGAAACGAGTCCGATCAAATATAAAACATTTTTATGCTTATTTTTATGTACACTTTGAGTTTGTATACTTTTCGATGTAAGTTTTGTTTGGAAACACATAGGTTCAAATATTATATGTTTTCTTTCAACGGTATAAATCTGAGTTACTCTACGATTCGACGTAAATTTTGTTTGAAAACGAGTTGGGGCGATTGTAATCTATATCTTATCATGCTGCATACAACCGTGCTGCACGTGCTTTTTTATGTACGTTTTGACTCTACCTTTCGACACAAATTTGTTTGGAAAAGAGTTGAATAAAATATAATGCGTTTTCATTCAACGTATTCGAGTTACTTTACGTTTCGACATAAATTTAGTTTGGAACGAGCTGGGCTGATTGTAGTCCATACTTTATCACGCTGCGTACAACGCTGCCCAACGACAATGAATATTCTAGTTTTACAAGTTTATGAGTATACATGCTAACAAGTTAATGAGTTTACAGATTTACAAATTTACGACCTTTAAGTTTATAAGTTTACATGTTTACAATATTAAATGTTAACGATCTTAAAATTTAAGAATATATATGTTTACACGTTCAAGAGGTACAAGTTCACAAATTCAAAAGTTTGCAAGTTTGTTTTGTTAATACAAAAAATATGTTATGGAATACGTTACCATGTGGCTCTAAATACATCATCATTGAATAAAATGGTACATTGCCAATCGTAACGGTACGTTGAGATCACATGTCTAAGGTAGCGTTTGGTATGCAGGAAGAAGAGTCAGAATTGAATGAACCATTGATGATGAATGAAAAAAAATATTTGGTTGGTAATAAGAATAGAATGGACTATCACATAAGTAATTTCATTCCTTTTAAACACATCAAATCCATTCTATCCGTCATTCTTTTTCTTTTTTTCATTCCATTCATTTTTTCATCTTTAGTCACCACCATCACCACCACAACAACCATCACCGGCCATGACCACCACCACTACCTCCACCACCGCCGCCACCCACCACCACGACACCCACTATCATCGGCCATAACTACCAACCACCACGATCACCACCACCATCACTATTGGCTTCCAAGATTGGTCGCCAGCGGCAACGACCACCACCACCACCAATTACCACCAGCTCCACAGCCACCACCACCGGCAACCACCACCACCAGCAACCGCCACCACCTAAGGTCACCGCCGCCACCACCCACCACCACCGTCGTCCACCACCACCAATTACCACTGGCTGCCAACATTAATTACCACCAACCGCCACCACCAATTACCACTGGCCACGACCACGACCACTGACCGCCAACCACCACCATAACCACCATAGCCACTGGCCACTAAGATGGGTCACCACCGGTGACCATCACCACCACCACCATTGGCCACCACTACCATCACCACTCGCCATCACCACGACCACCACCATCGGAAACCACTACTAAGCATCACCGATCACTACTAACACCATGGCTGCCACCACCGGTAACCACCACCACTACTAACCACCACCACTACTGACCACCACCACCAATTACCATTGGCCGCCACTAGCACCACCCACCACCGCGAGCCGTCACCATCGTAACTACTTTTATATTCCATTCATTTATTTTTACTACCAAACAAACAACACAAGTAATGATTCATTTCATTCCCACAATGTAACCAAACATGAAAATAGAATGTAATGATTCAATTAATTCTCCCATCCATTTCATTTTCTTACTTATTCCATTCCTTCGTCAATTCCATTACTCCATACCAACACACCCTAAGTTTGTTACCTCAGTGAGAAGTTTGATAAATTAGGTGCCCTTTGTAGGCATATGGTTTGATTTGAGAAAGAACAAACATTTTTGTTTTCTAACATATTAGTATTAGAGACAATGCTTTGGGCTAGCTACATAACAACGTTTTTGTGATTAATTGAAGTTGAAGGGACGCTGGGTACATCTGCATAACATGTACATTCTAGTTTGAATATAATATAAATAAGGGTCAACATTTACCGTTAAAAAATGTGACTTGAGTTTGAAAGCTAAAAACATCTCACCTACATTTTAAATCTTTTTACCGAAGAGATTTTTTTTCTTTAAGAACTGACCATTTTACTAAAATAAGATTATGTCATTTCCTACCCTATATTTCCTCATTGCATAATATGCTTAGGAATACCTTTCTTGTTTTTTCTTCTCGTACGTCATGTTATCGAAACTATTAGGGATGAGAAAAAGAAGAGCGGACTCGAGTTGGAAAGGCCTCTTTACAAATAAATGTAATGAAACTTATTCTCTGATTCATTTAATATATGATAACAAATTAAGGCATTTATAGATACCATTTGATTTGACACGAACACACACGTACACACATACACACATACACACATATACACATGCATACACACACGTACACAAGAAATAAGTTGTATAGAAAGTAGTGTAACTTAACTAGGGATAAACTTCGATGATGGATCTTAAACCCAAAACCGGAGTTATTCTATAATCACTAAAGCCACCATCAAAGAAGAGCTTTGCCCAATCTTTCTCGCTTCTCTCTCTTCCGGCTATACAAGTCATCATAAGCATATCAAAGAAAAGTTGAGTCTCGTATGATTCATTATCACCTTCGTCAACCTTTAAAACAATGTCTATGATCACTAATTTTCCTCCCTTTTCCTTGCTTGGAATCGCCTCTTTGCACTTCTTCAATAGCCTTATGCACTCCTCATCATTCCAATCGTGTAAAATCCACTAATTTTTCAAAATAAAAATATAAATCAATTAACACAAGTTATCAATCCAAATTATAATGTAAAATTCATATATATTTTACGAGTGACTTGTAAATCATAATGATGAAGAGGTTCCATATAACTAGACGAAGACTCAATAATAACGTGTTGTGATATTAGAAAGTGTATGTATTGGTTGTAGTAGGATTCTTGGTTGTATTCGGATGGAGGTTGGAATGACCGATGATATCATAGGGTGTCGAATGGGTTCAATTGTTGAGATGGTGCTTGTGACGATTGAGTTTTTTGACGAGTCATTCAAAATTTATTTAATTTTTTGGTGGAGTAGGTGATTTTATAGTTTTTAGAGAGTAGAAGTAAAGTGTAAAAATATTATAGGTTTGATTGGTATTTAAATAGTTTAAAAATAATAAATTATTTTTTAAGCTTGTAATGGTCTAAAGACCATCCTTTAACGATCAATTTGAGGAGGTATATTGTGTTAGAAAAGTAGTTAAAGCATGGTTTTTCAATATTTTTGAACACATAAGATTATGTGCAAGCACAAAATAAGAAGGTTACAAACATGGCGTTGCCTATAATGAAATTTGCTTTATTTGGAGCAGTAAATGAAGTTTTGTTTCTCTCCTCCAGCTTCTTGCCAAAATGCTTGTATTCAATGAAATAGGAGGTGTTAAGAACAACATATTGAAACAAAATATTCTATAGAAAAATAACCATTCTAATATAGAAAAATGATGAATATTAAGAATACCTTGAGCAAAACTGCATTAGCATTGGGCAGGGCTTGAAACATGTCTCCACCAACATATGTCAAGTTCTTACTTCCAACCAAGCCATTAATCACACGAGGAAGATCAAAACTAATGCAGTTAATAGTAGGAAAAGCTTTCGCTATAGCTTTAGCAACTGTTCCAGTACCACCCCCGACATCGACAATGGAATCTAACCCTTGAAAAACATCTCCATGTTGTTCAAGAATCATACTTATAACAAGCTTTGCATCATTAGCCATCGCTTCATTGAATAACTGATTAAACTTCGGCTCTTGGCCTAGGAGATCCCAATAACTCATCCCATGAGTTGTGTAAAAAGTGGTGACATCATTGTTTTTGAACCATTTGCTCATATCTTGCCATGGATCCATGATTATTGGATCCAACATGGCTAGCACAAGGGGTCTAAGGCTTAAAGGATCTTCCTTAAGAAGCAACCGCGAACCAGGAGCTAGCAAATAGCCTTCTTCTTGTTTTTCCTCCTCATTGTATCTTGTTATGGATACATTTTGTTTCACGAAAAAACCAGATTGAACAAGGATGCGCATAAGGCGATAGACAAATTGAGTCTTATCCTGTTTTATGCCAAGGGCTTCTATCAACTCGGAAAGCAACACCGGTGAACCATGTCGATTGATGATATCAGGTATTTGCAACTGAATTGCACATTTGAGTGACATGGACTTTATAAAGCTGAAAATGTGGTTCCATATGTGAGCTTGAGAATGCAACAAGTTTTTAGATTTGTCAACATTTTGCAATGCCATCTCTTTGTTCTAATAATCTAGTCTGATGGACAATTTGACATGTTGAATCCCCACAATCCTTGCCAATATATAGGAAAATGAGAAGATGTATGTCCACAGTGAACTTTATTAATAAGCATAAAAAATGATCTATTATTTTCACAATGAGATAAGTTTTCCATTTATAATAATTTACCATCTTTAAAATGTTTTATAAAGGGACAATTGCTTTACATAATAGGATCTGAGTATCACACGTGACTTAATAATTATTAATTATATATAGATTTGTATACCCTTCAAATAAATTTAGGATCTCATTATATCACATTTAACATGCAAATTTATATTCATTCATTTCTTTTATAAAATAAACATCCATAAGTTCTTGTATATACCCTTCCCATTCAAAAAGTCATTCTTAGGTCTTGCTAGTAATTTGTGTTTATCACACATACACTATGATGTTGATACAAGTTGTGATTGTACATGTTATCGCGCTTTGATCAAACTGAAGCGTCTGATCGATAGAACTTTTAGTCATCGTTGATTCCTTTAGTGGTCATGTGAATTCTGTTTGGAATTTATGCTAGTGACATAGTGAATATTGGGGCGGTTATCAAAACCATCTCAAAATACAAAAATTATAATAATATTAAATATAATTATTATACACGTAACACCCTCAAAAAATACATATAACTTCCCCAAAAGATCTATTATTAGAGTATTCATATCAGGTTTACTATCCATATCTTTATAATTATATTTAATATTAATATTTTTTCTTTTTTTTAATTAAATAATACTTTTTAAACCTTTATTATTATATTTTTTTCTCTTCACTCACAACTAAATTCAAAAAATATTAAATAATTTTTAGGGGTTAAACAGTGATTATCAAAATATATAGATGAACAGTAACATATTATGTCTTCTTCTCATAACCATTTTTTAAAGTATAAAAGCACACTCATATAATTATAATAAATCTACATGTTTATTTTTATGTGAAATAACACGTTGGGATTCCTGTAAAAACAAACGGTAGTCGCTAAAAAATGAATGGTTTCATGGTGTGCGAGACAAGACAACGTTGGTGTGACAAGTCACATGTTATCATCCGCCATCACCTAAATATGTTTTCTAGTGCCGGATGTAAATTACATAAACACTATATATATCATTAGGCTGACATTCTAATACCCTATGTAATACACTAGTTGAATTAATAAAATATTAAATAATTAAATTTAAATATTTATGAATTATAAAACAACATTATGAGAAAAGATATAATTCATATTATGTATAAGTAATTACTTTAAGTAATAAAACAATAATATTACTTTTTTAAACTTTTATTCTTTAAACATATTGTTTTCTAAGCATTTTATTTAAAATTACTTTCGTTTTATAAAATATCTTTGTGTTAATAAAAAGTTCACTGTAATAGAAAACATTAGTATTTCATAAATAAACTGTTGTTAAAAGGTGTGTTTTTTAATAAAAAATATAGGTTGTGGAAGAGATAAACGGAAAACTCAAAAAGAGAGATTACACCACCTCGCTTAGTAGTAAGATCTAAGTTTTTTCTATTATATATAGATTTGTGGAGCCTCCAAATCAATTTAAGATCTAAGTTTAAACATATTTAACATGCAGATTTATATTTATTCGTTTCTTTTATAAAGTAAACGTCCATAAATTCTTGTTTTATCCTTACTATTTCAAAAAGCACGTAATGACGATTGCGGGCGACCCACCAAATAAATATAAAATCAGACAATTAATTACACCTACCGGGGAAAATATATAATAGGAATGATTTGATTGCAAACATACCTTAAACAAATATATAAAAAAACTAGTTTTAATAAACCATGTATTACACGTATTAAATAAATAAAATAAAATTTTATTAATTATAAAACGATATTTTAAAATAAGATATGATTGAAATTACGTGTAAGTAAGAACTATAAGTAATAAAATAATGACATCAAGTTTTTAAATTCTAAATTTTACATTTTTTGTTATTTTCAAAAAAAATTAATCATTTTGTTACAAAACAAATCGTTTCAGAAAATTATAAGTTTTAAAAGTTTCCTTATTATAATTCTCAATTTTAATTATTTTTTTGTTTATAAATATTTTACTTTTTAAAAGCACCAATTTAATACTATTTATATTTTTAAAAAAGTTTGATGTTTTATAAAATTTTCTTATTTTATAAAAATTCGTTTCTCTAGAAATAACAATAACAAAAATCTTTTTCTTAATTTGTTCAAAAACTGTATTATTCTAAAAAAATTTAAGTAATATTTTTAGTAGTTAATGTAATTATTTAATAATAGAAAGAAGTGAAGAAATTTTTTATGAGAAGAAATATGATGATCTACTATACGGTCGTTTTTGTTCTACTATATGTTATCTATATTCTCTTTTGATTGTTTTAAAGTAGGGTAGAAGCAACCTTTATATTCATTATGATTGAGGTAAAATTGGTTTACACCTCATTCTCTTCAAACCTTATTAGTAGTTTGACTGTTGATGAGATTTACTAGGTTTGATTATGCTTACGGTATTCTTGTGGAAACTGAAAATATATAAATTAACTAAAATTAATACCTGGATGTAATTAAGAGGTGTTATAGAAATAGGAGTGTTTAGGGCTATTAAAAAGAAATTAATGTTAATCTCCAAATTTAACCGTTAAATATTCCTACTCTAATAAAAGGAGTTTTTTTTTCAAAGTGGTGTATTTTAAAAACTTATTTAACAAAATGGTGTAGTCGGTAAAATATTTACCAAAATAGTGCAATTTAAAAAAATTTTTGTTTCTCACTTTTATATTATTGGCTACTTATTTAAATGTTATTTTATACTTATAGGATAATATCTTTAAATTTTAAAAATTGTTTTTTATTTAAATTGAACTTTTTTTTTTATAATTTTCCAGAAATTTTTTTAAGTTTTTTTTCTAAAACTATAAGAAAATAATCCAAATGTTAGATTATTGTATTAATATAAAAATGTATTTTTTTCATGCAACATTTTACCTGGAGATGTAATATAATTTTATTTAAGTTTCGTTTGTTTTTTATCGTTTCTATTATACTTTTTTTCCAGATTTTTTTTTCATTCGTGTAACAATTTAGAAAACGTTCTTATAGATATTATACTTTGCACAAAATCTAACATTTCTAAATTAATACTCTAATCTAACATTTTAAAAAAGATTCTTAGAGTTTTAGAAAAACTCAAAAAGAACTTCAGGAAGACCATAAAAAAATTAATTTAAAAAAAACTATTTTTAAAATTTAAAGATATTATCCTATAAGTATTAAATAATATTTAATAAGTAGCCAATAATAATAGGAGTGAGAAACAAAAAAAAATCAAAACTACATTATTTTGGTAAATATTTTACTAACTACACCATTTTGGTAAATAAAATTACCAACTACACCATTTTAGGAAAAAACTCTTAATAAAAGGGTAATCAATGAGGACACATGACATTAATTACTATAATATTATCTAGTTCTTTTTTAGATTAAAATAGTTTTTAATAAACTAAGAAAAAAGATCTTTTTATTAATATCATTTCTAAATAAACAAATTTTTGTAGATTAAGAATTTTTATAAGACATCAATTTTTTTTTAAAAATAAAAATATTTTAAAATTAAATGAAAAATAGTTAAAATTGTAAGTTTTTACTAAGAAAGTTTTTGAAAATAATATATATATATATATATATATATATATATATATATATTTAAAACAAGTGTTTTGAAACAATCATATCTTATCTTATAATATTATTTTATAACTAATAATTTTTATTTTATTTAATATTTTATTTATTCAACTTGTGTAATACATGAGTCTACTAAAACTAGTCTATATTGATAAAACAAAATATGTGGAAGTCATATAATATTTTTTTAATCTGTTCACCTATAATTTGGACACTTATCATTATTATAATGAAAGTTTACCATTTAATCATACACTAAATGCTAATGATAATATTTATATACTTTCTAAAATTTAAAACTGATTTTTTGTTAAATTAAAAGCATGTTTTTTTATTAATATTTTTAAAACCAAAATTTTATGAAATATGAAGTTTTTCTTATTACAAAGCAATTTAAAAAAATGACATTATTTAAAACAAGTTAAAAAAAATTTAGAGTGTTTGGAAAAACAATTTTTTTAAAGCAAAAGTTTTTTAAAAATACAAGTTTGAAAAAAATATTATTGTTTTGTTATCTAAAGTAGTCAATTATACGAAATTTCAATCATATTTTATCTCAAAAATTATTTTATAATTTCTAGATATTAATAAATAATTATTAATTTAATGTTTTTATTCAACCCGTCTAATACACGAGTTTATAGACTAATTGTAACTATTTGGAAAAAGTAAACCAATAGATTAAAATTTAACAAGACTATTATCACTAGATAATAAATATATACGGTTTAAATAGAAGAAAATGCATATATAAGGTTATCGAAACATCTAAAACAGTACTCCATCTTAAAAAAATGCATCATTTGTTTCTTATCTATACTACTATATACTGTATTTAAGATTTAAAATAAGATTAAGATTAGCATTTCACTTATAATTTAGAAACCTAATGGGATATTTTTGTTATTTAATGAATGACATATTAAATATTATAAACTATTATAACATAATTTATTAATTTGATTTAATTATATTAAAGTCTATTAACATGAGAAAAGTATTGAAGAAATCACTAAACTAGCTTTTCTATGTCAAGGTCCTAAAAATATCACAAATGCATGTACATGTGAATGGGCAATCTCAGTCGCGTGAGTTTCTAACTTTCTATGCTATGGTCCTAAAAAGCAAACTGCTATTCACTCCACTTCAATGACAAGAGTTTCTCTATACAACGTGTTAAGTATGGTTAATCTCAGTCGCATCAAAGTTTTGTCAAATACACGACCGGTACTTATTATGTATTAGGCATCACTGCGGGTATGATGTATACCTGTTAACTTGGTTGAAAAATATTTTGAATTTACAAATACAATTCCTCTTTACCATTTTATTTTCATATAATTTTATGGATATAACAACTATAACATTAAAATATGATAAATTTCATGAATATCAACCTCACTATAAGAATTTTTTAACTATTTAAAATATTAAAACATTAAGAGTAAATTACACGAATAGTTCCTGGGGTTTGCAGGTATTGCAAGTTCAGTTCCTACTTTTAAGAAATTACAGATGCGGACCTAAACTATACAAGAAGTGTACGCTGGCAGTTCATGACACTAACAGGGGTTAAATTTCTCTATTAAGTGTTTGAAAATGATAAAAATACCCTCTAAACATTTACCACACCCACCCACCCTTTTCTACCCCATAACTATTCCGGCAGCCCCATCGCCACCTCCGACGACTATTCCGGCAAGCCCACCACCACTTCCGACGGCAGTCCGGCAGCCACCACCATCATCTTCATCTCCCCACATCATCATCACACCATCTCCCTCTAAGAAAATTTTCCTCCGACCACCACAGCACCAACCCATCCCTTTCTTTCTATGTGAAACCACCATAAATCCCGATCAGAAGATCATGAAATCAACCACCCTATGAACCCCCTGAAATCATCATCACAACCATCGCAGATCCCTTCGATCTGATTTGAAACTGACAGATCTAAAACCAAAAGTCTTTATTATGTGAGTTTAGTTTTTCCAATGCTAAAATAGGGTTTTGTTTTGGCGATGATTTAAAACCAGCAGTGGCGGTGATAACGACCGGTTGTGGTGGTTGTGATGGATGGTGGTGGTTGATTTCTTAGATAGTGATGAAGTTGAGTGATGAAGATGAAAATGAAAGGGTGAGATGGGTGGGGTGGCAGTGGTGATAGCGACCGGTTGTGGTGTTTGTAACGAGTGGTGGTAGTTGATTTCTTAAATAGTGATGGAGTTAGATTGATGAAGATGAAGGTGAAGGTTAGGGTGAGGGGGTGAGAGTGAGGGGGTGAAGGTGAAGGGGTAAAGGTGACGGAGAGGGGTGAGCTGGGTGGGGTGGAGGTGGGGTAAGTTAGGTTTTATTTAAGATTAAATATTATTTATTTTTTTAAGTTTAGGGGTGTTTTGGTAAATTACATTGACTTAATAGAGAAACTTTACCTCTGTTAATGACAGGGGCTGCCAGCGTACACTTCTTGCATAGTTCAAGCCCATATCTGTAATTTTTTAAAAATAAGGACTGAACTTGCATTACGCACAAACACCATAGACTGTCCGTGTAATTTACTTAAACATTGATTATAATATAAATACTAAAACATAAGTTCAATTTTCATGTAATACAAATAAAAATAACATCACCTAATACATATAAAAAACATTATCCAAAAGAAAATTTTAGTTTTCGCATAATAAAATACTAGAATAAAGTATTATTAGATCATGTTAATTTTTTTAAAGTAAAATAATAATAATAAAACATGAAATTGTTTGCATTTTAATGAGAACAATTGCATAAGTATTATTGAATTGGAGTTTTAGATCTTTTGAATGTGTATGGAACACTAGATCAATTAGTAGATAGAGAGGTTAAGTTGCTAGAAGGTTATCAAACTAATCACAATCATATATACGCAAACATTATAAAAAGCAAATATATTAGTATAACTCGAAATTTAGACTATATATACACTACTTACACCACATCGGCTATAACAACTAATGCTAGACCCCAATCACGTGGGCTGTAACACCTTACGCAAATCCCACATCAGCCGTGTACAGGATAAATTCCTGTTTCATAAGAAATGTCATGCCTTTAATATCACCAATGCATTTTAGGCGCATTGGTTGTGTATGAGAGGAGAACTTTACAGTTAAGCATGCTCATGTGACAACAACTTAGGGATGAGTGACCTTCCTGTAAAGTTTTCAATCAGGAAACCAAAACAGATCTATGAGCTTCTAGTGGGTAAAGCAGAATAGCAGATAATATTCGTGGTATGACGGGCCGGATGTTACACGGGCAGACTATAGCGATAATGTCCTGGACCTCTGCCATAATAAACTATAGCACATGCTTAAATCATCAAACTACGATCAGTAGTTAATATAAACATACGATCAAGAAACTATTCATAAAAACGTACATGTGTCAATAAGAGCTTAATATATATATATATATATATATATATATATATATATATATATATATATATATATATATATGTATGTATATATGTATGTATGTATATATATATAAATCATATTCAACACCATTTCTTTGTAAATATGATCAAAATACCATTGTCTTAACATACATAGGTACTAGTATGCTCGCACATAATATTAAAAAATTTTATTTAAAAAACATAATAAATAGAGTTTGCATGCTACCCTAAAGATAGTTAAAAACATATAAAAGTAGAGAGGCTAGAACTCACAGTAAAGCTACTACTTGCGTTTCAAATAGGAAAGTCCTTACTCACGGTCCGAGCACGAGTCTAATTACCTATTAACTTTTTTACCTTAACAATTTGGCTTACTATTCGGTTCTTGTTTGATGTAGGGTATGCCCGGGTTTAGAGGTGCACAAATCGGGTTTTGGGCCGTACCCGGGCCCGGGTACAAACCGGGTTGGGCCCAACCGGGTTTTTTTTGTACCCGGGTATCGGTGAACCCCCCGGGTAAGAACCCGGGTCAGGTTCACATTCATCCATACCCTACCCGATATACCCGGTTAGGGTAGGGTCGGGTCCGGGTCGGGTCCATAACCGGGTACAATCCGGGTTTTTTTTTGTATTATTATTAATATAAATCATCATCATCATCATCATCATCATCATCACCACCACCCACCACCACCCCACCGCCACCGCCACCGCCACCGCCGCCGCCGCCGCCGCCGCCGCCATTATTATTATTGTTATTATTATTATTAATATTGTTATTATTATTATTCATCATTTATTATTTTTGAAAAAAAAAAACAATGGACTAATTGTCATGTATTTCTATAACAATAATAAAACAACTTAAAAATACATAAATGAATCAATAAAAAAATAACATAAAACTTTTATTTAAGTTATCGTCTAATGTTTATTTTCTACGAGATGCTTGATCAAATGCTAATTCTTCATCGGATATGCCAGAAGATACTTCTTCTTCTACCTCTTCATAGTGTACTTTAGCTTCGAGTGTAATTTCGTCTTCGAGGCTTGTTTGGTCTTGTATATGATCCATCGCGTCTAAGTGATCCTTTAAACAAGTGCACATCTCCACCGCTTCCGGAGTTAGTCTTGTTCTTCGTAATGATATTACCCTGCCACTAAGAGAAAAAGCAGATTCCGAAGCTATCTTAGAAGCTTGGACGCTTAGTAAATCACGGGCCATAGCAGAAAGAATCAGAAATTGAGATTCTGTTTCTTTCCACCAAGCCAAAATATCAGATGCACGATAATCTTCGGTAGTCATAGTGGAAATAAAATCTGTCCACTATATCTACCGAGCTCACTTGTTGGGGTGTTACCCCTTTGTCGTTTAGCCGTCACATCCCGAAAGACATTCAACATAGTTAAAAACGGGTCTTTAAACGAGGTACTTGCACTTGAGGTTGGTTCGTTTGGCATGGTTATGTTTACGTTAGGCCCATATCTATTTAAATAAAAATTATAAATTGTTTACAAACTTTCATTAAAATTTACTTTTGCCTCGTTTGAAAAATTAAGGTTTTCGTCATGCATATCCAAATTGTCATTTATCTCGTCTATCAAACATTCAACCCCCGCAACATTTAAAAACGGATTTAAAGCGGCAGTACAAGTAAAAACAGGTAGTAACTCATTAAAATATTTTTAAACTTTTCTTTCATTGGTTCTATCATTTGGCTAAACATATGATTTTTATTTAGAAAATTTTTAAAATTCAAAGCCATGAAATATAATTCTTGAAGCACTAAATAACTAGTGGGATAATAAAGTCCCGATAATTTTGTTGTTGAGTTTTTAAACACCTCAAGAAACTCGGATAAACATTGAACATTCTTCAACCCGCATCCGGAAATGGGTCGGCTTCACCATCATCCGAAAGCCTATTATGAAAAGCTTTCAAAGTGCCATTTTGTTTTAAAGCACAATCAAACATGTGACAAGTCGAATTCCACCGAGTAGGTACATCCCAATTAGGACCTAAAAATATAGATTCCTTATCCTTACAAAGTTGTTTATAATCTTGATATCTTTTTGTACTTTTTTTAAAAATATCATTTAACATAAATCGAAAAGCTTTAATAAAGTTATCAACAAATTCCACGGATAGCCCGTCTTGTACTACTAAATTAATAATATGTGCAACACAACGAGTATGAAAAAAATCACCGTTTGCAATCGGAAGATATTTTAATTTTAATTTTTCAACCGCGGTTGTGTTGTTGGAGGCGTTATCAAATGCAATTGAAAAAATTTTATTTTGTAATTTAAAAGTAGTTATTACATTATCCAAAAAGTAAAACAAAAATTCTCTGGTGTGTGGATACGGAAAAAGATCAAATGCAATTGTACGTTTCATCATTTGCCATGAATTGGGATCTACCCAATGAGCGGTGACACAAAGGTACGATTCGGGTAAACCGTGTGGAGCCGACCAAACGTCACTAGTTAAGTTTACACCGGTATTTAAATTTTCAAATAATACAATTAAATCATTTTTTGCTTGTTTCCATAATTTTAAACAATAACGTCTAAGTGTAGTACGACTTACGTGGGTGTAACGAGGTTGAAGCGTCTATCGAATTAAGTTGGTCAACCGAGGATTGTCTAAGTGAGTAAAAGGCAAAGCTTCTTGAATCACGAACTTCGCCATTCGATCTCGAACCGTATTAACATCATTAAAGATTCCACTGTCTCCACCCAATTGTGTTTGTTGCGAATCCGGATTACTTTTCAACCTCTTACAAAACTTCTTACTATTGTGTTTGCTTAAAGTCGTGTTAGAATCATTAGCAAGCAAAGCTCCGCAAAACTTGCAACGAGCCTTTACAGACCCGTCACTCAACTCAATCATATCCCAATTGCAGCAAACATCCATGTTACGATTGTGTGTAAGAACACGAACGACGGTTGAGCGTTGGACGAACCTTGACCAACGGAAGATTGTGAGTGAGCCATATCAAGATTTAAAAGAGTGAAAGTGTAAAATGAGAGAGCGAAAATGTGAAACGAAAGTAAACGAGAGTATTTTTTGCCTTTTTGGGCGTATATTTTCGCGTTTGGGACTTGGGTACTCAACCATATCAAGCCACACCTATTTATACTAATTTATGGGGCGAAAATGACAAAAAAAGGGTCAAAAATCTTTTCTAATGGCTATATAGCCGTTAAAAACGGCTAATTTTTTTAAAAAGGCAAAAAAAGGGTCAAAACCGGGTTGGACACGGGTACAAAACGGGTCGGGTCGAGTTCTTGAAAATTCCATAAAACTAAACCCGGTTCCAACCCTCTGGTTTTTTTCGGATCCGAACAGGGTACACCCTCTACCGGGTCTGGTTCACCGGGTCGGGTTCGTACCAGGGTTTTATGCCCATCTCTACCCGGGTTAGTTTCACGTTTCACTTTGCATTACATACCCATGTCACTCACTTCAAGGGCGGCCTAATGGGCCAAGCCCTAAAGCAATGGCTTTAAGCCCCATTTTCTTAGGGCCTCCAAATTTTAAATGGTCTTATATATATGTATTGCTTTTGAGCTTTAGTTTGATATTTTTTTTAACTGTGTGGGTTACAAAATCCAAGAGGCCCGCTTGACTGACTGAGCTTTAATTCTTATAACATAATTAAAAGAAACTGTGCAGGCCTGCAACCTTAAGCCTGCAAGCCTTTTGTTCTTGAAAATGATGATCATGGCTATAGAATAATTATGGCAAAGCAACTAAAAGGAATTGAGGAGTCTCTATAGTCTGTCATCTTCTTTTCTAGAGCAATGAAACGTCAATCCGATAATCCTCATCGCCTCTTCAATAGTTCTTTTCATCTTGGTTTAACAGCATCATCATCATCTGTGAATTTGTAATTCATCATCTGTGTGATTGCGTCTTTGCGTGCGATTAGACCGCGATTCACCATCAATCATCATCTACCGATCTCGATTTCTCTCAAGCCACGAACCATCTGCGATTTTATCAATCCTGAAGTCGACTTGTACGAGTTCTTGACTTCTAACTTATGAATCTTGACTAAGTGTTCCTAAATTTTGGATTTATTTTGTTATTGAGTTCCTGACTTTTAACTTCTTGAATCTTTATTGTGGTTGCTTGAAACATTTTGTTCTAATAGAAAACATCTAAAAAATACATTTAAAGAAATATGGATATTATAACCTTTTATCTCTCACCATAAATTAAAAGATGCAATAAAAAACCTTCATAATATTTTCAATAATGAATAAACTAGATAACTTGAATAATGGCTTAGTTTGCTAACTAATATTAAATAGTAAAATTGCATAAAACAATTAAGACCAATCAGAATCATTATTTTTATTATGTGTATAACATTATTACACATAAATAATATCATGATCTTTTATTATGTGTAAATTTGCATTTAGTAGAAACCTAACACATGTATACACTATAAAATACAAAGTGTAAACACGTGTTATGTGTAGTTGCTAGTTACACATGTGCTAGTTTTATACACGTTAAATTATGAAGACTTAAAAGATGATGATGTTGTATTTGTGTAATAGTACTTTTCAATCAATAAAAACAATCATTTTGATTGATATTTAGGAGCTTTCATGAATTTACTCTCAATGGAGTGGTTTTCTTAGCATACACTCCCTACACACACACACACAAATATATATATATATATATATATATATATATATATATATATATGTATATGTATAGATATGTATAGTATATGATATATATATCTATATATATATACATATATACACACACACACACATATATATATATGTATATGTATATGTATACATGGGAGGGATCAAATGTTAACCATCTTTTATTACGATAAACATGTTAACTCTTCAAGATCAATCTACTTTTTGTTGTGGTAATAACATCGTTACACATATACAAAGATATGTTCTTTAATGTATATGTGTAAATTCGTAAGCGTAAAAAAGTTTATACTAGTGTAAGTTACATTTACTTCAAGTAAATATTTACGTATGTAAGTGTAATTTACACTAATATAAACTTTTTTACGCTTACAAATTACACATATACATAAAGTAATATATTTTTGTATATGTATACTGATGTTATTCAAGCAAAAAAATAATAATTTTGATTGATCTTCAAAAGTTAACAAAACTATCTAATAATAGAGGGTTAACATTTTAACCTTATCCTATATATATATATATATATATATATATATATATATATATATATATATATATATATATAGGGTAATGATCAAATGTTAACCATCTATTATTACTATAATCGTGACAACTTTTCAAGATCAGTTAAAATCATTTTTTTTTGTTGAAAAAACCTAATTATACATATACAACGTTATGTTTTTATCTATATACGTAAATTCACAAGTGTAAAAAGGTTACGACAGGTGTAAGGTGTAAGTTACTTACACCTGGTAAATATTTTCAGATGTAAGTGTAACTACATTAGTCGTAACTTTTTTACGCTTATGAATTTACATATATACATAAAAGAATATATTTTTGTATATGTGTAATAGTGTTATTCCAATAAAAAATAATAAGTTTAATTGATCTTTAAAAGTTAACACAATTATCGCAATAATAGAGAGTTAACATTTGATCCTTGCCACACACACACACATATATAACACACACACACACACACACACACATATATATACATATATATATATATATATATATATATATATATATATATATATATATATATGTGTGTGTGTGTGTGTGTGTGTGTGTGTGTGTGTGTGTGTAGAGGGAGATTATGATACAAAGTGATTTTACCATGCGAAGTGTACAAAATAGTTATATAAGAAGAAATGTTACATATGAAATTATAATGCAAGTGTTAGAACTAATCATACAAACATGAAATTATCATAAAAATACGAAATTACCACGCAAGAAGATATTATTGCATGATAATTTCATTCATGTAAGTGTAACTCTATTTTTGTGATTATTATTTCTTCTTGCATGATAATTCCATCATCCACTTCATACGCTTTGAATGAAAACACCACACGTACGTAGAACACTGTTTTTTGAGAGAATATTAGAAACAAAACAAAATTTTCATTTTATCAGTCTAAAACTTTACAATAAAAAAATGAATGAAATGCAATTTTTATTCATTTATCCTAAAATGGGAAAAAAAATATGAACATATTTTATTTATTTATTGAACCTAAATATGCATAGGTAAATATAACATATACATGACTTACACATATGTAGGTAACTCTTAAAAAAACAAAAACACACAAAAAAGTTATTTTACTGGTTTTGTATATATGTATGTACACATTTGTATGTAATAACTAATTTCTTTCAAATAATAAATCATTAATATTAATTAAATGATTTAAATTTCTTCTTCCAATAAGTTAATGTTTTGCAATAAAATTCACCCATATGTATATGCATAGGAGGCATGTACTAAAAGGAAAGAAATCCTTGAAAAATATATTAAGACATGAGAGTGCAACAGATGTGAAATGAGAAATGGGCATAAACATCCATAAAAAAAGGTAAGCTGCACATATAAGTTACATGTAAACACCCCTCTCCCACTTCTATTAAGGTATGAGAGTGCAACACATATGAAATGAGAAAAGGGCATAAACATCCATAAATAAGAAGGTAAGCTACACACATAAGTTACATGTAACCCCCCACCTTAGCTATTTTTTAAATGTTCGTAACTTTTTATACTTTGTCATTAAGAAATTTACATAAAAAATTAAGCGTTTTTTTACTTTTAATAAAAGTATGTAATTTTCTTTAGAAATATACTTTTTTTTAACTCAGTTTTAAACCGTAGCAAGATTATGATGTGAGTCCATGAAGAAGGCAAATTTTGATCGTAAATTTGACAAAAGATGGTATTAAAATAAGCATGTTAAAGTTTCAAAAGGTCACAAAAGGTTCAAATATTGCTTTATAAGTAGAATGATCATTTAAAATCGAGTTAGAAGTGGTTAAATTGAGTTACATGTTTGCAGGACCGGGTAAGGGTACTTAACACTTAGTTTCACATAGAGGAGAGATCTTAGATCACTTAACAATTCAAATAGGAAACTGGTAACTTAAAACAGATGCTTCAAAGAACACAAGTAAATCAAAGAGACAGAACTAAGAATCAACACAAGATTAGTTTTTAAGGATGTTGTATATTGATCTCAAGTTCTCTTACAAGTGTTATGAAGCATTGAGAAATCACAAGAACCTGAGACACTTTTATACTACAACCTACAACCGTCAATATGCAAAAAGACAGTTGGAAGTGACTAATCTAGACAACAAGATCAATCTAAAGTCAAAAAGGCAGATTGCCTTTTTGACTAGTGACTATGACATGCCATAGCTCACTGACTTTTCCTATAACAAAAAGCCAAAAGGAACAAAAGGAGAAACTTGCAGGCGAAGACCTTATCTACTTTATCATAAAGCATGGAAGTTTCACCAACTAGTGATAGCAGGTGAACTACCAGAGCAAGCGGAAAGTAGGTTGCTTTATGATAAAGTTGATGGAAAATGAATCTTTTCTCTCTCTTCAGAAGAAATCAGTCTTGTCTTGTAAACAGCTTCGGAAGACTTTGTCTTTGAAGCTTCGGAAGACTTTGTCTTTGTAGCTTCGGAAGACTTCGTCTTTGAAGCTTCGGAAGACTTCATCTTTAACTACGGAAGAGTTGAGTCTTTGGCTTCGGAAGACTTTACACTTAGAATATTTTCCAAGTTAAGTGTAAAGCTTTCGCAGCAGTTTCTTCTGAACTTTGGCTTCGGAAGACTTTACACTTAGAATATTTTCCAAGTTATGTGTAAAGCTTCACAAACAGTTTCTTCTGAACTTTGGCTTCGGAAGATTTTACACTTAGCATATTTCTGAGTGTGTAAAAGCTTCCGAAGCTAGTTCACCTTTGTTCCAAAGTGCATGTTGGAAGACTTGGTTGTTTTGGTATCCTTTGGTTGCATCAGCCTTTTAACTTTAGAGGTTTCTACAAACTCCCCCTAGGCTGATGCTACCAAAACAGAGAAGTTCTTTAGATCTTGATAGTCCGCATTAGGATCCTCAGCATACCCTTCTTCATCATAAGATCTAGATCCTTCAGACTAACATAGATCCTTCTCATGTCAAAGAGATCATGCAAAGGAAGATTGAGCATATCTGTAGAGGAATAGACATGCATGCATTCCTGATCTCTTATGACATACCATTTGTCTGAGTCTTCATCATAACTCCAAGACAAAATAGGTCTTCCAATGGCAAGAGGCTCTAATATCATAGGAGTTTGGTGAGCAGCCTCTTCATGCACTTCCTCAGGAAGCATTGACTATTCCTGAGGTTGGGAGGTGGATGCCTTTCTTTTCTTCTTCTTTGAGGTTGATCTTCTGGCCATCCTCTTTCTCCTCCCAGATGATTTTAACTGAGGGGACTGGTCTTGAGTACCAGGTTGTTCAGTAGAGTCCCTGTCAGTTGGGATCTCCTCTCACACAGGTTCAGAGGGGGTGAGAGGAGTACCCAGCTGTGGATTCGAAGATGAAGTTAGCTAAGATGCAGCTCCAGGTTCAGGATGTGTTGTCTCAGTGGGTCCAACCTTCACCTCAACTTCAGGTTGAGCTGGACTTGGTAGAGAATGCAAGTCTACCAGCTCTCCCTTCTTAATCTTCTTCTTGATTACCCTGATATGCTCATCCATTGTGGATAGAGACATAGGGCCAAGTCTCCTTCCGGAGAATCCATACAGCTTTAAGAAGCTCATCATCTTTTGTCTGTCAGCAGACTTCTTTTGGCTTTTGTGGACGATGGCCCTTGATCTTGCAGCTTCTTCCCTTAATCTTTTCTTCTCAGCTTGTTTTTCTCTTTTAGCTTTTTCTTCCATCTGCTTATTATATTCAAACAATATGTACTCAGATGGTAAGGGAAGAAGTGCATCTGCTTGATAGAGACCTGTGGCACTCAAGTAGCTGATCATCTTTAGTCTTTCTTCTTCAGTAGCTACCTGAGGTTGTTCAGTGGCCATAATCTCTGGCTCAGGACTTTCTTGAACTGGGGAGAGGACAGGAAGTTTCTTATAGAGTCTTTTCAGTCTCATTTCTTCCTTTTGCTTGAGGGTCAAAGTAGCATCCTCTGCTTCCTTCCTCTCCTTTGACAACTCAGTATCAGCCAGTTCATTCAGCTCATCTAAGGGGAGAGAGATGAGTTCATCAAAATTATAGTTTCTGGTTCCTAGGTGGTTTAGCTTGGCTGCCCTTAACTCATCTTCCTGAGTGTTTAGCCTGGGGGCAGCCCTGATTGCAGCTTCCATAAACCCTAGGGAACCACTTGAACTCTCTCCCCTTAGCTTCCTCTTCCTCTTTCTCTTCTCCTCCTCAATCTCCTCAGGATTCATTTTCCTTTTACCTTTGTCGACCACAAACTTTGGTGACTCAGGCTGGAGAGAGCTTTGGGCTTTATTGCTTGGTTCAGCTATCAAGCTCTGGCCAGAGAGAGGCTGTGAAGCACCATCACCAGCTGGTGTTTCACTAAGGGTAATGGGTGTAGAGGGAGATCCTGTCCCAAGGGTCACAAGTTCAACCTCTGGGCCTTCAGTTAAGGTTTTCCCTTCGAAGCTAATCTCCGGGTCCACCTCAACATCCAGTTGACCAAAGATCTCACTTGCTAGCCTCTGTCTATATAATTTTGATCTCAGTCTGAACTCCTCTAACACCCTATCTTGGATTCTGTCTACTAATCTTGCTGCTTGTCTGTTGTTGCTTGGGTTGACAAGGGGTAGATCTACCAAGTTTATACTCTCATAGAAACTCAGGGTGGAGATGTTGAGAATTTATTGTTGACCCTGAGCTCTAGAGATCACAAGAGCTTTCCTATCACTATCATACCCCCAACCCCAGATTGGGTTCTCAGATGGGGCAGACATTGCTCTTGGTACTCCCTTCTTAAACAGTTGGTGAATGAGCAGTTCCAGATCACTGTCTAGAGGAGGTTGCTGATTATGGACAACTACAATATAGGATGGTGAGTCCTCTATGTCTATACTCTAAGAGGAACTCCTAGGTTCTGTGATTATCAGAATCTTCTCCCCTTTTTTGGTAGCATCACCCTCTTGCATAGGTGAGCTGGGAGATTGATCCATGACATTCACAGGTTCTTATGGACCTGGATGAGTTAGTCTCATGGGTCTCTCAGCTAGCTTGCCCTTGAGATCAGTGATCTCAAGTTGCTGGTCATTGACCCTCTTTTGCAAGATAGTCACCTGAGATTCCAGGTGAGCTATCTTTAACACAAAATAGGTGCAAAAATGTGACAGTTTATGCACCTTTTGTTGCAGACTCCCCTCATCTTCAGATGAAGAATCATGGAGGGGGGGGGGGTGAGAGAATTGGACCTAAGTCTTCTTCCTCACCACCAGCATGGGCTTCTTGGCTGCTGGATTTCCCCTGCCCAATGACAGCTTCCAAAGAAGTGTCAAGAGGATGGGTTGCCATGGTAGAGGTCCTAGTGATGTTATCACTGGCAACAGTGATAGCCTCTGCCATATGGATCTCCTGAACAGATTCAGAGAGATCCACCTCAGTTATAGGTAGCTGATGTGGGCTAGAAATAGGGGAAACATGAGCACTCATCTCTCCTTGAGTGTGGGAAGAAAGGAGAGACTCATGGTACTTACTGAAGCCCAAATCCTTATCAGAATAGAAGTCAAGGCTGGGAATAGGGTGATTAAGATCAAGAGGATGGGGATGGTAGCTTTCCCATAAAGGTTGATCACTAGAGTGTTGAGACTCAGAGTGATGGCTTAAGGCTTTTTGTAGGGCTGTGAGCTCATCAGGCTGAGCATGAGGAACCTCAGCACTGATTGTTTGAAAGATGGGAGTGGTCTGCTCCTCAGGGAAAGTGGGAGCTCTGGATTCCACTTCCTCCTATATGGGCTGTGATATGGGGGCCTGCACATGCTTAGTAGCAAGTGCAGGGGTTTGTTTGTGTTTTCTTTTATAGGTGATGATGATGTAGGCTGTGTTTGATGTGGGTGAGAGGTAGAGGGTGTTGGTTCATCACTAGCTGGTGCTGCTAGGATGTCACCCTGAGCAATGAGCTCAAACATTTTTGGGACAAGGGCTGTTTCTACCCCTGAGAAGCCGAGAGTTGGCTTTTTCAGAATCTTGAAAATGCCGGGCCTCATGTGTGCAAGTTTAAGAATATTACCTGTTCTCCTCAACTGTGGTCCCAATTCACAGTTGAGAATGTGTTGAACATACCGAGGGAACATGTAATACTCTAAGGAGTCTAAATTTGCAAGTAAGTTTGTAAATACAAATTGAGAGTACCTGAATTTGATCCCTTGTACCATCCCATGGACAATGAAGGAAAGGTCTTCTGGAATCTGGTCCCATCCCCCATGCTTATTGGATAAGCTATGTATGACTACATGGAGGAGGTATTTCCATTGGAATGAGACCTTCCCCTTCCTGAAGGTCTTGGCCAAAAAGTCACCTTCGTATCCCATCTGCTCAAAGGATTGGTTGACAGCAGCTTTTGGAAAGGACAGCTCACCTGCTTCATCATCCAGCTATAAATGGGTGTTTATAATGGCTGGAGTGATGAAAACCTTCCTCCCCTGCACTGTGGCAGACAATGCCTTCTCCCCGTCCATGGTGACCTCTTGACAGGTCCGCCAGAACTAAAGCAACTGATCTTCATAGAGAGGAGGATCGATTGTAAAGGAGGTGAAGTAATAAGACAAAGAAAGATACCTACACACATCTGAAAAGCTTGGATCCTTCTTAGAGTTTAACAGGGCAACTTGATTGTGTTGCCTGTGTAGGTGCATGGTGAAATCAGGGTCGTTACGACGATCAAGATTGGCCATTTGAGGAAGCTTTGCAGTGAAGAAAGGAAGAAGAAGATTAAATTTGGGGGTAATTTTAGGGTAAGAAACAATGAAAGAAGTGAGATGAAATAGAACTGTTTAGAAAGATATAGTCTGGATTTGAGATAAAGTTAATGAAAAAGATAAACTTTGAAATCCGTAAGTGGGTCCTACTTTTGAAAAAGACACCCAAAAAGTTAGTTTTCTTGGAAGATGTAAAACTACCGAAGACAATTTTGGCTTCGGAAGCTTTGCAACAAAGCTTCCGAAGGTAAATTATGCTTCAGAAGATATCCCCAAGAATTTTGAAAATTTGGCGTCGAAAGAAATGATTAAGTCTTCCGAGACTAAATTGCTTTCGAAAGAGATTTGTTCTTAAAATACATTAAATAGTTTATAATAAACTTAAGCTCCGGAAGATACTCCAAAAATTTCTTCCGAAGGTAAATCTCAGATAGACTATTAAATGGTTTAGAGACATAAGTTTCTTCCGAAGGCAATTTTTACTTCTTTCGAAGGTAAATTTCCATCATTCTAAGGAATATCAGTTAAAAATTTTGTTTTCGTCCAAAGAGAACTGGGCTTATGAAGTGATCTAATAGACAACCTAGGACACACAGTTTTAAGAAATAATGTTGATTAAGTTATTAAGAAAAATCTATTCAAAGTTAATCATCCCAATAGCTCATATAAGATATTTAAATCTCTGTTCATCAAAAGCTTTTATGAACAGATCAGCATATTGTTCATTTGTTTTAACTATGATTAGTTTTATCAAACCCTTTTCAAAATTATCTCTAATCAGATGACACCTGATATTGATGTGTTTAGTCCTTGAGTGCTGCACATGATTCTCTGTAATAAAGATGACACTGTTGTTGTCTATGTGGATGGAAGTCTCTTTGAAATTGAACCCATAGTCTAGTGTCACACCCCAACCTTAACGGCGGAAACGTCGAGGTGTGAGGGTTAAGATTGTTCATGCCACACAACGCTATTTAAAATGACAATATTATTAAATATCAATATTCATGACATACATTTAAGAAATAACATAAATTCCAACAATCAACAAAGCATAAGAATTTCAACGTCAAAAGATAATAATTGTCTTTTTATTTTTAATCTAGGTTCAATCCTAGATTGTAACAAGTCTTCAAATCAAGCTAAGCAGTATCATTTTCTGAAACATGTTAAAAATAAAGGTCAACATAATGTTAATGAGTTTTCCATAGTTTTCATATATAAATATATATAAAAGATGGAAATCCATATCTTAGGTTATTGTATAAAGTAACTAGGGATGGATGAACAAATATAACAATCAAACCTTAACAGATTACAAGATTACAAGATTAAATGATTAGCTAAGTGTACTTGGTTTAACACCAAGTAGGCTTGTCAGGCCCATTGATCTATGACGTCGTCAGGCTAGCAATAGTTAATGATTGTACAAATTATAGTCATCACATGGTAATTACAAGAGTTCAACTAACCACGACAAATAAAATGAATTACCCAAGTGTTTACAAGATTAAAATGAGTTTACAAGTGCATTTATCATAAGGTTAACATGTTTCACCCCAAAGTGTAAAAATATATAAAAGGGGTATGGAAAAACTCACTTGGAAAATAAGGATGACAAATAAGAAACCTTGTATATAATGTCGAGGATACGATATCGATCAACCTAAATAATATGCCGTATTAAGTTAATCATGGTGATTTTGGTATTATATATATAAACCGTTAGTCCATGATTTTTGTGTTGTTAAATATATGTAATTTATTATTATTTTAATATTTAAATGATTAACTAAGAATTTTAGTGATTAAAATCATTAATAAAAGTTAAGTTTTTATTATCAAAGGATTATTATTTACTATTTGATAAAATAGTAAATTTGTAGATTTAAATGATTAAAATAATTCTTTCAAACATAATAGATGCACATTTTAAATACGTACATATATATCTTTATTTTCTTTTAATATATAATTAAATTTATAAATATATTTTATAAAAGTAAAGAATTTATTAAATTAAAATTCTTGGGAAATAAAGGAGATTAACTTCACCATATACATTATATTTTGTAATAATTTTTATAATTTTTAAAATAAAAGAATAAGGATCTATTCATAGTATTTCTAAGATAATTTAAAAAAATAATTTTATTTAATTTCTGATTAAAAATAATTTTTATATGATTAATAATAATTTTTAGATATTTTCTGTATTTTAAAAATCCCTAAAAACCATTTTTAAAAATACAGGCAGTGACTCGGGTTCGAACCCGGGTCCCCTGCCACACCAAACAAAGTTCAAACCACCGGGCCAAGGCCCTGTTTGGTGTCAAAGGACAGCAATGAATACTTAAAACATAAATCCCAGAAAACCCCCCATTTTCACCCGGAGAACCCTAATTTGAAATCGAAGAAATCGATCAACTATTCGAAGTTGATAACAAAATTAACCATAGGGCTTTTGTTTTTCATGTAAAACCGAACCTAAATCCCCAGTTTAATTACCTGAATTGATGTTGTACGTATAAATCCAAGTTTGAACCGAGTTCGCGACCGGTCTTGATTCAATTGCTATGTGTGTGTGAATTTTTCGAGAAATTGAAGTTGCAGAGAGTTAAAAGGATTCATTTTGAGTATTTCCCCTCTGTTTTATAGTCCTTATCTGGTCGATTTGTTGCCCAACGGCTCTATCATTTATTCCGAGCGTTACTAGTCGATTTTGATATGTCATTTGTTGTTTCAAGTAGAATTAAACTCATCATTGATTTATATTTGATTGTGTAAACGTATGTACTTAAGTAATTGGGTTAATATCTCGATTCACTATCGAAACGGATTCGGTTAATGATGGGGATCGGTTTCAGGTTCGAGGGTGGTTATAGCCGGGTTTAAAGTCCAATTAATATGCTTATTCTTGTTCGAAATGAATTCTCGAGTCGTTTGGGATCAATTTAAGGGTTAAACGCTTCTGTTCGGGGGGTTTTGGGGCTCGCCGGCGTGTTGGCCGGAGGGTTGCCAGAAAATCGAGGGAAAAGAAGGGGGGGGGGGGGTTTAAAATGTTACACATTTGGTCCCTGCGGTTTATGTTTTGTTAACTTAAACCCAAAGTTTAAGTTTCAATTTAAATTAATTACAGTTTAGCCCCTGTAATTTATATTTTTGTTATTTTATGTACAAGTCATATATTTACAAGTTTTTAAATTTATAAAACTTATTTTTCTTTTATTAATAATAATTTTAATACTTATTAACATTATTTTATCATTTTATTATTATTATTATTGTTATTATTAATTATTCAATTGTTTAATTTCATCAAAAACTTACAAATGAAACCTCGTACTTGCATTAACAACCCAAAATAAATAACCCTTACAAGAGATAACGACGTTAAACAAACGTTAACTAGAAAAAAAATACGAGAGGTCACAGTCTCCCCAACTTTAAGGAATTTCGTCCCGAAATTAAAGACAAGTCTAAGCAAAAAGACGAGGGTATTTCTTTCTCATATGATCCTCGCGTTCTCAAGTGAACTCAGCTCCACGTTTGTTTTCCCAACAGACTTTGACGATCGGTGTTGTAGATGTTCGGGTCTTCTTCAACGTTCGATCTATGATCTCGACGGGTTTCTCAACGAAATGCAACGACTCGCCAATTTGGATTTTCTCCAAAGGAACATGCAAACTTTCATCGGCTAAGCATTTCCTTAGGTTTGAGACATGGAAAACAGGATGAACCCCGCTAAGTTCGGAAGGTAGTTCCAGTTTGTAAGCCACTTTCCCAATTCTTTTCAGAATCTTAAAAGGTCCTACAAAACGTGGGGCTAACTTACCCTTCTTCCCAAAGCGAACAACACCCTTCCATGGAGAGACCTTAAGAAGAACCATGTCATCCAATTGAAAATCCAACGGTTTGCGTCTTTTATCAGCATAACTCTTTTGACGACTTCTAGCCACCTCAAGGTTACTTTGGATTTTGGAAACTTTGTCGGTCGTTTCTTGAATAAGTTCAGGACCAGTGATGAAATTCTCACCAATGTCAGTCCAACAGATCGGAGAACGACATTTATGACCATATAAAGCCTCGAATGGTGCCATCTTGATACTTGAGTGATAACTATTGTTATACGAAAATTCCGCTAACGGCAGATGCATATCCCAGTCACCACCAAAATCAAGGACACAAAGACGCATCAAGTCCTCAAGGGTTTGGATTGTTCGCTCGGTTTGACCTTCCGTTTGAGGATGGTAAGCCGTACTCAAATCCAGTTGGGTGCCCAAAAGTTCTTGCATCGAAGATCAGAAATGCGAAGTAAAACGGGCATCACGATCGGAGATAATATGCAACGGTACACCATGACGACTCACAATTTCATTGATGTAGATACGAGCCAATCTTGAAACTTTGTACGTGTCTCGTATTGGTATGAAATGTGCCGTTTTGGTCAAACGGTCAACAATCACCCATATGCTATCATGGCCACGAGAGGTACGTGGTAACTTGGTTATGAAATCCATGGATATGTGTTCCCATTTTCATATAGGGATTTCAGGTTGTTCAAGTAAACCACTAGGCCGTTGATGTTCAGCTTTGACTCTTGCACATGTGAGGCATTAGGAAACATAGGACGCGATATCTTTCTTCATTCTCGGCCACCAATATTGGCCACGCAGATCCATGTACATTTTATCAGACCCGGGATGAATAGGATATCGGGTTTGATGAGCTTCGTCATAATGAAGTGACGGAGATTACCGCGATTCGGGATCCAGAGTCGGTTCAAGAAATACCACATGCCATTCGGTTTTGTCTCCAGTTGTGATCGAACGTTAAACGCCAGATCGTCATCTTTCCCTTCCTCGGTTAACGCCGCTTGTTGAGCCTCGCGGATGCAACCCTCGAGATCACTATCAATCCTTATGTTTTGAAGCATGATAGTGGCCTCGTTAACATCCATATGAATATCGGTGTCAAATTCTCCTAACGTGTCAAACCATTGTCTTCGATCTTGGATTTCTTGAAGCGAGACAGTCTTGTTGTGGATCTTACGACTCAGCGCGTCGGCTACAACATTCGCCTTTCCAGGATGATAGCGAATGTCACAGTCGTAGTTGTTAATCAACTCAACCCAACGTCTTTGTCTCATGTTGAGATCTTTTTGATTGAAAACGTGTTGGAGACTCTTGTGGTCGATGTAGACTATGCATTGTGTCCCATAAAGATAATGCCGCCAAATCTTCAAAGCAAAAACACGACACCAAGTTTAAGATCGTGGGTTGTGTAGTTCACCTCATGAACCTTCAATTGTCTTGATGCGTAAGCTATGACCTTACCTCGTTGCATGAGAACACAACCAAGGCCTTGACTAGACGCATCGTAGTACACAGTGAAATCATCGTTTCCATCGGGGAGGGTTAAGATAGGAGCATTACACAGTTTGCGTTTCAGTGTCTCGAAAGCCTCTTCTTGTTCGGTTCCCCATTCAAAAAGTCTATTCTTTTGAGTTAACGCCGTAAGCGGTTTAGCAATCTTCAAAAAGTTTGCAATGAACCTACGGTAGTAACCCGCTAAACCCAGAAAAGAACGAACCTCGGTTGGGGTCGTGGGAACACACCAATTCTTCACGGCTTCTATTTTTGCAAGGTCGACGTGAATTCCTTGGCTATTCACCACATGTCCTAGGAATTGAACTTCTTCGAGCCAGAATTCACACTTTGAGAACTTGGCATATAGTTGTTCCTTCTTCAAAAGATCGAGGACTTGACGTAAATGCGATTCGTGATCGATCTTTGTCTTGGAATAGATGAGAATATCATCAATAAACAAGATCACTAATTTATCCAAATACGGTTTACATACTCGGTTCATGAGATCCATGAAGACAGCATGTGCATTAGTTAAGCCAAAAGGCATAACCATGAACTCATAGTGCCCATATCGAGTACAAAACACGATCTTTGGAATGTCGTTGTCGTGAACACGTAATTGATGATACCCAGAACGTAGATCGATCTTTGAGAATTGTGTAGCTCCTTGAAGTTGATCGAAGAGATCATAGATTCTAGGAAGAGGGTATCGGTTCTTGATAGTGAGTTTGTTGAGTTCCCGGTAGTCGATGCACATACGGAATAACCCATCTTTCTTCTTCACAAACAGCACGGGTGCACCCCATGGTGAAGAGCTAGGTCGAATAAAGCCCTTATCGGTTAACTCTTGTAGTTGACTAGCTAGTTCTTGCATTTCAGACGGTGCGAGATGATAAGGTGACTTAGCCACGGGGTTTGCACCAGGGATCAAGTCAATCTTGAACTCAACTTCTCGCACGGGAGGCAACCCACTAAGATCCTCGGGAAAGACCTCGGGAAAATCCCGCACGACAGGTATATCCTTCAGTTCTTTACCCTTGGCTTTCGTGTTGACTACGTAAGCCATAAAAGCTACGTAGTTTTTACTTAAGCACTTTCGGGCCTTGATACAAGACATGAGTTTAAGTCTTTGGGATGATCTTTCTCCAATGACCTTTAAGGTATCGCCCGATGGTAAAGGAATTCGGATGCACTTCTCGAAGCATATAATTTCCGCATGTTGCTTGGCTAAACAATCCATGCCGATAATAACATCGAAGCTCCCTAGTTGCATAGGAATAAGGTCGATAAGAAACTTGTGCTCGTTAAGACTCATGGTACAATCGCGTATCACGACGTCGACTACAATAGATTTGCCATCGGCTACCTCGACCATAAAGGATCTTTCCAAGTTTGAACACGGCTTAGAAAGAATAAGCTCGAACTCGAAAGACATGAAAATCTTATCCGCACCCGAATCAAAAAGTATAGAGGCATATTTACTATTCACAAGGTACATACCTGCTCAAATAATAAACTATCATTGGCACATGGAAAACAGGCAGGAATTTTACAAAATAAAAGAATGATTAAAAGAATTTTAATGGCGTACCATTCAACACGTCGTTGTTAGCTTGGGCTTGGTTGGCATTGATGTTGAATGCCCTTCCACGAGCCTGTGGCACATTTCCCGCATTGCGGGGTCATTGTGGACGGACATGACCAGGTTTGCCACAGTTGTAGCAGAATCGGTTTGCAGCCAACACCGTATTATTCGGAGCACAAAGGCAAGTAGCCACCTGATGCCCATACTTCCCGCACAACGAGCAAACTCGGCAAGGAGTGTTACTCGCGTGATGGTACTTGCAAGTATTGCACATCGGGTGCGGCCCAGTATAAGCCCTTGCCATAGGGGCTTGGTTTGCAATGACAGCTTGCCTTTGAGGGGCATTTGGTGCTGTCACCGCGTAGTTCCGAGCCGGTGTGAACTTGCGCTTTTTTCCCTTGATAGAGGACTCGGCCTTCACCTCTTTCGCAACCTCGGGAGTCACCTTCACAGCAGCTTTGGCACCTTTCACCGTCAGAGTACCAGCTCTAATATGATTTTCGGATAGCTGGGCGGTGATATTGATCGCCTCCTCCAAAGTGGTGGGCCTACTTCCCACCACAGCATCTTGAATTTAAGGTGGTACCCCCTTGATAAATTTCTCGATATTGCGGGGTACAGTATCTACCATATGTGGTAGAAGCATGCTCAATTCATGATGCCGGGTGGAATAAGCCAAATGATTCTCGCTATCTTGCTTGAGGTTCCAAAACTCTTCCTCCAGCTTTTGCAATTCACTCCTTGGGCAGAATTTCTGGATCATGATATTCTTAAACTCTTCCCAAGACAACGCCAAGGCAACTTCAGCACCTCGGTTCCTTTTCTTGCTATTCCACCATGTGAGTGCCCGTTGTTGAAGGACACTTGCAGCATAGCGGACCTTAAGCTCCTCGGGACACTCGCTATTGATGAACGTGTTTTCCATACTCTCGAACCACTCGAGAAGTCCAGTGGTTCCTTCCTTTCCACTAAAGTTAGTGGGTTTGCACGAGTTGAAGTGCTTGAACGTGCAGGTACGGTTATTCCCACCTTGGTTGTTGCTATTCTCCCCATGACCATTGTTGCCATCACCACCATTTGTTCCATTGGTGTTGTTACTGTTATTGGCCATTAAGGTGCTACTAAGTTTAGCTACCATAGTCGGAAGTACAGCAACCATTTGACGGGCGATCATCGCAGCAAGTTTGCGGTCGGAGGTAGCATGCTTTCCATGATGACGAGACATTCTATAAGATGGAAATAAAGAAGATATTAGTATTCGAAAATAAACCAGTTCAAGAAATCAAATTTTTTTTTTATAAATATAACCAGAATGGTTCCATTTGGTACCACATAGCCAATAGAAATATGGACACGTCGGGTGACTTACTCCCGATTACCTAGAGGAAGATGTGTATGTTGACCATAATTTTGCACTCATCCCAGAAATCCCCAGGTAAGCATAACAGGTTTCGCAATGAGATTTATACGAAATGCTTGCCTTAGCCCGAGGGCCTTTTGCCAGGAAGTTCAGAATACAGGTGTTTATGTGTCACACACTTCCCTAAGGCTATCAGAATTAAAACCACGATGAGACTTTTTTTAAGATTTAGACGTATCGCCTAAATAATTTTTCCACTTGATAAGATGCGTAGTTTTCCACACATAGTCGAGAATAAGATTTAGAAAAGATTAGACATGGTAGAACGTAGAGGCATAAGAAGAGGATTAAAAAGTTGGGGTTTACAAGGTTCAAGGCATATTCCTAAGGCACTATTTTCTAACTAATAACAAATAGCACATAAGGAATTGATCATGCATCATAATTGGCATATAAGCATACTTACAAGATCATAGTAATTGTCATGAAAAGGGTCCCTAATTTAACCATAGTCTAGGCCACCATTTCTAATAACCTAAATCCCTATAGTTATGGGCTCTGATACCAATCTGTCACACCCCAACCTTAACGGCGGAAACGTCGAGGTGTGAGGGTTAAGATTGTTCATGCCACACAACGCTATTTAAAATGATAATATTATTAAATATCAATATTCATGACATACATTTAAGAAATAACATAAGTTCCAATAATCAACAAAACATAAGAATTTCAAAGTCAAAAGATAATAATTATCTTTTTATTTTTAATCTAGGTCCAATCCTAGATTGTAACAAGTCTTCAAATCAAGCTAAGCAGTATCATTTCCTGAAACATGTTAAAAATAAAGGTCAACATAATGTTGGTGAGTTTTTCATAGTTTTCATACATAAATATATATAAAAGATGGCAATCCATGTCTTAGGTTATTGAATAAAGTAACTAGGGATGGATGAACAAATGTAACAATCAAACCTTGACAGATTACAAGATTACAAGATTAAACGATTAGCTAAGTGTACTTGGTTTAACACCAAGTAGGCTTGTCAGGCCCATAGATCTATGACGTCGCCAGGCTAGCAATAGTTAATGATTGTACAAATTATAGTCATCACATGATAATTACAAGAGTTCAACTAACCACGACAAATAAAATGAATTACCCAAGTGTTTACAAGATTAAAACGAGTTTACAAGTGCATTTATCATAAGGTTAACATGTTTCACCCCAAAGTGTAAAAATATATAAAAGGGGTATGGAAAAACTCACATGGAAAATAAGGATGACAAATAAGAAACCTTGTATATAATGTCGAGGATACGATATCGATCAACCTAAATAATATGCCGTACTAAGTTAATCATGGTGATTTTGGTATTATATATATAAACCGTTAGTCCATGATTTTTGTGTTGTTAAGTATACGTAATTTATTATTATTTTAATATTTAAATGATTAACTAAGAATTTTAGTGATTAAAATCATTATTAAAAGTTAAGTTTTTATTATCAAAGAATTATTATTTACTATTTGATAAAATATTAAATTTGCAGATTTAAATGATTAAAATAATTCTTTCAAACACAATAGATGCACATTTTAAAAATGTACATATATATCTTTATTTTCTTTTAATATATAATTAAATTTGTAAATATATTTTATAAAAGTAAAGAATTTATTAAATTGAAATTCTTGGGAAATAAAGGAGATTAACTTCACCATAATACATTATATTTTGTAATAATATTTATAATTTTTAAAATAAAAGAATAAGGATCTATTCATAGTATTTCTAAGAAAATTTAAAAAAATAATTTTATTTAATATCTGATTAAAATAATTTTTATATGATTAATAATAATTTTTAGATATTTTATGTATTTTAAAAATCCCTAAAAACCATTTTTAAAAATACACGTAGTGATTCGGGTTCAAACCCGGGTCCCCTGCCACACCAAACAAAGTTCAAACCACCGGGCCAAGGCCCTGTTTGGTGTCAAAGGACAACAATGAATACTTAAAACATAAATCCTAGAAAACCCCCAATTTTCACCCGAAGACCCTAATTTGAAATCGAAGAAATCGATCAACTATTCGAAGTTGATAACGAAATTAACCATAGGGCTTTTGTTTTTCATGTAAAACCGAACCTAAATCCCCAGTTTAATTACCTGAATTGATGTTGTACGTATAAATCCGAGTTTGAACCGAGTTCGCGACCGGTCTTGATTCAATTGCTATGCGTGTGTGAATTTTTCGAAAAATTGAAGTTGCAGAGAGTTAAAAGGATCCATTTTGAGTACTTCCCCTCCGTTTTATAGTCCTTATCTGGTCGATTTGTTGCCCAACGGCTCTATCATTTATTCCGAGCTTTACTAATCGATTTTGATATGTAATTTGTTGTTTCAAGTAGAATTAAACTCATCATTGATTTATATTTAATTGTGTAAACGTACGTACTTAATTAATTGGGTTAATATCTCGATTCACTATCGAAACGGATTCGGTTAATGATGGGGATCGGTTTCAGGTTCGAGGGTGGTTATAGCCAGGTTTAAAGTCCAATTAATATGCTTATTCTTGTTCGAAATGAATTCTCGAGTCGTTTGGGATCAATTTAAGGGTTAAACGCTTCTGTTAGGGGGGTTTTGGGGCTCGCCGGCGTGTTGGCGGGAGGGTTGCCGGAAAATCGAGGGAAAAGAAAGGGGGGGGGGGGTTTAAAATGTTACACACTTGGTCCCTGCGGTTTATGTTTTGTTAACTTAAAACCAAAGTTTAAGTTTTAATTTAAATTAATTACAGTTTAGCCCCTGTAATTTATATTTTTGTTATTTTATGTACAAGTCATATATTTACAAGTTTTTAAATTTATAAAACTTATTTTTCTTTTATTAATAATAATTTTAATACTTATTAACATTATTTTATCATTATATTATTATTATTATTATTGTTATTATTAATTATCTAATTGTTTAATTTCATCAAGAACTTACAAATGAAACCTCGTACTTGCATTAACAACCCAAAATAAATAACCCTTACAAGAGATAACGACGTTAACAAACGTTAACTAGAAAAAAAAATACGAGAGGTCACATCTAGCATCTGATTCTGAATCCAAAGCACTTGAGCACAACAGCTGGCAGCAACAATGTATTCAGCTTTAGCTGTTGATGCAGACACACAGGATTGCTTTTTGCATTGCCAAGAGACTATCCTTCCATCCAGGAACTGACACCCCCCAGATGTGGACTTTGCAGTCATGTTGCAGCCACCATAATCACTATCTGTATAAGCATACAAATTAAAGTCTGAATTCTTCAGATACCAAAGGCCTAGATTTGGAGCACCTTTGAGATATCTAAGAATCCTTTTGACAGTGATTAGGTGTGACATCTTGGGGTTGGCTTGATATCTTGCACATATGCATATGGCAAACATGATATCAGGCCTGCTAGCAGTAAGATACACAAGTAACCCAATCATAGCCCTGTAGAGATGTTCATCAACACACTTCCCCTCAAGATCAGGACTAAGGGAGTGGTTTATGGCTATGGGTGTCTTTGCAACCTTACAGTCAGTCATCTTGAATCTTGTAAGCATGTCCTGTATATACTTTGACTGACTAATGAAGATGCCATCTTCAACCTGCTTCACTTGAATTCCTAGAAAGAAATTGAGTTCCCCCATGGCACTTATTTCAAATCTATTCTTTATCAGCATCTCAAAGTCTTTACAGAGCTTTGGATTAGTTGAACCAAAGATGATGTCATCTACATATATTTGAACTAGCAATGTGTCATTCCCTGTCTCTTTGATGAAGAGAGTCCCATCAATAGTACCTCTTTTGTATTCATGTTGACAGAGATATGTTGATAGTGTCTCATACCATTTTCTTGGAGCTTGATGCAGTCCATAAAGGGCTTTATCAAGCTTGCAGACATAATCAGGATGATCTGGGTCTGCAAAGCCAGGTGGTTGTTTAATATAAACTTCTTCATCAATCACCCCATAGAGAAAGGCACACTTCACATCAAGCTGGTAGACCTTGAAATCCTTGGATGCAGCATAAGCCAGAAATATTCTTACAGCTTCAAGTCTTGCAACTAGAGCAAAGACATCAGTGTAATCAATCCCTTCTTCTTGAGTGTATCCTTGGACAACTAGTCTAGCCTTATTCTTGATGATAATCCCTCTATCATCCTTCTTATTCCTGAATACCCATTTGGTTCCTATGACACTTTTCCTTTGAGGAAGAGGGCATAAGTTCCACACCTTCTATTTTTTGATTTGAAGTAGCTCATCTTGCATAGCTTCAATCCAGTTTCCATCCTTCAAAGCCTTATCAACCTTCTTTGGCTCTATCTGGTATAGGAAATAAGAATGTAGACAAACATGGCTGTCATGAGTTTGTCCTCTTGTTCTTACCCCTGAGTCAACATTTCCAATGATGTTTGTGGTGGGATGTGACTTGTGGATCCGAAGTAGAGGGATCACAGCAAGTTGGTTAGACAGATCTAAATTTGAGAAATTCTGATCTGGCAATGAGGTGTCTCCCACCATATCATCACACTTATCAAGAGAAACATGATCCAATGAGTATGTGACATCATTCATGTTGTCTTCAATGGAGTGGTTATCAGCATCAAGAAATTCTTGATCACTGTCAACACCTCCAGTTCCTCCTGTATTTGAAGTTCCTTCACCTGGATTTGGAGCCTCTGAGCTAGAATTTGAAGGCACCTCAGATGAATCAATAGTATTTGTCAAGCTTGTGCTGATAGGAGCTTCACTTGCTGGGTTAGTTACCATTGGAGCTGAAGTAGTCTTCTTGGTTGGTCTTCTCAGCTCAAATCTTGGATCAGGATCTTCTGCTGATCTGTTATCTGTAGATCCCGAAACATTCTCACAAGACTTGTTAAAACAGTTGGTAACCAAATCAAGATCAAACAGCCAATCTGGACCAGAACCTTTCACACAAGGTGTGTGTTCATTGAAAGTCACATTGGCTGACTCTTCAATGATCCTAGTTCTGAGATTGTATACTCTATAAGCTTTAGCTTGAGAATAGTATCCAACAAAGTGTCCATCATCTAATTTCTCAGCAAACTTGGCTATTTGATCTTTGGTATTCAAGATGGTGCAAGGACATCCAAATATTCTGAGAAAACCAATGAATGGTCTCCTTTTGTGCCACAGTTCATAAGAAGTCTTACCATGAGTCTTAACTACTAAAACTCTGTTCTGCACATAGCAGGCTGTGTTAACAGCCTCTACCCAGAAGGTGATAGGCAGTTTAGAGTCAGACAACATGGTTCTAGCAGCCTCAATAAGTGTCCTGTTTCTCCTCTCAGCAACACCATTTTGCTGAGAAGTCCTGGGAGCACTATATTGTCTTGAAATACCCTTTTCATCACAAAATGTATCAAGGATTTGGTTTTTAAATTCTATTCCCTGATCACATCTTATGATTTTGACCTTGTGATCACATTGATTCTCAATTTTCAGAATGAAGTTCTTCAAGATTTCAGAAGTCTCATCCTTAGTTCTAAGAAAGAAGACCCAAGTGAATCTTGTGAAGTCATCTGTGATCACTAAACAATAAGAGGTCCTTCCTAGACTCATTACACTAGTGGGGCCAAATAGATCCATATGTAAAAAGTGTAGGGGAGTAGTGATAGAGTTGATTTCCTTTGGCTTGTGAGATACTTTGTGTTGCTTCCCTTTCAGGCATGCAACACAGTGGTCAACACTTGTAAACTCTTTCTTTGGCATTGCAATTACCAAATCATTCTTAATTAGTTTATTCATGTTCTTAAAGTTTACATGGCATATTCTTTTATGCCAAAGAAAAGACTCATCACTATTTGCTTTAGATAGAAAGCAAGAAACTTCTCCAGAGGGAGATGTTTCCTGCAAATCCATCTTGTACATATTCCCTTTCCTGGGGGCTCTGAGCAAAATATGCTCATGAGGAATGTCAACCCCGGGCTTGAGAACAATGCACTCGTGCTCAGTGAAGAGCATGTGATGTTTTTGGTCACAAAATTAGGACACACTCAAAAGATTGTATCCAAGCTCCTTGACAAAGTTTACCTTCTCAATACTGAGCTTACCATTTGTAACCTTGCCCCTTCCAGTAATGTAACCTCCTGCATCTTCTCCAAAAGCAACTGGTCCTCCATCAAATCTTTCAAAGTTTTGAAGTAAGGACTCATTGCCAGTCATGTGCCTGGAGCGGCCACTATCAATGATCCAGACATTCTTGTTAGTCTTTAGCTGTCCTTGCACAAAAAGAGATAATTTAGTTACATTTGGAAACCCAAGCCTCATTGGTCTTGGGCTTATAAAATTCAGATGAAGGCAATGAAACAGTAAGTGATCCTATGTTTAGGCTTTGAGGATCATCTGCTGTTGCTAAAGAGGAGCTTTTAGTCTCAAGGTCTTCCTTCATCTTCCACACCACCTTTGGAAGATTAGGCTTGACCTTCAATACTTCGAAAGCTTTTGTAGCTTCGAAAGCTTTGGAGACAGATCCTTCGGAAGATCTTGCTTTCACTGTAGCAAGCTTCAGTACTTCGGAAGCATTCTTTTCTTCCGAGACCAATTTTTCTTTCGAAGGCAATTTCTTACTTGCCTTCTTCTTCATTTTGGAGCTTCCGAAGGAAACAGATTTTCCTTCTGAAGCTGTTTGTTTCTTCTTCTTCTCAGAAGTTTTCTTCTTGATCATGTGGATAGTACTCTTGGGATTGTATTGACAATCCTTAGCCAGATGTGAAGTATTACCACACATAACACAATCCAAATCTTTCCTTCTGAGAGCCTTCTTTCCCAAAGAAGACTGAGCTTGAACACTTTCCTTTTCCTTCTTCACCTTTTCAGATGATGCAGCAGGCTTCTTAGGGTGAAGCTTGCTCTTTGAAATGGATGGTTCAGGCTGTGTAGCAGTGACGCACAGCTAATCAATCTTCTTGTTGTAGCTGGAGTGAGTTGAAGCTGAAGCAGAATTCTTGGAACAGGAGTTCTTGGCAGAACTTCAGCTTTCACCACCTCAAACCCTGCAGAGATAAATACTTGTTTCTGCTTGGGGTCAAAAGTGGCCTTGATGTCTTGAGCTTTCTTGATCTTCTTTTTGCTCTTCTGATCAAGTTCTTTCTCTTGGACTTACTCAAACCAGATTCTTTCTCCTCCTCAGGAGCATGGTGACCCTTTTTGGAATGACTCTTTTCACTCACTTTAGAGTCATCCCTCACTATCTCCTCTTCATTCTCTTCATCACTGGGGTCTATGGATGGTAGCTCATCTTGACCAGTACCACACCTTGGAGATCTAACTGATAGTAGAGTGTGTGGAGGAGCTATCTCACTAGATCCCAGTCCCTACTTATTCTGATAATACACTTTTGCATGCAGAGATGAGGATATTATGTTCTTGAAGATCTCTTCTTCAAGAACACATTTTTCTGCCCTGGCTTTGTTAATCACAAGCTCAGCCTGGCATTCAGTCAACTTGGTAATAAGATCCTTAATTTAAGTCCTGTAGTTTGTTTGCTCATGTTTAAGAGTTGAAACTGTTTTCTCTAGATCTTCTATCTTAAGTTTATAGTCATTTTCAGCTCTTTTAAAATCAGCTTTTAAAATATTTAAAGACTCAATGTTAGATCTCAGTTCCAAGTTGTAGGACCTGTATCTATTTACTTTAGCAATACATTCAGGAGAGCAAAGATGTTCAAGTACCTTGGCTTCATCATGGTCTGCCATGAGTGCTTGATTTGGAGATGCATCTTCTGCTTGAAAGCTCCAGTCAAAGCCTCCTTCTTCAACAGCAACTACAGCTTGCTGTCTTGGCTTCTCATTCTGGTGCCCTCCTTCAGTGTAGTTTGGCCTGGATGAAGCTTGGCAACCATTTGACTTGGGTTTTTTTGAATTCTCTAGCAAAGTGTCCCATTTGGTTACAGTTGTAACACTTGACTTTGCTCTTGTCCAGTCCAAACTTGCCACTGGCTGCATTGCTAGGAAACCTTCTCCCAGTCCTCTTGTAGAACTTCTGGGCTCTATGAGTGACAAGAACCATCTGGTGGACTATCTCCATGTTCTCCAGATCATCTGGATGGATACAGTCCAGGTCTTTAAGAGTGAAAAGAAAGTTGCTTGAATTTTCATCAGTAGAGACAAAAGCTTGAGAAGAACTTGTCACTTGGAAGGGACTTCCTTGGATGTAGCTCTCTCTGGGTGTCTCTGGGAAGGTGATGAAAGGACCTTTTTGTGTGGTTTCAGGGTAGCAGATGAGATGATGCTGTGGTTCTCTGCTATCCCTTTCAACCACATGCAGAGCTAAACTCTGGTGAGTGTTGGAGTTACCAGATGAATTTTGCATGTTCATCTCCATCTGGTATCCACTGAGTATCCCATATAACTCAGTAAGAGTAAGGGTCTTGAGGTTTTCAGTCCTCTTAATGACCATATAGTAGTGTGTCCATTGTCTGGGAAGAGAGGACATAAACTTCCTTACAATATCCCTGTTCTTAATAGTTACCCCAACATCAGCCAGAGTATCCACAATCTCAACATACCTGAAGTATTATTGAGTCATGGTTTCACCTATCTTGAAGGTGAAGTTTTCAAACCGCTGCTTCAGGAGATCCTTCTTGTTCTCCTTGGCTTCATTTGAACCCTCATACATCAGTTTCAATGCATCCCATAGCTGTTTAGCGGTCTTGCACTTCTTGAAACCTCTGTAGATGGAGTTCGGAAGAGCAGTTTGGAGGGCTGTCATGGCTTTCTGATCAATGTCAATTCTTTTCCAGTCTTCATCAGAAAAGTCAGCCCTCTCCTTTGGTATCATGCCACCACCAGCAGCAGCTGAAGAGATGCATGGTACATGAGGTCCATTAACAACAGACTCCCACATCCTGGAATCTTGAGAGTTGATAAAGCCTTCCATTCTTTGACACCAAGTGTCAAAATCCTCAGGAGTGATCAGTGGGGACTTTGTCATAGTTCCACTTTCCATATCAGCCTTAGAGATAGCTGCCATTTGAAAAGTTAAGTGATGTGTGAAGCTAAGATGATTAAAGATGGTGAGATCTTACAATCAAGAGCCTGGAATGCTCTGATACCAATTATAGGACCGGGTAAGGGTACTTAACACTTAGTTTCACACAGAGGAGAGATCTTAGATCACTTAACAATTTAAATAGGGAACTGGTAACTTAAAACAGATGCTTCAAAGAACACAAGTAAATCAAAGAGACAGAACTAAGAATCAACACAAGATTAGTTTTCAAGGATGTTATATATTGATCTCAAGTTCTCTTACAAGTGTTATGAAGCATTGAGAAATTACAAGAACTTGAGACACTTTTATACTACAACCTACAACCGTCAATATGCAAAAAAACAGTTGGAAGTGACTAATCTAGACAACAAGATCAATCTAAAGTCAAAAAGGCAGACTGCCTTTTTGACTAGTGACTATGACATGCCATAGCTCACTGATTTTTCCTATTACAAAAAGCCAAAAGGAACAAAAGGAGAAACTTGCAGGCAAAGACCTTATCTACTTTATCATAAAGCATGGAAGTTTCACCAACTAGTGATAGCAGGTGAACTACCAGAGCATGCAGCGGAAAGTAGGTTGCTTTATGATAAAGTTAATGGAAAAGGAATCTTTTCTCTCTCTTCAGAAGAAATTGGTCTTGTCTTGTAAACAGCTTCGGAAGACTTTGTCTTTGAAGCTTCGGAAGACTTTGTCTTTGAAGCTTCGGAAGACTTCGTCTTTAACTATGGAAGAGTTAAGTCTTTGGCTTCGGAAGACTTTACACTTAGAATATTTTCCAAGTTAAGTGTAAAGCTTCCGCAGCAGTTTCTTCTGAACTTTGGCTTCGGAAGACTTTACACTTAGAATATTTTCCAAGTTAAGTGTAAAGCTCCCGCAACAGTTTCTTCTGAATTTTTGGCTTCAGAAGATTTTACACTTAGCATATTTCTGAGTGTGTAAAAGCTTCCGAAGCTAGTTCACCTTTGTTTCGAAGTGCATGTTGGAAGACTTGGTTGTTTTGGTATCCTTTAGTTGCATTAGCCTTTTAACTTCAGAGGTTCCTACAATGTTGAATTATCATGAAAAAATAGAAGTTGCAGGCATTGTACGATCATAAAAAACCAAATTGTATGTACCCACAATATGAATTTTAGATTTAGATCAGATCAACTCAAATTGTGAGGTTGTAGAACCTATACAACCATATTTATATGACCATACAACAAGAATACCTTGCACTAGTAAAGGTTTTTGAGCTTACAATCCTATATGCTTGGGTATAGAGTGATGGAATAAGTTTTTTTTTGCTGAGTACAATGATTGGAACTCCGGTTTAGGGTGTAACCATGACATATTGATATTATAAGTTTGGTTTTGCATAACGATAGTAGCAGCGGATTCGTATACTAGGTTAAACAACCGAGATAAGGTGATTCCTATGTCTTTCGCCTTAGTTACTATTTTGGGCTGGTATATAAGCTCGTTAAAGTCCTTATGATTTAAACATGTTTATGATAGAGAAATGATTTGACACACTTCGTGGTATTTGATGTTTGGTTTATGAGTATACCATAGGAAAATAGATATGTTTTCAAATGGTTTTAAATACCTATGTACCTTGGTGTACAAGGAATAGTTAAATTGAAATACTTTTGACATAAGCATAAAAATAAAATGCTTTCAAATAAACTTTATGCGTAGGGAAGGTAAAGTTGTCTCTTGGGCATACCACATCATATGATGACTTGTAATTGTTTTATGTAGATCAAGGAGTGTTACATTCCCATTTAGCTGAACGTATAGTTAGCATAGCAGAAACATAACAGGAATTAGGGATATACATAAGCGATGATCTTACCATTTATAGGTTAACGTGACCTTAACAAAGTTAGCATAGTGTAGTGATTTGGTAGGGATTGATTGATTAATATTTTCTAATATGTCACATAATATTGTGTTTACATAAAAAATATATATGTATAGAAATATGATTGTATAGTACTAGGGCTCTTAAATCAAGTTATAGTTGTCTAATTATCATATTGAAAAGTTTAGAAAGATTAGTAAAAACTTAGAACTTAGCTAACAAGTTTTAACATCTCTATCAGGTAAAAGTGTAGCCTCTAGTAGGAAGTGAAAAAATATAGCTTAATAGAGTATTTCAAAGCCTAACCGTTATTGCAAGTCATTAGGATTGTTTATTGTTATGCTTTGTAATAATGATATATTGATATATGAATAAATATACATGTTAATAATACATATCCTTCTCCATTTTGAGTGTTTTTTTTGTTACAAATGTATTTTTATCGATACTTAATTATGATTAATTTTGATCTTGTAGTTTTGGATGGTTACTTGATGAACTCTAAAGAAAAATGCAAGAAATCAAAGAAAATATTAGAAGTTTAGAGGCTGTTATGGTCATGACTGTTTCTGTCATGATCATAACAAGCATCAAGCCTCATAACTAGCTTGTTATGACCATGATAATTTTGTTATGGCCATATCACGCATTAGATCTCCTTTTTAGACTTTCCTCTTCCCTGTTTCATCCAAGCTCGAAAATGAAGTGAAACAACCCTAGTATTCTCAAACATTGAGCTTCATGTTAAAGAAATTTCACAAGATTAGAAGACAAGATTAAAGATCAAGCACCCCAAGAAAGAATCTAAAATCATACAACCCATCTTATCTTGATTTGGTTTGATAATCTATACAAGTAAACATGTATTTTTTGATTATTCAATTTGTTTGGGTGAATTTATATTTATTATAAGCTAGACTCTTTGGTTTACTTAGATTAGATGAATCCTAGCTAATTATTGATGATTTACATGCTATTTACGATGATGATTATGTTGATGACCTTAACAACATTTTGAATGTTTTTAGGGGTTAAGTGTGTTTGTTTGACTTGATTATATGTTTAATCTCGTGGGTATCTTGATCGTATTATGTTGGAAAACCGTATGTGTTAGGGTATTTATTCATGAATATGTATATGTATCTATGTGTATTCATGACATTTGACTAGGAATGGTGGATGGAGATTGGAACACGTATGATTATTATTCAAATGCTCATCCTACGTATATGCTTGGAAAGACCATTATATTTGTTGTGAATTCCTCATATCACTGTGTATGTGTGTTTATGATTTACTAGCGTAAATTTGTAGTTCATATGTTCGTGGTATGATATTCACAAGTTGATAGACTTTATGATATTATTTTCATTATGTGATTCGAGGTGGTTGGTATGTATTTATTATATTAGTTTTCAAAAGGATTATGGGACTAAATAACATTGAAAGGAGTTTAGTATACATTTATATTCAACATAATTGTATCATTAGATATTCATGGAATGACTTTAGGTGATTACTATGTTAATATCATTTTGACTTTTCAAAGAGTCATATGATTAGGTAGTCTTGATTGGGGTCTAGTCTATTTTCGTGTTACACGTATATAAAATGATCTCACAACGAGTTTGTGTATGCTATTATTATTTAGCCAGGAGGAATCAAAATCTAAATGAACATTACCTTTGCTTGATTATTTTTCTTGGTTTCTATCTATCTTTATTTATTTGTCTATTTAGTTTAAAATACAAAAAAAATACCAAATCATCTATATTTGTTGGCTAAATAATAACAAAGGTTTACTGTTAGTAGGTACAGTGTCCTTGGATCGATACTTGGTTCTTGTGAAAGATATGCCACATATACGATATGTACACTTGCCTATTTGTGTGTGGTTTGGTTCTAAGGTAAAAATCATTTTTATAAATTTAAAACCAAGTGATGTTGAAAATCATTATTAAAAATATATATACACCGCACACATCAAATAACGTTTGAGCATGTACTCCATTTGGCTTTTGTTTAGACTGTGACTGCGTTAGATTTTTTGTTGCTTTTATCTTTGTTATGCTATGTTGTTATATGGGGACCTAAGTTTTTGTCATACCTCCGGGCCTTTGGGTCCAAGGCATGACCATGCCATTTGATATCAAACTTATTTGATTATCGCTTTAGTACTGTATAAGAAAAAAATGATTTTCTATGTATATTAGAAAAACCTTTACCTTGTAAGTTTTTAATAACATTATCAATGATCATGTTTTATAATTGTAAATGCTTAGAAACTAATTTAGTTACACATAATATCTCATACCAGATAATTATTGTAACAACACACTTAAAGTAAATCAAACCATTTTTGTTGAAAAGCCTTTTATCTAACAAACCCATTACAAGAAAATACTAAAAATACTCATATTTAATTAAGGATAAACTTCAATTAAAGATCTTAAACCCAATATCGGACTAATTTTGTAGTCATTAAAGCCACTATCATGAACAAGCTTTGCCCATTCTTTTTCACTTCTCTCTCTTCCGGTTAGATAAGTCATCATAACCATATCAAAGAGAAGTTGAGTCTCGAGTAATTCATTGTCACCTTCATCTATCTTTATGACCATGTCTATAATCACTACTTTTCCACCATTTTCCTTGCTTGGAATTGCTTTTTTGCAATTCTTCAATATCTTTATGCACTCCCAGTCACTCCAATCATGCAAAGTCCACTGTATTTTCATGAAATGAAATATATATCAATGTTAAAAGTTCTTGTGCATTATTTATTTCTTCATTCAAAATAGGAAAAAGAGAAATATTAAGTACCTTAATCAAAATTGCACTAGCATTGGGAATGGATTCAAACATATCTCCACCAACATAAGTCAAGTTTTTACTTCCAACTAAACCATTAACTACTTGAGGAAGATCAAAACAGATGCATCTAATATTGGGAAAAACTTCTGCAATAGATTTGGCAACTATTCCGGTATTACCTCCAACATCAACAATAGAATCTAACCCTTGAAAAACACCCCCATATTGTTTAAGAACGACACTCATAACAAGTCTTGAATCACTAGCCAAAGCTTCATTGAAGAGTTGGTTAAGCTTTGGATCGTGAAAAAATGGATCCCATAAACTCATCCCATGAGTTGTGTCAAAAGGTGTGACATCATTGTTTTGGAACCATTTGCTCATGTTTTGCCATGGATCCATCATTACTGGATCCAACATGGCTAGCACAAAGGGTCTAGTGCTTAGCGGATCTTCCTTTAGAAGCAATCGAGAAGCAGGGGCTAGCAAATAGCCTTCTCCTTCCTTTTCATCAGATCTTTTTGTTGTGGATACACTTTGTTTCACGAAAAAACCAGAGTAAGTAAGTATTCGCATAAGCCGATAGACAAATTGAGTTCTCTCCTGTTTTAAGGAGAGAGCTTCCACTAACTCAAAAAGTAACATTGGTGAACCATGATGATCTATAATATCAGGTATTTGCAATTGTATTGCACATTTGAGTGCCATGGACTTTACAAAGCTGAAAGTATGGTTCCATATATGAGCTTGAGCATGCAGCAAGTTTTTAGATAGCTTATCACTTTCTAATGCCATCAGTTTGTTCTTACAATTTTATCTTGAGACAATTTGATGTGTTGAGAACCTTACAAATCTTTTCAATATATATACCATCTATGGGCCCTCAAAATCATTTTTCGATTTAGTATAATGACGTTTTAAGCCACGAAATTATATTTATTCGGTTTTTGTAACGAAATAAACGTTCATATGTTTCTTGTATATCTTTTCCATTTTACTTAAACAAGTAATGTGGATTGCAACCCATTCAATTTATGGTAAAACCAGTCAACTAAAATAAGTTATCAAAATAGGAGGAAAGATTTGATAGAAAATATATATTTAAATAAATATATAAAAATTATTTACATGTGGAAGCAAGAAATATGTTAATTGAAACTAATCTTATCATATTAACAGTACGTTGATTTATAATTCTTTGGAACTAGAAAGGTAAAGCAATATATTGAGAGAGATGTAGATTATACCTCCTCTCTTTGTTTATCATACCCTCCCATCTAAAAATAAATTTTTGAACTTGTCATATTCTCTCTCTAAAAAACTAATATCACTAAATGTTGTTTTTTCTAGTTCAATAACACTTTTTGTTAAATATTTTAAAAACATACTTTAATTAAAATAAACTTATTATAAAAGAAATTAAAATAAATGTTTTTCAAATACTAAAAAAGTAAACATTTCCTAAACTAATAATAAGAGTTAATTACTAGATCCATGTGGTATATTCATATTACATACAATTACATCCTAATTGGTATGAAGTGTTTGTCAAAATGTAATACCTATATTCTTGAAGTGGATAGTCATTAGTTTTTGAAGATATTTTTTTTCAAAATGAACACTATACCATCATCATCGACGATTATGATGGGTTGGATGAAAGGGAGAGAGGGGGAGGGGGATGCTGGTTGTGTTGATCTGGAGGTCGTGTTGTTATTTTTTAAATATAATAAGTTTTTTAGTCATTTCACACCTATTTAGCTGAAAAAATTAATGTCTATCTATGCCAAGGGCTAACATTGTTACAATTTGATATACAGTTAGGACCAAAAGATGTAATTTCTCAAAGTTTGAGACCAATGATACAATATGAAAATACCATAAGGACCAAGGGCAATTAACTTTAAAAATAAGATAATATTTTGTATATTTAAAAAACAGTTTACTTATGTAAACCTTTAGCTTATTTACCTGAGTCTACTACAATGTAAACCTGAAAGCGTAATTTGAGAATTTGAATTCAAATGGATTACATTTAATGCCCTGGAGAATGATCATCGTTACGAAACATACCTAATTCGCACATGAAAAGCCCGATTTAATATCTTGATAACCAACATCAGAACAAAACAATAATAATCACATGCCCACAGTTTCACCTGCAATTTATAGGCAAACAATATAGTCACATAAACATGCAAAAGATTATCTTTATGACATATCATATAAACATGTACATTGTAAAAATGGTACACTGTAGTTTTTTATTTATCTAGTCTCAAGTTGTTTGCATTCCACATTAATCAGCATTTTCCTACCTAATCATATAAATATAATACAAATAATAATTAAGCAGTAAAAATTAAAAAGTGTATAGTGATCAATACAGTGTACCATTTGTATGAGTTAGCCTAGTAATGCTTAACCTCTTTGGCCTTTCTAGCAATGGCCAGAATCATTGCATGTGTTTATCTTATCAAAATCGTCGAAAAAAGGTTATAAATATTCATGCTAAACAATGTAACATATTAAGTGGACCTTTAACCCAAGCCCTAATATGCAACTTCGTGAAAGGGTCAAATCGGGTTTACAATGGGATCGAGAGCATAATCTTGCTTGAACATTACCCATGGGACACTAAACTATTAAATAAAAAAGGTTTATAAATTCAAATTTAATGATCACTAAACGATTAAATAAATAAGAAATTAATGTCGTATAAAAATGCTTATACCTTAGATGCATCGAATAATTGGGCCTCCTTGCGATTCTAGTTGGCTCGTCTTCTGGATGTGTATGCTTATAAAATGTTTGATGAAATAAACCATTGGGTTTTCTTTATTTGTCATCTCTTGTCTTGTAATCTTTTATGCAAAATTGAATAGGTGAAATTGTAGAAATCATCTAATATATCTGATTTAGAATATTATGGCGCACAAAGTAAAAGTTAGGGGGTATATATAGACCTATTGACAACTATTTTTAAAAGTCTACTACTTTCTAAAACAAATATTTTTTTCAAAAGATGTGGTAGTCTATAGTAGAGGTGCACGAACCGTATTTTTTTTCAAATCGGGTCGGGTTCAACCTGGTTCAGTTTTTGCCAACAAAAATGAAACCGGCTTTGACCTCAAACCGGTTCGGGTCCAACCCGGGTTCTAAGGTAAAGAACCCTACCAGATACCACCCGGGTAGGGTAGAGTCCAAACCGGGTTGGGTTGTGAACCGGGTTCAAACCTGTTGGGTATTAAACTTTTAAATAATTCATTCTTAAAACAAATACATAATTGATTTAAAATATAAAATTTATCTAAAGCAAATTAAAAAACAAACAACTAACATATTAAAAAAATAAACTTAAAACTAATAACAATACAAATAACAATAACACGTTAATATATGACTAAAAACAACTTTATTGTTTTATACTAAAGAAAACAAAACAAAAAAAAAAAAGATAAATCTGGCAAATACGAATTATTTTTTAAATTTATTTGTATTCGTCGTAATGATTGCCAATGCGTTGAGACAAATCATAAGCGAGTGTTTAGTCGGAAAGCGGTGATGATCATCCGGTTTGTACTTCTTGTTCGTGTGTTTCTTCTTCAATTGGTATTTCGTCTTCAAAGTTTGATTTATCTTGTCTTCGTTTCGTCGAATCCAAGTGGTCTTTTAAACAAATACACATCTCTACCGCCATTGGAGTTAGGATTGTTCTCTTTATTGATAACACCCTCTCACTAACTATAAAAGCAGATTTCAACGTTACCGTGGAAGCTTGAACGATTAGTAAATCACGGGCCCTAGCGTCTAGTATTGGAAATTGTGATTCATTTCCTTTTCACCATGCCAAAATATCAAACGTTACAAATTCCTCGGGAGTCATAGTACGTAAAAACGGGGGTTAGTTTGAAAAAATATTCTTAAAATTTTTTCTTTCTTTGGCGCTTGTTGAAAACATATCGCTTATTTCTTCAAATTCATTTAATTTATTTGTCATTAAATATAGTTGATTAAGGGTTAGAGAACTCGTCAGATAATAAACCCACAACAAATTTGTAGTTGTGTTTTTAAAAACCTCTAAAAATCGAGTTATATCTAGAAAACATTCCCAACCCTCTAACGGAAACGGAACAACCCAACCACGTGTCGCAAGACTATCATGAAAATTTGAAGTGTTTCTTTTTGTCACAAAGCACTATGAAACATTTTTCAAGTTAAATTCCATCTAGTCGGTGCATCCTTATTTGATCATAAACAAATGGAATTCGTATCGTGTCACATTTTCCTATAATTTACATATCTTTTTCCACTAGTTTTAAAAATATAATGTACATATTTTAAAAAAAATCGAATTTATCAACCTGTCGAGCTCCAAGCCCACCTTGAGCCGGCATACTTTTCAAAGAGTTGTAATATTTTGTTATACGATTTCTCAATGTCGAGTTTGAATCTGACTTGAAAAACGAACCACAATCCTTGCATCCAACTTTATTTTGACCATTCAACATTTCGCATAAGTCAAAATTGCATCAAAACTCTTTGCCCTACTTGTTGGTAGAATCCTTGTAACGATAGCTTCACTTGAGGATCCACCGGATGGAATGAATGATTCAGAAGCTATATCAAAAGAGAAAAGAGATTAGAAAGTAAAGACTAGAGAGAAGAGAGCTTTTATGAGAGAGCGTTTTTGCGTGCGTTTTTTAGTCTTTGAGTGTTATGATTAAACCATTACATCCACTAACTATTTATACTATCATATAAGCACAAAAGTGTTAAAAAATAAAAATAAAAAAGGATCAAACCCCCCACCCAACGGTCACATAGTCGTTTCTAATGGCTATTTTTTTAGAAAAACGGTAAAAACCGGTTTGGAAATGGGTTGAAACGGGTCGGTTCCTATAAAAACTGCGTTGAGCCTCCAAAATGCCAAACCAGTCTGAAACCGACTGTTTTAATTAGGTTGGACCCGCTTTGATGGTTGATCACGAGTCAATAATTCAGTGTTTAATTGATCTAAATGCGTGATTTTACATCATGATTATGGTGGAATAGTTTCAAGTTGTTTGTGTTTTGATTTATAGGTTTTTGAAGCTAAAAGAGGCTTATTTTGGAGAATAAGGAGCCAAACACGAAACTACAAGGACTAAAGATGTATACATCAAATGTTACAAAAAAGGCACAAAAATTAGGCATACCGGCGTATGATACGCCGGGTATGGGCGTATAATACGCCGATCGATGTATTGGCGACGTATTTGTGGGCGTATTTGACAAAAAATACAGAAAGTTGGGCGTATGGATGCTGAGGGGGGCGTATGATACACCGACCCTGGGCGTATCATACGCCGGTCTTCAACAAATACCCGGATTTTGTGGATCTTGATGTCTACTTAAACCTATCCAACCCTAATTCGAAGGATAACTTTTTCCAGCCGAAATCTAGCAGGTTTAAGGTGATTTTGGGTGCTTTCAAGCTTCCCAACTCCCACCAAATCATCATTGATCATCATCAAAACAAGATTAAAGATTCAATGAAGACCATGAGTGGCTAGTTTTTTCTTGATTGCTTTCGGGAGTACAATTCTTGTCAAGTGAGACAATTGGTATGTTTGATTAGGTTTTTGTATTGAACAATGGATTAGTGAATGAAGCATTATGTTTGATTGATTTAAAAGGTTTACCTATAAATAAAGTTGTTTGCTTGATTATCAGTTTTCGGTTTCCTTGCATCTTGAGCTCATTAAGAAAAGTAGACAACGTGATATAGGTGAATTGGTAACTTTGTGAATGAACGAGTATTAAAAGATTGTTCCTTTGTTACCACTTTAATCAAAAGCTAATATCTTAAAGTATTGTTTCTTACGAACCCTAATTTAAAAGTATCAATTGTGGATCTTGCAGAATTGGAAACCCGGAAGTGATTGTTTCTTATTATTTTATCAAATTCGTTTCAAAGTTTGTTGCTTTTTGCAAAAGCATTCTTAATCTTATCCAAAGTTTTAATCTTTAGTTCAAAGTTTTTATCTTTACGTTAATTGAGTTGCAATCGTTAAACACATTCCAGATATTCCCTGGGAGACGACCTTATTTACCCTTACACAATAAAGGTAGCTAAGACCGATATAATAACTTGTTTTTTATCGAGTCTCGACAACTAGATCAAAATGGTACCGTTGCCGGGGAATTAGTGCGCTTAGTTTTTAATTGCTTTTATTTGCTTTTCTAGAAAAAAGAAAAAAATTATAAAAAAAACCTAAAAGATTTTACTTTTCTGTTTTTATTTTATTTTATTTGTTTTCTTGTTTAGTATTACGTGAGGTATTGTGTGTTTTCTTGTTTGCAGGTATCCATTACGTTAATGCATACAAGATTTTCAAGAAGGACCTCACCATTGCAATTTGATCCAGAAATGAAGAAGACTTCAAGAAAGAATCGTGTGTTTCACAAAGCATCAACTTCAAGGATTTCTCAAATTTGCGGTCAAACAAGATCGGAAGAAGGTACATCATCAGCAACAGCTCATCGGATTTTAAGTAGACTTTCAAGAACCCCTGAAAGTAACCAATCAAGAATGCAGAACAATCCAGAAAACCAAGGAGTACCACAACCCAACAAACCTTTGGGAGATATTCCATTACCCGTGTTCCCTCAACACGATGATCCTCTACCTCAACCACAACCAGTGCAACCTCAACCTCAGGGGGTGATCCTTGTAAATCAAGATGTGCAAAACCAACCTCCGCCCATGAACTTACAACCGATGCCAAATTTCTGGGTTCGTAATCCAAGTTTTTAGCATTACGTGGAAGGGAGCCATCATAGCAATAAGGATCGGTTTTCAGTCGAAGGAAGTTGTAACATCCGGCCCTTTTTCAAAGTAGAAACCCAAACCCGAACCCGTTTGAGTCAATCTTGTAAATCAAATTCATTATTTAGTCATTTTATTTATTTTTGTGTTCCAAAAACAATAAATGTGTCACTTAATTAATTTAACTTAAATTCTATAATTTATAAAATAAATTTTATAAATGTTAAAAGATTATTAATATCTATAATATTCTAAAATATTCAACTAAAATAAATAATCAAATTACAAGTTCTTGTGAGATTTATAAAGTTTATAAAGATTTAATAAAAAAAAGTTGTAATTAGATTCTTCATAAATTTAGAGTTTAAATTGTAATTATTCTTTTATTTATTTAATTTTATATTTATTTCAAATTCTAATCATAACTCTATTTTAAAAGACTTGTAACTCATCATTAACATCATTCATAACCTCCTCCTAACCTCAACTATAAAAGCAAGGTTTAGGCCTAACTTTTTATTTGCTCATTCTCTAAAATTCTCACACACAAACCTTTTATCATTCTTTGTTTATGATCAATTTCAAGAATTTTCTTTTACAAGTAGTTTCAAGAATTTTCTAATACTAAGGTAATTTTATATTGCTTATATATTATGTATTTCTATATTCTTTCAATCATCCTAACATCAAATTGTTTTCATGTTCTTACTTTTATTATTTTTTCTACTAAATCTATTTTAATTTTAATCATTACCATTTGATCATTAACCTTCTAATATTCACTAACCTTATAACAATCACTAACATTCCTAAATCAAGCTAACAACACACTAACGTAAACAAAGAATCCCGTTTGCATATGGACGGCTATGCCGCCGCATTCGGTTATTCCACAAGATTATTTCTCTAAATGATGGCTATGCAAAAGTCTTGAAATATTTTTTTTTTATAACTCAAACGAAGTCTAATATACCATATATCGACATAATAAATTTGTTCTAACCCGTTTTATGCTTTAGCAATTTTAAAAGTGCACAAAAGTGCCTTATTACATATTTGGCAGAATATAGTCTGACTTCAACTAACAATAACTTGGTCATAACAAACTAACCAACTCCAACATTAAATTGAATTAACTTTTTAACGATAGTAAATCTTCAAACTCAATCGGACGACTCAACAATAGCCTTCACAAGATAAGTGCGCATTTCAGCACCTTTTGTCTTGTGCTGCTGTTTTGACCTATTTACGGATATTTTCATAAAAATGTTTTTGAACAAAAGTTGTCCGGAAGACTCTGAACTAGTTAACTGTAAATTTTTATAATTTTATGAAACCGTTTGCTATTTTTAAAACCTGTTCAAACACGTACCAAACATTCTGTCCAGAATCTAAAATTGGTACAATAATCCTTTTTCAATCTACCTTTCGCTTTTTGGCATTCTCTAAATATCCTAACTTCTTGTAATGAATTTCGACCTCAAGTTATTGTTTCTTTTTACCCTTTAGGACATCACCTTTGACTCTTGAACATCCAAGCTTCCTTATGTACTCTACATCCATCATTATACAATGTGAGTTTTCCATTTGAGTTTTTCATGCCCCTTTTTACTTTATTTCACACCTTTTGGGGTGAAACATGTTAACTTTATGAACTTGCACTTGTAAACATCTTGATACTTGTAAATGCACGAGCAATTCATTTATAAACTTTGTCATGGTTATTTGAGATGCTTGTGAGTCTTATATGATAGTCATCTTGTAAAAACAATCATTAACTATTGCTAGCCTAGCGACGTCATAGATCTATGGGCCTGACAAGCCTATTTGGTGCTAAAGCCGAGGTTATTGCCGGCTCCTAGTGTCGTATTCTTGAGCACTATGGGAACCAAGTACACTTAGCTAATCGTTATAACTTGTAATGGATATCTTTGTCAAGGTTTGATTGTAACATTATGCTATCTATATTCTTGCAATATTTCTTAACCTATGACATGAATTGCCTCTTAAACGTTGTTTTCATACGTATGTACAAATTCATGGGAACTCACCAACATTATATGTTGACCTTATTTTTAACATGTTTCAGGATTGCTACTTTGAGGATTTCTTCATGCTCATATAGGACTTGGACTTAGTTTAATTAAAGATTTTATGTTGTTGTTTGAATCTTTAGTGTATTGTAATGATTTATTTGTTTAGTATTATTCAACAAAAAATGGCATTTAATATTATTTCAACTTATTAAATTTCATGAGCTATGAACAATCGTTTCGCATTCGTCCGCCCCGATGATTCCGCCGTCGGTCGGGGTGTGACAGAAGTCATCACACTAATTATATGGAAGAGTGGATTGAAGATCAAGTCGATATGGACGGACCAAACCAACATGATTTTGGGATTATGGGAACCAACCGGGCTATCGAAACCGTCCAGGATGGTTATGCTCAACCACCTATTCACAACAACATTGGAGGTCAACCGTTTAATGGCATACCTGCCAATCTAGGAGCGCAACACTATGTACCGGCACATGGCGTGGATAGTCACTTTCGTCCCACCATTGCCATCAATTCATCTCCTATAGTTTCACCAACACAAAGGGGATGAGCTTTTGAAGTCCGACCACAATGTTTGGAAATTATCCCTCACTTCCATGCTATGGGAACCAAAGAACCCTATTTGCATATATCCAAATTTGAGGCATCATGTAGCACCATTGGTGGCCAAGGCTTTTCACTGGATGAAGTTAAATTGGTCCTATTCCAATTTACCCTTAAAGCAAAACCAAACAATGGTTCCTATCTCTACCATCTGCAAGTATTCACCCATGGGTACAAATACAACAACAATTCTTGAATGAATACTATACTTCCCAAAGGACAAGTGATGCAAGGCGAGCCATTCGAGGATTTACACAATAATAAGGTGAACAGTTCCATGAAGCTTTTCACAGATTCAAAGTGATGCTAAGAACTTGTCCACATCATGGCATAGCTAAGTGGGAGTTGATTTCAGCATTCTGTGATGGGCTATCACTGGAGGATGCTAGAGCTGTAAATTCCACAAGTGCAGGAACGTTCACCTTAAACCATAAGGATGATGATTGGGATATTCTTGAAAGGATGAGTGTAATCTCCAAGAAGCGTGCACAATCAAGCCAAAGGTCAAGGGGTGCAAACATAAAGATGGTGAATGATCATGTGGCCATGGATAGAATTGCGGTTCTAGAACAAGAAATTGCAAGCCTTAAAGTTGGAAAGAGTGGTGTGGCACATATATCTAATGAATATGAAGTATGTGACATGTGCAATGACATCGGCCATACATCTTTCACATGCTACTTGAATTTGGGGAAGAGTGAAAGTGTACATCAATTGCAAGGCCAAAGAGAAATGAAGACATATGATATGAATTCTAACACATATCATCCCAGTCTTAGAAATCACCCAAATCTTAGATATGGTAATAACACTAACCAATTGAATCCTCCTTTTTAGGTACCAAATCAAGGAAGCAACCAATATCAAGGCCAACAACAAGAATACAATCACGTAGGTTATCAAAGAAACAACTACAATCAAAGAAGCTATCAACAAGGTGGCCAATATCAACAAAGGAATCAACCATATCAACAAGGTGCTTCTACGAACAATGTTAATGACAATGCAATCCTTGCAGCGATTCAAGACCTTGCAAAGGAGATGAAAGAGTTTAAGCAATTCAAAGAGGTGCAAGAAAATACCAATGAGGCCATTGCCAAGAAATTAGGGCAATTAGCCGAACAATTAACCGAACGAGAACCGGGGAAGCTTCCAAGTGATACAACAAAGAACCCTCAACATCAAGCCTCAAGTTCAAAGAATGTGCACATCAATTCGGTTAGTATCCTTCCTAAATCTGAGTATATTGATTATGATTTAACCTCTACTTCTCAAGTAGTTGTAGGTTACGATAATAAAGTAGATGAAGAAGAAGGAAGTGACCCGGGAGCACCAATCATTCCCATTCAAGTCGAGAAATTTAAAATCAAGCGGGCACTTTTGGATTATGGAGTCGGGGTGAGCATCCTTCAGGGGAGTCTATATGACCAATATGACTTTGGTCCATTAGATGAAACTGATAAAATAGTGATCCTTGCTGATTTGACATGGAAACAACCCTAGGGGATGGTCAAGGATGTGATCATCAAGCTAGGAGAGTTCTACTACCCGGTGGACTTTATAGTGCTTGATTATGCACCAGTAAGGACAAATGAGCAACCAAAGGTAATTTTAGGTCGACCATTCTTGGCAACAGCGAAAACTCAAATCAATTGCCGAGATGAAATTATCGATATGACATTCAAAAACCATGCTACTAACGGGTGTGCTCATCCTTACATTTCACATGTAAGCGCAGGCATTATCAAAAAAATGGTTTTGACCCTGATAGGTTTGAACTTAAAAAGGTGGAAAAGGATGAAAATGTAAAGGTGGAACCATTTAGGAAGGAGAATCTGAGACGAAAGGTAAAGATGGGTAAACCATCGAATCAAGTGCATTCAAGGGTTAAAGAAGAGATGTTTGACCAATACGGGAGCGAACAAGAAAATCTACCAAGCTGGGAGAAACGGTTCTTTCAAGAGAAAGTTGGAGAGAAGCACCCAATACGAACACCATAAGTAGTCTTAGGTAAGGTCTGGTTGAAGACCTAAAACTTAGCGCTTGCGGGAGGCAAACCGAGAACTTTATGGGTGTGTTCACTAGAAACCCTCACAAGACTACAACTCGTCTACTCGGGTCTACCGAGGGGTTTTAAGGCTTGTTGCATACGCTAAATGCAACCGTGATTCCTACGAAAGTGAGTTTTAATTCTTTTATTAGTTTGTGTGTTTTTGTTTTGTTTTGATAGTCAATCACGAGACGCAAGCACTCAAGTGTGGGGAGGCACAAGTCAGGTGACGAAGGTTCCGATAATGATTGCGATCAGGTCCATGTGTTCTTTCCACTAATTTGGTTTTGAATAATATTCTTTTCGTGCTTTCGTTGAAATTGATTGATCATATGTTAGGATATGACATATCAGTCTCTCTTTGCAATGAATTGCCTTGATTAGCAATAATAGGAATGAAATTAAGAATCTACATCCCTATGTTATGAAAATACCAATTGTGACCACCATACATTGAGGATAATGTATCTCAAGTGTGGGGATAAGGGAAGAATTGAAAAAATTAAACCTTTTTGAAAAATAAATCTTCTAATAAGCTTAATTGTGTATGAGACCTAAATTTTTTTTATAAATGGTTAATTATCATTTGTCTGTGCATGTATAGATCCTTTGGCATGCTTGTTTTGAAATTATAGTAAGGCATTCCCATCATGAGTTTTTATAAAATTAGACATAATTCTTAGGAGGCATAACGAACCGAATGGTAGATGACATACATGCTTCATATTTTTTTAACCCTTTTCCACGGTTTCCATAAGAATTTGAGCCTAATTGAGCAATTCATAGCATATGTTGATTTGCTTTATATTTTTTCATAATGAGGGAAACCATAATGTGCATTTAAGTTAGAACTCATGTAATTGATGCGTGTCAAGATCATGAACCAATATGTGCATAAATGTGATAGAGGCATTAGGAATGAACCATTTGCTTGAACCTTTTTCTTTGAATTTCATACCTTGATAATTTTCCTTTAGACACCATGTTGAGCCCCAACTTGTCGTTTGAATAACCCAACACAATAAGCCTACAAAGCCTTAGCCTTTCTATGAAACATAGGGTGATGAAGTCCAATCCATGACATGTTTAGAAGTGTCATTTTAGTAATAGTTCAATAATAGTATAATTAGTTATGAATATGTGAAAAAAAATAAAAAGAAAAAAAAGCTAAATATGAGGTCAAAATGACCAAAATATGAAGCAACAAAAATAGTGTAAGAATTCGATGATATTATTACAACTAGATGATAGAGATTGATAAATAAGTCGTCTAGCATGTTAAATTGGATTTCATTCATCATTACCCACTCTAAAAGCCCTATTCTATCCCAACTTAAACCTTAGCCTAACATTACAATCCATGAAAGACCTCTTGATTTATGTGTTATATTGTGTCAATTGATGGCGATACGATTAATATACGAGCTTATGATAAAAATGTACATTCTTGGTTTGAGAGTTCCAGATATACTAGTATATAATCACTAGTCCATAAAACAAACCGAGAGGAGTGTTCATTGTAAGGAATGTGAATGCATGAATGTTTGAAGCAAAAGGTGAAGTTATGCCAACTAAAGATTCTAAGTTTAAAACTTGAATCATATTACATGTTGGGTTGTAAATCTTACTTGATGAAAGTTTAAAACTAAATATGCTTCGGGACGTTAACTTTTACAAAGTTATGATAACTTAGCATGTTTGATTAATTAAGATGAATTATGCAAGTAAGTTTGTTTGAGGACAAACAAAAGGTTAAGTGTGGGGATGTGATCACGAGTCAATAATTCAGTGTTTAATTGATCTAAATACGCGATTTTACATCATGATTTTGGAGAATAAGGAGCCAAACACGAAACTACAAGAACTAAAGATGTATACATCAAAAGTTACAAAAAAGGCACAAAATTACGCATACCGGCGTATGATACACCGGGTATGGGCGTATAATACGCCGATCGGCGTATTGGCAGCGTATTTGTGGGCGTATTTGACAAAAATTACAGAAAGTTGGGCGTATGGATGCTGAGGGGGGCGTATGATACGCCGAACCTGGGCGTATCATATGCCGGTCTTCAACAAATACCTGGATTTTATGGATCTTGATGTCTACTTAAACCTATCCAACCCTAATTCGAAGGAGAACTTTTTCCAGCCGAAATCTAGCAAGTTCAAGGTGATTTTGGGTGCTTTCAAGCTTCCCAACTCCCACCAAATCATCATTGATCATCATCAAAACAAGATTGAAGATTCAATGAAGACCATGAGTGGCTAGTTCTTGCTTGATTGCTTTCGGGAGTACAATTCTTGTCAAGTGAGACAATTGGTATGTTTGATTAGGTTTTTGTATTGAACAATGGATTAGTGAATGAAGCATTATGTTCGATTGATTTAAAAGGTTTACCTATAAATAAAGTTGTTTGTTTGATTATCAGTTTTCGGTTTTCTTGTATCTTGAGCTCATTAAGAAAAGTAGACAAAGTGATATAGGTGAATTGGTAACTTTGTGAATGAACGAGTATTAAAAGATTGTTCCTTTGTTACCACTTTAATCAAAAGCTAAGATCTTGAAGTATTGTTCTTATGAACCCTAATTTAAAAGTATCAATTGTGAATCTTGCAGAATTAGAAACCCGGAAGTGATTGTTTCTTATTATTTAATCAAATTCGTTTCAAAAGTTTGTTGCTTTTTGCAAAAGCGTTCTTAATCTCATCCAAAGTTTTAATTTTTAGTTCAAAGTTTTTGTCTTTACGTCAATTGAGTTGCAATCGTTAAACACTTTTCAGATATTCCCTGTGAAGACGACGTTACTTACCCTTACACAATAAAGGTAGCTAAGACCGATATAATCACTTGTTTTTAATCGAGTCTCAACAACCAAATCAATGGTATCCTGGGTTGAACCTTGGTCGGGTTTTTTCAGTTCAGGTTGGAAAACCGGTTTGTTTGTGCACCTATTATATACAGTATATAATAAATGAAAGATTAAAGGTGACACATGAAGACTCTGGTTAACTCTAAAGTTTGTGATTTTTCCATCTCTCCTTCTATTAAATAATAATCATTTTAATTATGTAAACTAAACAATCAAATATTTAAATTATAAATATTTTTATTCTAATAATTTATTAAAACATACTAAACTACATGATTTATATTAAATTTTACCTTTAAATATAATTTTGTAATTTCTAATGTTTATTTATAGTTTCTTAGACATTCATTATTATTTATTTCACCAATTGTTAATGATATATAACACACAAAATATTCATAAAAACTTATAGTTTTAACACCTTGAATTTATTCCACCACTAATACATGAGTTTTAACTTAGTTGAGTTATACACTATAGACCAAGGCTCTTTTGCGCGCTTGAAGGGATAAAAGTTTAATTTTTTCCCTCCTTAATTTAAGACATTATAAGAGTCATTTAATAATATGTAATTTTATTATTGGATAATTATTCATATTTGCTCAACACAGAAAAATCTGCATTTCAATCGCAATAACATGTTATGAAAGCTTCTTACATTTAAATATTACTAATTATCAATTTATTGTTACATTAGTTGTACTATATACATAAGAGGTTGTACATATTTTTTAATTTTTTTATTTTAAATTTAATACTTTTACATCTTTTACAATTTAACTTTTATAATTTTTTACTTTTAACTTTGGTTCCCTATACTTTTCATTTTTTATAAATTTATTGATTTACATTTCAGTCTAAATTTTGAGAGTTAACGCGCCTTAACGTGCGCGCGTAGTTCAACGTTATTAAGCTTATTTTTCTTGTTTAACACCCCCGTCGCAACGTGTGGGTCCTAGGTCGATTTAGTTTTTGATGTCTCACGTGCGTGGTTCAACGTTTTTACGACTACTTTCCGTTTGATTTTAATTTTTTCGTCTTTATTTCTTTTTTAATACTAGTTTATCCTGTGTTGGTAGTCGATAACGGTGGTATGATATTGGAGCTACTTGACATGATTTTACGCCCCCTTTTATCCTGTGTTGGTAGTCGATAACGGTGGTATGATATTGGTGCTACTTGATATGATTTTACGCCCCCTCCGCAACTCGAGAGACTTAATACTAGTTTGGATTTAATATTCAAAATAACACATTGCATCTTTTCAACTTGTCACTTTCTTGAAACTCTGTCATTTGAAAAAAAAAATGAAAAAAACAAACAAAACAGTAGCAAAAATACACTTTCCTTACTTTACTAATAAGAGTGAAGCTCCTTAACAATGGTAATCCTCATTTGATTCTTCAGTTTAATTGGAAGGATATATTTTCTTACTAGATTAGAACTCATGTATTACATGAGTGAAATAATTTAAACTTGTTAAAATTATTAGTTTTTATAAGAATATTATATGTTAAATATTATTAACCATTGATTTAATATGAAAATAAAAAATATTTAAGAAATTATAAATGACTAATAATGAAGATTAAAAATTACAAATTTATATTTTAAGATATGATATAATTAAAATCTTATAATTTAGTAAGTTATATAAATTATTAGGATAAGATCGAATAAATTTTAAATATTCAGTTTAGTTTATTTACTTAAACTCTATCATTTAATATGAAAGAGAAAGAAAAATAAAAATTGCCCCAAAAATCACCTTTCAAAACATTCATTTATTAGATAACTAGGTTAGTACCCTTGTAATACACGATTGATTAAAAAAACATATATCATTCACAAGTGTCTAAAACAAATATCTAAATAAAATAATAATCAATTTACATAGAAAAAAAAAAGTAAATTACAATCACATTCACACTACAATTTTACCACAAATCTCTAAACATTTCCCTATATACATCATTTGTTGCTCATGTGTCATGATCATATCGTAAGAGTTTACGTTTGTTGAGTCGTTGAAAATTGGTATAATCCAAAGTCAGAGGATGCGAACCTTCACTGTATACTCATATTTATAACATCCAAGTCCTACCATAAACTAATTATTATTTCGGTATCCGTTATCAGTATAAATGAGCAAAAAAAGTAAATGAGATGTACAATATCAAAATATTAGAATGAGATGTACAATGGCTTTGCAAAAAACACTATCACTAAATTGTTAGAAATGGCAAGAGAGAAACTGTTTGATGGCTCCAACAACAGTAAAATAAACTCGTGAAGAACAACTATGGATTTGAATAGTGTGGGTTCATACTGCATGTATGTGGAAGATAGGCAGGTCGTGTGGGTTGGGTAATGGATCAAACAGGTATGGTTGTGTTGACATGTAAGCACCTTTTGTGCTTTTCCATAAATAGATAATGTGTCACTTATGATTACAAAAATAACATATTATAATAATAATCTTGATCAATGAATCAAAATGATTTAGAAGGTTGTATGCCTTTAAAATGGGCTTTGGGTGATTTTCAATTCTCAACCGGTTCTATCCATTTTTCTTTTAGCTAAACTTTTTTGTGTTCAGCCCTTTAAAACACAACCCAAATCGACCCCATATATAGGTAAATGGGTCAAAACTGATTTCCAGTAAAGATAAGTAAATCTAACCTCTACAAGCCAATCAACTAAAACTCCCCTCATACTCTCACTTACATCTATTAGTACCGTCTCCATGAAATCAAAGCATGAATGATGGATAAGCTGAATTACCAAATGAAAAAAAAAACAATTATTTAATATTTAGTTTCTGGGTCATATATGAAAGGTGTTTGGCCACAGTACAAACTTTTCCTACACAAGAAATGCTATGTGTTCACATACATTGTGAGTGCACATTTGAGGATCTTTTATACCATAATCTATATATGCTGGATGGTTAGATACTATGAGCTTCTTATAAATCCTGTTTTTCCATGTTTCATATGCCAAAATATAATAATTATTAACTTTGGTTTCACATCAGACCATTGGAATGGTTTCTTATAAATGTTTACAGTTTATAACAAACTCTTGGAATTGTGAAACTTTTTTCTTCAGGGTCGGCCCTGAGAGGGGGCGGGGTGGGCGACCGCCCAGGGCCTGATCTTCTCAGGGGCCCGGAACTTTTAAATTTTTTATATATTATATATGTGTATTTAAAAAAAAACATATAACCTATTAATAAACTCATTAAAAAGACCCAAAACATATTAATTATTTTAACCTACTAAACCTTACCTTAGAACTCCTTAACATTTTAAATAGTTTAATCAAATACCATTACTCAATCTAAACTCAATTTAAAATGAAAACTTGATCTAGAACTTTGTTTTCAAAAATTTTAAGAGAATTTTCCAATTCGCTTAAGTAAGTAAATTAGATTATTTTGATATAATACTTTATTTTGTTTTCTTTTATAACAATTATCTTCATATTATAAATTTTTATATACAAGTTATTCGGTTTAAACTTTGTTTATACGTCGTATAACAGGTGGCCCATTTTTTATTATCGCCCCGGGCCCAAAGTCTTTTGGGAATTCTCGGAACCGGCCCTGATTTTCTTATCTTTCTTTTTAGAAGTACGTGGGACCTTTTGGAGAGTAGACTGAACGTGACGTCTCTCAGTTTCATTGCATTTCATTAATTGGGAATTTGAAGAAACTTGTTGAATTTCAATAGCATATTTTTAAGTGCCACACTTTCTTTTTTCTGATCACAATTGGCAAAAGATAGAAACAAAAAGGACTTAAGTCACAATAATATTGAGTGTCTACAATAAATAAAACTTCATAATTAACACAAAAACTATTTTTTACAAACCAAATAATTAGCTGAAAAGATGCAGTTCTTGTAAGAACTATCGCGAAAAATGTATGACTCTCCTCTTATTTTGAGCACCACCGGTTGCAATGGCACTGTTTTTATTCTCATCTTTCACGGTTTTTTTAGAGCTTTTATGCAAAATCTGATCTGAGATGTGCCTTTTTATGGTTCCGAACTTGATGACTGGCTAGTGGCTGCCGAGCCCGTATTACACGAAAAGTGGGCTATCTATATGTGACCCTTTTCTTCATTTGTATGTTTGTTTATTTTTGATAAAACCAGAATAAGATTTCTGTTTAAAAGTTAACATGTAAAGCCATCAAACAAAAGACTAATAATATAACACGAATAATACAAGAATTATATGATATCAGATATATTAATGTTCCCCATTTACAAATTCGATACTTTTGAATCAATTGTTTCATTGTATTGTTTTTAATTTGTTAACTGACCAATGATCATCAACCCTTGTGGACCCAATGATTCTGAAAATTTAATCAGAGCATTTAGTTAAAATTTGTACCAAATGTGCTTCTATCCTCAAAACTTTTCAAGCTTCAAACAACAAATTAAAAACGCTAATAGGAATTTGGGCAAAAAGAAAAGATTAAGAACAATTGAAACCATATTCAACCGACAAAAAGAAACGATCAAGAACAATTGAAAGTATATGCTTCTTTTAGACACTTGTTAAACCGATCTTGCAAATAATTGAAAGTGCAGTCATATGGTAAAATCAATAAAATCAAGTAGGGTTATAGCATAGTGAATAGTCTATCTATTCAAAGAATTGAAAGTGTATTTAGCTGGTTATTGTACACAAAATCAACAAACACCAATGAATCTGTGAAGTTAAGTTAGTAAAATCAAGAATCGATGCGAAAAAGAGGTTGTTACCCGGTTGTAATCGATGAATGCTTGAAGAAGACACATAAACACGAAAAGCATAGGCAAAACACTTCACAAGGGCATGATGACAGCGGAATGGTGGCTCGTGGTGCTAGGGTTTATTTTGATCATCATATGATGTGCTGAGAATTTCTTCATTTTGCTAAAACAGTAAGAGTTGAGTTTTGCTTAATTTGTTTGTTAACTCAATTCAAAACCTTAGTTAGAAAAACACAGGTGGTAGCATCAAATTCTAAAAGCTTTTATGAAAACACCATATGGTATCGGTTTGCTAAACAAGGAGGCAAAATTTTCCTTTATTTCTATGCAAACCTACTTCAAACCTTAATTAGAAATATACAGTTTCAAGTGATAATCCTAGTTCAAAATCTATACCTATGGATAATGGAGGCGTTAACCGAAGAAAAGTAAGCCATAAAGATTACATGTGGAGAGTACAACGAAACCCTAGAAACCGACCAAACACCACACCGATGGTCACACTGTGGTTTAGATAGGCGGTAGTGAAGTCACTGTCATTGTCACCACTGGATAACCCTGCTTCCCTTTCTCTCTCGAGTCTCGTCACCACCTCCTTTCTCTATACGTCTCTCCTTCTTCCTTTGCTTCTTTCTTTCCTCTGTTTAAACGTAGTATTTCTATGCATTAACAAATTGCATTATACACTTATTTCAGTAACAACTCTTATCATCCACCAGTCACTCTAACTATGCAACACTCTCTTGTATCTTGATGCATAAAGTACATGTATGTTACAACAACAATAACAACCATACCCAATACATCCTAATCTATAGCAAAGCAACCGATAGGATATGGGGTGGGGTGGATGAGGCAAACCGTATCTCTATCCTAGGGGATAGAGAGACCGTTTTCAGCGAGACCTTCGACTCCAATCCTAACAATATGATCCAATCACACTTGCATTAAACAATCATACATCACATAGTATGTAATTAATATGTAGTATAAAGCATAATATACACTTGTCAACATTATATAGGGATAAATAATCAACTACTATATCACAGATAACAAGAAGCATCTAATGGCCGCAACAAAACTCAATGATCTAGATGAAAACAAATATTGACTCTAAGCAAATGACAATAATAAATTAGGTACTAACAGGTAAGAGCCACTAGGTAAGATCTCTATAAGATAACTCTAGACCTCTTTTAGACGTTTTAAACCTTAATCTTATGTCTCCACATACTTTCATCTAGGATCATATCCTCCAATATGTGCAACTCAAGCAAATTTTGTCTAATCTTCTTTTCTCATGTCAGCTTGGGCCTACCTTTTAGTGTCTCTACTGCTCTAATCAGCATTATCATATGTCTTCTTTTCACATGTTTAAACTATCTTAATTACCCCTTCTTATATTATTTGTTATACTTGTTATTTGTAACCTACGTCTAAAAATGTCATTTCTTATCCTGTTTAACCTTGTATGTCAGCACATACACTTTAACATCATCATCTCTGCTGCTTTCATCTTATCCGCTTGAGTCATCTTAATTGCCCAACAGTCTGTTTCATATAGCATAGCAGAGCATATCTCAACCCGATAAAGTAAATGTATGTTACTATACATCAAATGGCCTTTTAAATAAAGGTTAACATTCCTCAAGCTATTAAAATGAGCTTGGAATTAACTTAATGTAATTCAAACTTCAAATCCAATCAGGTTAAAGGGCCCTATCTCGCTTTCCAAGTCTCATTTGGATGAGGAACCGACGCTACTAAATGCAACTCTCATTTCAGTATTCTTCTCTACTGGCCCTTCCTTCTCATGTTAAAACTCCCGTGTATATGCTTTCAAAGTTATCTTCTTATAAACTCATACTAGTGTACAATAAATACCAAGTAAAATATATATTTTTAAAATGATATGCTTCGATTATATGATTATGTAGTAAAACTCTATTAAAATAAGGTAACGAGGGGTATGCTTTGCCGCATCTGAATAAAATATTAAAATAAAGATTTCACAAACTCAAAGCTACATGTGGAATAATGTGAAAAACGACCGAGCAGGAAATGCATAGCTTCCATCCCACGTCACGCATGGTAAGAGAGAAGACCCAAACCATCACACCAGAACCCACTTTGTGTATACACTATACTTTCTCGTCCACTTCTTATATATTACCAACAAAGTTGTTAAAAAATAAAAATGAATAAATAAATGCTCTATTGTAGATGCACACCACCAACTATTATCTATATCTTACTATTATAATTACGAAAGAAATTAAAATACAAAGTGTAATTTTACTACAAAGTGTGAGAAGATACAATGAGTCCAAAAAAGTCACAAAAAAATTATATCTCACAATCTAAATCGAAGAGAAGACACAATGAGTCAAAAAAAAGTCACAAAAAAATTATATCTCACAATCTAAATCGAATTACAAAAAAGTAATTCCGAGCTTTTGTTCTCATAGCCGTCCTCACTAAGAAAAAAATAAAGGAAAAATAAAAAAATAAAAAAATAAAAAAATTAACGTTTTTTATTGTGTCATTTATGAAAGACACAATGAAAATTTTTTATTATTTTATTATTTTTTTTCTAAAAGAGGACGACGAGAGGAACAGAGACTCTGAAGTACTTTTTTGAAATTCGATTTAGATTGTGAGATATAATTTTTTTTGTGACTTTTTAACCTCATTGTGTCTTCTCACACTTTGTAGCAAAAATACTTTGTATAATAACCTCAATCATAATAAACAAATATCTTTTGTGTCTTTCAACGCTTTCTAAAACTATCATTAGCCACATGGCATTATTTAAAACAGTTTTCAATTGTTTCCTAAAATATCTATACGTTTATTTAAAAAAAATTAAAAATATATTTTCTTCTTTATCTCAAATCATAATGAATAATTTATTTGATTTCTAAAATTTATGAGGTTTCAAAATAAACATGTAATTCCATTTTAAAAACTCAAATACATGTATTTTAAGTTAATTACTAATCATGAAATTCTGTCAAAATTTTGGTTTCCATTTATTTAGATACTTTTGAATTTTAAATTATTATATTTGATTTCATTTTAACTCTAAAACATATTCACAATTTAATAAGGCTTCTTACTTCTTGTTAAATTTTAAATAATATAACGAGAATCATTTAAAAACATCAAAGCATAAATTTGATTTCTATATTTTTAGCAAACCAATTACTACTTTTGTGTATTTCGAATTTTAATTCCTACCTCGAAAGAGATCGGTCTCTCAATAAATTTCTCACATAATATTTGCATTTTTTTACAATATCATGTCATTTCATGAACTCTTTTTATTGTCTTTTTATCTTGTCATATAAAAACTTATTTTCCACTTGGTTTATATTTTATCATCGACGTCAACAAAAGTCAAATACAATGATTATCGAGGATTGGTTTATAGTTGAAACATCTAATGTTTATCCATGGTCATTTACACGTAGCATTATTTAGGGTTAAAAGTAGATAACGTTTAAAAATATTACATTTTAGATAAAGAAGTTAATGTAAAAAGAGAACAACAAATGTTACATGTAAAGAAGCATTCAATAATTTGTAAACTATTTTTGTATATTTTTATTTTAGATTGTTGTATGCAACAATATGTGATTTAAATCTATAACAATTATGTCAATTTATAAGTTTAATATTTTTGTCTTTTCCGCTCGTGTATCACACGCGCTGTAACCTAGTTACTATATAAAGCATCTCATTTTCGTTCATTGTTATTTCAAAAAAATAAAAATAATAAATTTAAGACACCAAACCCAAGTTTTAATGTGTAAGTTACAATATATCAATGCATGAAAATGATATCTTCTAATTTTACGTTTATTAATAACATGTAAACCTTATTAATTTCACTCATTTATAACATGTAAACATTTTATTTTTAATTGATTTAAAAAAACGCTAAAATAAAATCGAATGATAAATAAATTAAAAAGTGAAATATGGTATTTTATCATAATAAATCAATCAATCAGTTATTATATTTATAACTATAAGGAAAATATATGAATTAAGTATGATTTTATAACTTTAGGGTTAAACTTTTTTAAAACAAATAAAAGTGTTTAATTTGTATTTTACCTATTAATAAGGCCGAAGTTAAAAGAAATCAAATCAAGAAGGTATAATCTGATTTTTAACAACTAATATAAGGGCCTAGGTGAAAATATACACCCTGGAATCGTGCTTGGAATAAGTAATGCATGTTTTTTTAGATTCGGATATTCAAATCCGAATCCGAAATTTTAAACTTTTCGGATATCCGAAATTTTAAACTTTTCGAATATCCGAAATTTCGCATTCAGATTCGGATAGTGAAATTATTATTTGAAATTTTCAGGTATGCTAAAGTCTGATATTTGATTTTAAACACACCTGCTAATAAGCTATGAGCCTTTTAGGTGCTGTTTGTTTTTTGCCAGAAGTACTTCCTGACCTCTTTTGTCTGCGTCACGCAGACCACGCGCAGACGTTAAGGTCTGCAGACTGTTTGTTTTTCGGAAGACCTTTCATTAAAAAAGGTCTTCCTGAGGTCTGCATGAGGCAGCCATGGACCATCCACTTCTGTAATCTTCTAACCTCTTCTCATTCTTCACCATCAACCACACACCCACCAGCCATCGCCACCGCCGGCCCACCCGCTACCCCTCACCCCGCCGACAGCACCCTTCGACCAGATGTCGGAAACCACCAATCGCACCACCCACCACCGCCGCGCCCAATCGGAGACCCTCTTCCGCTTCCTCGACGAAGACATCCTGCAGACTGCAGACCTATAAAATCTTCTCAAACCGAAGATGAGCGTGGAACCACCGCGAGCCTTGGCGGAGTAGAGCTTCCACACGAGCGCCGGTCCGGCGGAGCCGATCTGGTCGAGAAGCTCGTAGTCTTGAAGAGGCTTGGGTCCGGTGACGTCCTGTACGGTCTTCTCGATTGAATTGATGGTGGAGGAGGAGGATGATGAATCAGATCTGTGTGTGTGAAGCGTTTGTGTTGTCGGAATCGGAGCTCCGATCGGATCCCTCTCTCCTCCGGTGAAGACTCGAGTTTATGCTATGTTGAATATTATTGTTTGTTGTGTTGTAACTTATTACATCCGGTGACCGATGTTGATGACACCTAATTTCTCTTTCACCCCTAATTTTCTTTTTGTCAATTACTAGAGGGACAAGAATAACAATTTCTTTAAACGTTTTCTATATACAAGACGGTAGACACTAGTGGTGGTGGTGGTGGTGGTGGTGGAGAGGAGGAGGGAGATAATGATGGTGGATGAATTTTTTATTTTTAATTACATATTAATTTTATAGTCTGCAGATGTTAAAAAACAAACGGTTTTTTTCTTGCAGACTGCAGATGTTTGGTTCACATCAGATGTCTGCAGATGTGATCCACAAACTACAGACATTTTCCTACAGAAAAAACAAACAGCACCTTAATGTTTATCTAATAATTGATTCTGATATCTTCAAAGATATCAAAAAAAAAGATTTACATCCATTACATATACAATTATTTTGTATGGCTGCAATTCGCAATCAGATTGCATTAAATAAGCTGAGTAACTCCTAATATTTTCATGGACCAATGTAGTTGAATGGTCTCATCAAGAAACACAGCTGTTGTGTACAATAATGATAGCTTGGCCAGAGGTGCTCATTGAACCCGATTTCTCAATCCGATCCGAACCCGAACCGGGTTCAACCTGGTCACCCTTCAACCTGGCGGATTCAAACCGGTTTGCCCCGTCATACCCCAACCTAGGACTCGAATGACCCGGTTTGGATTCTGAACCCGATTTATGCACCTCTAGCCTCGGCCTCCTTGTAACGTATAATTTGATGTGTTAAACAGAAAGTAGCCAAAACACTATTATATCTTTCTAGAGGAGTGCCCCTATAATATGGCGGAGCACACAAGTGAAATATTCTAACTCAAAAAAGAAATAAAGAATAAGAGCAAATATAATACTCAAATTAATTAATCATAAACGTATAAAAAGCTATAGTAGTTTAAAATCGTGTGGTAAGTTGATTTAAAAACAACAATTATGTAAAAAAATAATTAAGATAGTAAAAGTAGTAAAAGACAACTGTACCCACTTAAAATCTTGAAATTTAATGTAAAAAGTCATCAACTTATGAAAAAGCTATAGATATTTAAAATCGTATGGGAAGTTAATTTAAAATGTTACATTTATGTGAAAAATAATTAAGATAGTAAAATTAAAAAAATGGCAATTGTACACTACTTGTTAAATCCACTATAACTAGGAGTTATAGCCGCGCTTTGCGGCGGGATAATGTATTTTTTAGTCAAATTGAATTTTATAACATGTTAATTAACTTTAGTGGATAAAGTTATACGTGCATTTAACCAAAACATAAAAATAGCTGTAAATGTATGCATAAAGAAGCATGACATAAGTTCCTACAACAAAATAAATTAAAAAAATCAAGTATTAAGTTTAACGGGTAATAAAAAATGAAATTTACAATTGCGTGTTGTGACAGGAATTCACCATCTCTATAAAATAGACAATAAATGTAATGCGTAACAACTCCACTATAAACAAAACACATGTAAAAATGTAGATAAAAACAAAAAAGCTCATAATTATATTTATCTTGAAGACGCAATGACCTTGAATTATTAAAATACTTTAGAAAATGACATGAAAAAAAAAAATTCGAAGATACATTGTTTTTTCATTGATCTTCAATGAAAACTATTAAGGATCAAGATAAAAGCAGCTCAAGAAGAAAAAAAACAAATTACAACATGAGGATGTAAAGATGTATTTTAAAGAAATCATAATTATATGTCACAAGGGAAAAAACGAATTTACTAATCTTTTTACTTTAATAAAAGTATTACTAGAGAGATACGTACCAGCATTACATTCATTTTCATCAAATTTTTCTTACTTCTCTCTATTATTCGATAATCACATTAATTACTAATAATACTATTTAATTTCTTCTGATTAAAAAAGTGTTTTAATCTAAAGAAATAATTTTTTTTATTAATGTTGTTCCTAAAGAAATAATTTTTTTAGCATAGGAATTTTTTCTAAAACATCAAAGTTTTTTAAAAATACAAAATATTTTAAAGTCGGTGCTTTTAAAAAGTTAAATTTTTATAAACAAAAAAATAATTAAAATCGAGAGTTATAATACAAAAGTTTTCAAAAATGACATTTTTAAAAACATTTGTTTTAGAACATAATTTTCATTCTATTTATAATAAGAAAGATTTTATATATTTTAACTTATAATATTATTTTATGATTAATAAAATTATATTTTGTTTAATAATTTATTTATTTAACTCGTGTAATACATAAGTTTACTAAAGCTAATTAAATATAAAAAAACAAAGAAAGAGATAATAGAATTATCTCATTAAAATAAATTCAATAATATCCTGTCAAGAATTTACCGGAAGTGTCGGTCAAGTAATTTAATTAAACTAATTTCATTTCACATTGTTTGGCATACGTCCCTAGTTATTTCTGTTAAAAAAAATGTACTGTATAATTTAAAAAATATAAAAACTAAACCATTCAACACTTAACAGCAAGACGCTTCCACCACTCTTTTAACAGATTTTAGCCTACTATCAATTAAAACTCATAATGTTCTCGATAGTTCTAGCCACCGTCACCGCCACCACCACACTACTATAAACTGAAAAAATAGGGTTGACCGATCCTAAGGTTTCTAACTTTTATTTATTGGGCGAGATTCATCACAATAGAAGAAATGTTTAAACACACTTACAATTTTGATTTTATTTTTCCTCAAACGATCCTTTGTTAACTGAGAGATAACCCAATTAGTTCTTTAATGAAATGGGGCCAACTTTGACCTATTTTTCAACTCCGTCGCCGCCCAGTCTTTATCAGCTCTGTTTTTTTACGTCTAGTATGCATCGTCACCTGAGATTTACCTCCAAAGAGTCAAGTGGTTCATATCAGGAGGTGGCGATCGACAGGTTTTAAGATGCAGAAGTTTTAGATGGACGGACCTTGTAGTAGATTTCAACTTTCTGCTTAATGTTTTGGTCATATAAGCGGAGTTAACTCTCAGTTAGTGAGAGATCATTGCAGGAAAATAAACTTAAAGTTGGGAGTGTTTATTAAAATTTTCTGAGTTGGGATTAATCCCGACCAATAAATGAAAGTTGGGATTATTGAAATCCAATAACCCATATTAAAGTCAATATTATTTATGAATTGATGATAAAGAACAACTATGGTCTTAAAAAATTAATCAGAAATGCATAAGAAATGACGTTCAACAACATTTTTCCAACAATCCTAATTTCGATGGAAAAGTTGTCCTATGAATCTTTATCTAACAAAGCTTCCAAAAATTTTCCTTAAAACAAGAGTTGTCATAGCTACCAGCACATTTCATTTCATGAATTTCCGTCAAATATCTCACACGTATTGTTCTAATGAATTTCCGACACTATATATTTCTACACATCTAAGACGCAGAGTATTTTCAGAAAATCGATTATAAAAAGGGAGCCAAGCCATCCTCTCGCACAATTTCTATTCCAATCCCAATTCCATTTCCAATTCATTTGTAAAACATTCTGTGAATCAAAAGACCCCTAAAATCAAAAGAAAAAAGTCAGTAGAGAGGGTCGGAACTTCCAACTCATAGTTCAAACATTTAACAAACCTTCAAGTATTAAAACTTATGTTTTAAAACAAAACTAGAGCTCACTTAACAATACTAACATTTTAGTATGCATGTTAAGTAAATCAAATTACAGGTGAGCTTGAGCTTGGAATTACAAGAAATAGCTTACCCGACAATGAAAACTGACACCTTGTTCAATGTTTATCTTTTGGAATTTTAAGACAATGAATGTTCTTATGTTATTAACAATGTTTTCTTTACTATGAATATTGAATGTTTAAAGGTTTTTCCGCTACAATGAGTATTAATTTCCGGTTTAAGAATTATTGTAATGATTTATGAATTCAATACGAGCACTCTTGGGAATGAGGTCAAGGTACAAGTTGCAAAGCTGCAAGTAGAAGTCTTATTTACAAACTAGTGAATTCCCCGCTCTTTGCAGCGACAGTTTTTTATGTCATAAAACAAAATATACTGTTAATAGTAGTATGATATCTAATTTCAAAAACGTTGTGCGAGCATAAACTTAAATATGCGAGCTACAAAATTACGTTGTTGTGAAAATGGCATTGAACTAATGACAGTGAGAACGGTTTCAAATTTAGAAATAAAAGCATTAGCAATAATTAAATTTATATTAAAAATCACATAAAAATAAACACGTCACAATATTATCAGAATTTTTTAAAATATTATATGTTGAAAATTATAAGAGAAAAATAATATTTATAAATTTACAAAATTAAAAATATATCATATTTGAACCGGCTAAGTTTTAAATGAAATTTCTTTCAAATGGTAGATAGATATAATAACGTAGTAGCAGTAGGTTGAATAATATATTATAAAAAAATTATTATATATTAAAAGTTATAATAGAAAAGAAAATGCGTAGTGAAGGCAAAAAAAATGTCTTAAAAAGCAAGTGTAAACCGATAAACTTTTAGGTAAGAAATAATTAGTTTAACATATTTTTCTATTTATATCCAAAACCTTTAATAAAAATATAACTATTTGTTCAAATGGTCCTTAACTAAGATGTACAACTAGGCTTCACATTAGATTACGCCACATCTCTTACCCACATTAATCCTCACCTTTTACACTTATAAAAGAATTATATATTATATATTCCTTATTTACATTAATATTTTTATTTTAAATATACTTATTAATTATGTTTTTCTTAACAACTCATTTATTTCTTACCATATTTTCTTTGCTTTTATATCCCCATTATTTAAGATACAATTAAATAATAAGGGTATATTAATGAGAATACAATTAAATGAATTATAAGTATAAATTCAGTATATGCTCTTAAATAAATAAATAAATATATTTCTTGTGTATATCTGTTTCCTTATATTTAAAGGAAATAAATATTAAATCATATTTAAGTTATATATTTGACTATTATATTAATTGAACTTAACCCTTGATTATGATAATTCTATATAACAAGAATGTCGAATATAATGAAGTTATATATATATATATATATATATATATATATATATATATATATATATATATATATATATGTGTGTGTGTGTGTGTGTGTGTGTGTGTGTGTAGATTACTATATAAAGTGAAAAAAACATGCGATGCGTACGAAGTTACCAGGGCGTGACATGTGTCTTTTGAGAGAGGGGTAATTTGTCCGTGCCACAATCACGCATATAAGGTGGATAATTACGCAAATTATATTAATTATTACGCAAGTTATATCCATTATTACGCATGTTGTAATTATAATTACGGAAGTTCAAATTAATCAAGTCATAAATAACAATTACGCAAGTTTTAGTTATAATTACGTAAGTTACTTTCATAATTACGCAATTATAATCACGCAAGTTATACGTACAACACATTCGTTTTTTTTTTAAATGTTGATTTTTTAAAGAAAAAGAATAGAAATACTATACTCGAATTAAAGAGAATAAAATGCTTCATTTTATGTTGTATTTTTTTAAAAAAATAATATTGTATAAAAAAGTTATACACGTTAAAAAATTTGAGAGAAATTAAAAAAAGTCAACAATTGTAATTTTTTTTCAAATCTACCCCTCTAGTCCATTTCTTGGGTGATTACTCTTAATTATCTCTAATCTAAACATCTAATTACCTAGATAAATAGTTGTTATCATTTGGTACACTTCGCATAAATTAATCACTTTGAATCGTAAACTTTTCATATATATATATATATATATATATATAAAGTTTACTATACAAAGTTAAAAAATCACGTGAAGTGTGAAAGTAATTCCAACCATTGATTTAGTAGATGGACGGTTCAGATTAAAGGTGAAATAATCACACATAAAATGATGTCTAGAAGGGTAATTTCGAAAATAGCCTACAATTGTTGACTTTTTTAAATTCTCCCAGTTTTATAAGACGTTATCTTTTTAAAAAAAATTGTAACATAAAATTGAGTATTTTATTCTATTTAGTTTGTGTATAGTATTGCTATACTTTTTTTTTAAAAAATCAACACTTTTTTAAAAACATATATGTGTTGTGCGTATAACTTGCGTGATTATTAACTGCTTAATTATGAACATAACTTGCATAACTATTATATAACTTGTGAAGTTATAGATATAACTTGCATAATTATTTTTTATAACGTGAGTACTTTTACTTTTGCGTATTAGTAGATATAACTTGCTTAATTATATATATATTTCATGTGTAATTATGGCGCGGACGAAACTACCCCTACGTCAAAAAACACGTGTCATGCTTTGGTTACTTTGTACGCTTCGCACGAAAATTACACTTTGTATAGTAACCGGCCCCTATATATATATTATTGGTTTTCACAAATTTTTGTTTTCATTTAAACACAACCCTATATGTTTGTGTGTGTGTGTGTGTTTATATATATATATATATATATATATATATAGAGAGAGAGAGAGAGAGAGAGAAGAGAGATATTAAGAAAACTACATTGTTGTGTGAAAGCTAGAGATAATAAATATTCTATGTTGTTTTGCATTAAAATATGTTTCGATGTTGTAACAAATAATGCAACATATTATAGTGTTTTATTTAAATACAACATGTTTATATTGTAACAGATAATTCAGCATATTCAAGTACATTTATAAAATCATAAAAATCTAGTACATCGGTTAATACAACACATAAAATTAGAAAAAAAAATGCATCACGTTGTTTTGTTGTACAATCAAGCACATTGATGTGTTTTAGCAAAATTTAGCATATTAATGTGCTGCATTAAAATTTAGCTCATTTTTAAAAATTCAACATATTGTATTTCAAATTTAGTACGTCTTTTACTTTATTTTATGAAAATCATCACATCTTATGCAATGGCCAAAGGTTGATGCGGGAGACGTGAGATCTTGAGGGGGCAACACATCATATGGTTGGTGGGTTTACGATACTATAATTTCTCATATTTGAGATTTATAGGAAAGAGGGAAAAACTTTGTTTGAGATTAAAGATGAAAAAATATGTTCTACATTTTGTTAGAGGAATATTAGATTTTTTTTTAACAAAATTGCTCTTAAGCTCTAAATTTGGATTATGGCATATGTCAAGTTAGTACTGATTCTTAAATTTCTTAGAAAAAACTTATTTCTTATTTGAACCTCTACCTACCTATATATATATATATATAAAGTTTACAGTACAAAGAGTTTTTTTCGAGCGAAGCGTACGAAGTATATCACGCAATAATGAAAGTTACGGGTAGAATTATAAAGCAAGTGTAAGAATTAATCAAGCAGAAATGGAATTATCACGCAAAGGTGGAATTATTACGCAAGAAGATATTCCACGCGAGTTTAATTCGTCTTGCGTAATTATTATTGTTGTTGAGTGATAATTTCACCCCAAAACTTTGTACGCTTCGCACTAAAAAAGGACTTTGTATAGTAACCGCCCCTATATATATATATATATATATATATAGAGAGAGAGAGAGAGAGAGAGAGAAAGTTTACGGTACAAAGTGTTTTTTTCGCGAAGCGTACGAAGTATATCACGCAAGAATGAAAGTTACGGTTGGTATTATAACGCAAGAGTAAGAATTAATCACACAGAGATGGAATTATCACGCAAAGGCGGATATTTTTGCGTGATAATTTCATCTCTGTGTGATAATTTCACGCGAGTTTAATTCGTCTTGCGTAATTATTACTGTGTTCTTGCGTAATTATTATTGTTCTTGCGTGATAATTCCACCCCAAAACTTTGTATGCTTCGCACGAAAAAAACACTTTGTACTGTAACCGCTCCCTATATATATATATATATATATATATATATATATATATATATATATATATATATATATATATATATAGAGAGAGAGAGAGAGAGAGAGAGAGAGAGAGAGAGTTTACGGTTCAAAGTGTTTTTTTCGTGCGAAACGTACGAAGTATATCATGCAAGAATGAAAGTTACGGGTGGAATTATAACGCAAGTGTAAGAATTAATCACGCAGATATGGAATTATCAGCAAAGGTGGAATTATTAAGCAAGAAGGTATTCTTGCGTGATAATTCCATATCTGCGTGATAATTCCACGCGAGTTTAATTCGTCTTGCGTAATTATTACTTTGTTCTTGCGTAATTATTATTGTTCTTGCGTGATAATTCCATCTCAAAACTTCGTACGCTTCGCACGAAATAAGCACTTTGTATAGAAACCGCTCCCTATATATATATATATATATATATATATATATATATATATATATATATATATATATATATATATAGGGGCCTGTTACTATACAAAGTGTATTTTTTCGTGCGAAACGTACGAATTCACCAGGGGATGACACGTGTTTTTTGGCTGAGAGGTAATTTCGTACGCGCCACAATTACACATAAACGGTACATAATTACACAATTTTATTCATAATTACGCAAGTTATATCTAATATTACACAAGTAAAATTACTCACATTATCAAAAATAATTACGTAAGTCATATTTGTAATTACCCAAATTAAATGATAATTTCGAAAGTTATGTTCATAATTACGCCGTTAATAATCACGCAAATTATATGCACAATACATAAACGTTTTTATAAAAAGTGTTGACTTTTTTTGAAAAACAATATAGCAATACTATACTCATATTAAAAATGATAAAATTCTCGAGTTTATGGTGCACTTTTTTTAAAAAAAAATAATGTCATATAAAAAAGTTATACGCATTTAAAAAAACGGGGGAAGTTGAAAAAATTCAACAGTTGTATATTATTTCCAAATCTATCTCTTTAGGCATATTTTTTTACGTGATTATGTCATCTTAAATCTGAATCCTACATCTTTTAAATTAATAGTTGTTATCACTTCGTGCTATTCGTACAAATGCATCACTTTGTACCGTAAATTTTCATATATATATATATATATATATATATATATATATATATATATATATATATATATATAGAGAGAGAGAGAGAGAGAGAGAGAGAGAGACGTAACACTCTAGTGAATTTAGCCAACTATATACATATATATTTTTATATTTATGCATACTAGATTAATTAACCCAATAAAAAATTTAACACTAAATGTAAAAGTAAAATTCTAAGCCGGTAGGACACTATGTCGATCGCCTCCCACTCTCGTTGTTAACCTTAGTAAAATCGCCTCCCACTCTCGTTGTTATCGTCCTCAGTAATATGTTCATCACCTCATTAGCTACAATCTAGCCTCATCGTCGGCTAAAACTTATTGTCAATCACTAAATATATCATGCTATGAAATGTGGATGCTTTGTAAGTCATAAAACCTTAAACACCCAATATTGTTACTATCTCTTATCGCAGTATAAACTGAATGACACGCTCGATGTTGTACAAATCATTTGCCTCTCGTTTATGATCGTTCGAAAAATTAATGCTCAAAAAATGTCTGTTTGATTTTCCGCTCGGTTCGGTTTATAAACGAGCGAAACAAAAGGAAAAGTCCGCTCGTGAACAACCCTGATCAAGATTAATCAACATCAAATGTTGGAAAAAACAAACTAGTACATTTTTAAGACGGAGGAATATTGTTTTAGGCATCTGCTAACAAACAGAGTTTTTTTTTTTTTTATTCTCATATTTAAACCATACTTTTTAGTTTAATTTTATATATTTTCAGTTTCCACAAGTGAATAATACCTTTTTATATGTTTCTTTAAGGCTATATTTTAAAAAAGATATCTGTATTGATTTCCGTAATATATTTTCGTTGACCGGTTTAAAATCATTTTGGTTACATACTCAGAATCCCCAAATAATGCCTTCCAAAAAGGGAAAATTCCCCATTTGATATGGAGGGTCCACAAAACATGGTAGATGATTGTAACACGTGGATTGATAAACTAATAATCAATATTTTTTAAGCTTATGGATAAAGTTCATTAAATTTCATTTCCTCTCATTTTTCTATATATTGACAAGTTTGCAAGGTTTCTAACAAGTTTATTGTCTCTTAGACTAAATTGTAACGAAAAAGAGATGGCATTTCCAAACGATGAGCTATCGAAAAACTTGCTTCATTCTCAAGCTCACATATGGAACCACATTTTCAGTTTTATAAAGTCCATGTCACTAAAATGTGCAGTAGAATTACAGATACCTGATATTATCGATCGTCATGGTTCACCAATGTTGCTTTCCGAGTTAGTGGAAGCTCTGGCCATGAAACATGAGAAAACTGAATATGTCTATAGGCTTATGCGCATACTTGTTCATTGTGGTTTCTTCGTGAAACAAAGTGTAGCCACAGGCAAAAGAAATGATGCGAAAGAAGAAGAAGAAGAAGGCTATTTGCTAGCACCTTCTTCTCGGTTGCTTCGAAAGGAAGATCCATTAAGCCTTAGGCCCTATTTGCTAGCTTTGTTGGATCCAATACTGATGGATCCATGGCAAAATATGAGCAAATGGTTCCAAAGTGACGATGTCACCCCTTTTCACACAACTCATGGGATGAGTTTATATGATCTCGCTGGCCAAGAGCCAAAACTTAATCAATTCTTCAACGAAGCGATGGCTAGTGATGCGAGATTTGTTATGAGTATTGTTATAGAACGATGTCGGGATGTTTTTCAAGGGTTGGATTCCATTGTTGATGTTGGAGGTGGTACTGGGGCAGTGACTGAAGCTCTACTGAAAGCTTTTCCTGATATTAAATGCATTAGTTTTGATCTTCCTCATGTGGTTAATCACTTAGTTGGAAGCAAAAACTTGACTTTTGTTGGTGGAGACATGTTTGAAGCCATTCCCAAAGCTAATGCTATTTTGCTTAAGGTATTCTTAATATTCATCAGTTTCTTATGTTGAATGAATATGTTATCATTTACACATCGCCCTTTAACATATTTATTCGATTATAATTTATGTATATTCTACATTATGATTTACACTGATAGCTTGCATACAAGATCTTTTAATTAATTCATAATTTATGAGCTATTAGTGGATTTTGCATAATTGGAATGACGAGGAGTGCATAAAGATATTGAAAGTCTGCAAAGAGGCGATTCTAGACAAGAAAAGTGGAGGAAAGGTGGTGATCATAGACATGGTCTTAAAGGTTGAAGAAGGTGACGAAAAAGCATTCGAGACGCAACTTTTCTTTGATATGCTTATGGTTACTTGTCTAACCGGAAGACAAAGGACCGAAAAAGATTGGGCAAAGCTCTTCTTTGAAGGTGGCTTTAGTGATTATAAAATATATCCAGTTTTAGGTGTGAGATCTCTTATTGAAGTTTATCCCTAGTCAAGTTGCATTGCTTTCTATATATATAGTTTAATCCCGATGAAGTTACTAAAATACGAAACTTCACAGTACTTCCTTTAGTATGCTCTTTTATAATTTTTTTTGTATGGTCTTTTGTATCAATGTTTTCATTTAGTATCATGTTTCTATCTTATTGTTATTTAACTAAATTAGATACATCTATCATGTGTGTATATATACGTATGTATGTGTAAGGCCCCTGGCACATGAGACGCTCAGTTGGATTTACACATCATATACATATTTCTTAAACTGATCTTTTATTTAACTTAACCAACTACTTTTAAAGCATTATTTACATTATATTCATTAACATAACCAAAGGAATCTTTAACTAGTCATAGACTACTAAAGCTAGGATGCTTGTTTAAAAAAATACTAAATAGCCTTCACATTCATATCAATGTGTCATCTTTTCTCGACTCATACAAGCTTAATCATATATGTATATTAAAATTTAACGTTGTTGAGTGAGTTTTAATATACTTTACCACAATAAGCTTTAGAATAACTACTTTTAAAGTACATATATATAAATAAGTAATAACTTTATGAGCACACAAAACATTATCAGTGTTTGTTACTTTATCTTTACATCTTTTTAACACTACTTTATCCTTCTTTAGTTTATACTATAACTTTGTTGTGTAACATCGTGTTAACTTTCCTTTAATTTTACTTTAGTTTATCTATGAACTTATATTAATGCAAGACTCTTTTTGTTTTTCTTTTATTTTTTATTTTTAGTTATGGATGAAGAATTCTGTTACGGGGAGTTTATCGGGGATGGAGTGACATTTGATGATGTCTAAGGTCATTCTATTACAATGGCCATCTCATTGTGGTTGAGTTGTCCCATTGTAGATGAGCGGTTAGCAAAGAGAATTTGAAATAAACAATCTGGATGATCTAAAAGTTATGAAAAACATTTTCAAATTGAAACTATTTGAGGTTCAATCCAAGTATTCGACAAAATAAACTCGGATTTTTATGAATGATATATGAATTTTTGAGAAAGTTTCTTGAACCAGAAGAAGTATAGACCCATTTGCATGATTCGTATTTTCTAGGGATGGGGCAAACTTCCAAACTCAATTTTCTTGTTTAAAATGTGCACTTTTTACCCGGATTTCACATGTGAAACTTCCCGAAAATAAAATTTTGATGCGTTTCTAATAAAGCAACCAGCTCGACCCTAGCCAGGGGCTCTGCCCATTGAACCCCACCCTCTGACCCTCGCTAATGGAGCGTTGCCCTCCTTGAAACCCTCATTTCCTAGGGGTTTCACTCTTAAAGAGGTTCTAATATCAAAGATCACAATAAACTCAAACAAATGTCCACTCCACACCTCCTGACTTGTTTGATGGATATTGTAATCATATTGGTCGACTATTCAATCCAATTACACTAAAATATATAACTGTCTATTAAGTACAAACTATCCCCCGCGAATGATTACGGAAGGAGTTCAAATATTACTTATTGAGGATGAGCAATAGCTGGTAAGTAATCCCTGTTTCGGACTACTAATCCATATTAACACTTTATTAAGGTAATATCTATGGCGGTCGGACTATATATTATTACGGATTGTTACATTTAAAATATATGTTCGTAAGGCATGGTAATATAAAATGATAAACAAAATATCATATTCGTATCTACAACCCAAAATCCATAACGTAGTAGTAATTCGAAAAAGTAAATTTGTCTTCCTTCTAACGTTAAATTAATAAGAGAACCTACTACATTGGATGAACCGGCGAAGATCTTTGACCCAAATATAAAGTAAAAGAACCCATTTAATTTCTTCGATCATACTTTTAATATTAGTCTTCTTCTCCAAATTTAGTAGCAAGTTACCTAAATCTTTATGGAAACAAAGTTAGTCGTTAAAAGTTTCACCCAATAACAAGTTCAAGTTGCTATAAGTAACACAAATGTTCGTAATTAAAAACCTAAATTCGTTTTGTTACCTCTGAGGTTATTTGAAAAAATCCAATTTAAGGTCACCAGTTAGGGAGTTACGAGTGGCCAATAAATGAGTATAATTAAGGTTTTTATTGATGTATAAGCCGTTACAAAATAAAAGAATATAGTTGCCGTGCTCATGATTGGCTCGTTACCAAACCCAACCGAGCCAATCGGCTTGTTTACAACCTGGTAGAAAATCGAACGAGCATTTTTCGAACGTTAAATTTTTAAGCGAGTGCAAACGAGCGGTGAACAATTTATACAACCCAACTATCTTGTGTGTCATACGATTTATACTGCAGCAAATAGGGTTTAATGACTTAAAAATCAGCCCTATTTCATTACATAACATTTTCATGGATTACAATACGTTGTGGCTGACGATGAAGTTAAGGCTGTAGCCGATAATGCGTAGAGCATATTAGATGATAGTGAGAGTTGAAGATGATCGAAAACATATGTTTTAATGGCTTAGGATTTCACTTTTATGTTTACTGTAGAATTCTTAATTAGGTTTATTGATCAAGTATGCATAAATATAAGGCAAATTGGATTTTAATAATCCAAACTATTACATATTGGCTGATAATAGTCCATACTATTAATTTGGCCGATAACACTCATAACTTTCACTTTTATTACCTACAACAGTCCAGTGGCATATTTTTCAACTTTTTACGTTTGATTTGAACTCGATTCTATTCGTAATAATGATTATGAACGAAATAAAAAAGCATAAAAGTTAAACTAAACCCTAAAATAAATACAAATAGAACGTAAAAATTTAATAATTATGTCATTGTGACTATTGCTAGTAATAAAAGTGAAAATTGGGAGCGTTACCGGTCAAATTAATAGTATGAATTATTATCGGCCAATAGATAATAGTTTGGATTATTAAAATACAATTTGCCTAAATATAATTATATATTTGTATATAATGGGTCAAATCTACTAGAGTGCTACGAACAAACTATATATACATATTAATTCGAGCCGAACCGAACCGAGCGGACCTTTGCTTGTGCTTGGCTCGTTTACAAACCGATCCGAGTCGATCGGCTCATTTACAACTGAGCAACAGAACGAGCATTTTTCGAGCAAATTCCGAACGAACATCGAGCGATCGTCGATCGTCGAGCGTCGAACGGTTTGAACAACCCTATATGTTACTGAGTTCTAAATGTGAGTGTTAGTTCTAGTCCATACTAAATTAATTTGTATATATATTCCATTTTATTTAGATTAAAATTCAACTAGCCCTTAAAAAGTTTTATCTTTTTCTTTTATATATCACTTACATTTGCTATATGTCTTCGTTCGTTTGTCAATTTTGTAATTTCATTTGTTATTTCAAGTTCTGTAGTTTACATATTTTAAACAGCAGCTTACAGATGCCAGTAGTATAAACTTCTCAATCAGATATGCATGAATTCTGGGTCTATTTATTTATATATGTGTTGTCTAAAAAGATGGCTTAAGCTGGCATGCGTGATTTGCATTTTGAACATTTAAGCCTCAAAAAGTAGCATTTGAAATGCTAATTGTAATTGGTTGCGTGTTAGATATACAATCTTTTTTAATAACTAATTGGATCACTATCGGGTCACTGGCTCACTCTATGAACTCCATTACTTGTATACGCTACCCAAGACCATCCTCAAGAGTAAACTCGATATAGGTGAGAGAAAATCCTTGATGCACATAAAACTCTCTTTTTTTTTTTCATAGATGGGCCTTGAACCCAAAAACTCTCATTGTTTTAAATAAGTTTTGAGATATCTTACCTTAATAACTTGAGACACCGGTCATTCGTGTTAGATATTCAATCACCATCTATTTGAGGTTGAAAGTTGCTTTTTTGAGAGTTACAAAATTGATTTCTATGAATGTTTTGGCTTTGAATAGTCAACTTTTGGTTTAGCAATTTAAATTTTATGCTTTACAGTTGGTGTCTCTAAATCAACATGGATGTTTTGTGTTTCAATATTTCATACTATTGTAACATGCTCTTTATGGTATCATATAGCTGTTTTTGCTAAGTTTGACTTATAAGGTCAAACTCATTGGTTTCTAAAACCAAAATCTTAATCTTCGCTTTGGTTAACTTTAAGATTTTCCTGAAAAAGTTACAAGAGTTAGACCAGGATAATGTTTATTTGAACTATGTGTCATTCTCTGATCATAAATATATAATATATGAATTTTGATGCAAACCATTTTTTGTCTTATAATATATAGTTCAACTAGTTTATAAAATCGTGTGCTAATAAAAGTATTAAATTTGTTATTATTTCTTTCACAATTTCATATTTCATAAAAATTTATGTTCAAAATAATTATATTGTCTAATAAAATGAAACATGATATTAATTTATCAAAAAATCTATTTAATAATTTTAAACGTATATAAATAAGGGTGAGGTTAATTTACAAAGTGTATTTTTGCTACAAAGTGTGAGAAGACATAATAAGGCTAAAAAAGTCGCAAAAAAAATTATATCTCACAATCTAAATCGAATTTCAAAAAATTACTTAGGAGTCTCTGTTCCTCTCGTCGTCCTCTTTCAGAAAAAAATAAAAAAATAAAAAAAAATTCATTGTGTCTTTTATGACACAATGACGTCATTGTGCCTTTCATAATGACACAATGACGTCATTGTGTCTTTCATAAATGACACAATAAAAAAAGTTAATTTTTTTTTTATTTTTTTAATTTTTTGTTTATTTCTTTCTTAGTGAGGACGGCTAGGGGAACATAAGCTCGGAATTACTTTTTTGAAATTCGATTTAGATTGTGAAATATAGATATAATTTTTTTTGTAACTTTTTTTGACTCATTGTGTCTTCTCACACTTTGTAGCAAAAATACACTTTGTATTTAAATCTCTTTCTATAAATAATATCATTAGCATTTAATGTATCGTTAAATGATTAGTTTTTATTTTAGTAACGGCATGTGTTCAAATACTAAATGAATACTAGATGGACAGTATAAAAAAATACCAAATGACTTTTAAATATTTTGCTTTATTAGTATAGATAAAATATACCTCATTATGCTCTCTTATTTTGAAATTTCTCATTTACTTCTACAGCCTCTAATCTTGACCGTCTGTAATCGTCATGTTTTGAAATATCATTAACATCATTTTTATGAGAAAATTGGCCTTGAGGATCTTAAATATATTTTAAATTGACCTTGGCATTGACGAATATTACTAATTTGATGATACTAACAACTAACCACTAACTAGTCGTTCAAAAAATATATATATATCTTTTGAAGTAATTTCTTTAGGGCAATTTGAGGGGAGCTTTAACTATGACATTTTATCGTAAATTATTTTGTTTGACTCATTAAGAGAAAAAAAATTTTAGTGATATAATTCGTTTTTGTATACCAAAATTTTACACTCTTGACCATGTTATGCATCGTTAGTTTGCTATCTATATGATTGGGAATTTAATTATTAGAATCCATATTGAATCTCTTGGGTCACTGTAATGACTTTTTTTCTTGATCTTTATGTTGTGCATTTCTTATCTTGGTTTCTAGGTCTACCATTTGTTCACACAGGAGGAAAATCAATTCAATTTTTTGTCATTAATTTAGTGGCTATAGAAAGTCCTAACTTGATCAGTTGCTTTGCTTTTTGGATTTTTAATTATTCGGAGTGTTCATGAAGATTATTTGTTTTCATGTGACAAATGCCATACAAATAGGTGAATTACATATTTTTTATTATTCGGCGTCTGCTATACACGGTTTTCTAAGCTATTGGTATATAAAATGTTATGTTAAAATCAATGATATTAAAGATTTGAGACAAGGAAATGGTCGAGGCTCCATACTTTTCATTAAAGAAACAAAAATTTTACCGGTTTAATCATCATCATATTCTGATCTAAAATAATCATTAGAAGGAAATTAATTAAACCTTTTTTGGAAAAAAAACATATTGTACTACATTAATAGAAATTTTAAAGAGGGTTTTAATTTTAAGATAGGGTTATAGTAAATGAGTATTCATCTAAAAACCTAAGAATGATATGTGCTTATCATGTGTCATTCTATTGTTTTAAAATTAGGGGATTTTAGTCATTATGTCAAATACGTCAGCTCATTGTGTCTTATACGTTCATTGTGTCGAATATCAGTTTATTATATCATATATATTACATCATTTGTAATATATATTTATTATTGTGTTTTACATTTTAGATAATTTTTTATTATTTTTTTCATTGTTTCTATATATTATATAAACTAGTTATCATTCTGTTTTACAATTAAAAATACACAATGATATACTTTCACCAATATATTTTTCAAAACTTATAGTGTTGAAGATAACATAATTTATTATTTTTCTCATTGATTTTTTATAGATTATATAAACTTGTTCTAATATATTATTGTGTTTTATAATTAGAAGTACATAATAATGTCATTTCACCGATGTATTTTTCAAAACTCAAAATATTCAAGATAACACAATGATGATAAAAAAACACAATGATATATTTTGTTATTTTGTCATTGTTTTTAGTGTATTAGGTTAATTAATTATTAATTTATTATTACTTTTTTACATATTAGAGATATACAACAATGTTATTCCATCATTAATTTTTTTTAGAATTCATCATTTTAAAAAACACAATAATATTCAGAAAAACACAATAATATTCAGAAAAACACAATAACAAATAGAAAGACAAAATAACATACACTAAAGATACAATAATAAGATATGAGCAGAGGCGCACCTATAATAGTGGGAGGGGGTAGCCGTCCCCCCTAAAAAAATTTACAGTGGTATATACACATGAAAATCCCGAACGCCCCCCATTAAATTTTACGATTGCCCTGCCCCTCTTAAACTTTTAAAACTAAAGAATAACCAAGATTGTCTCAAACGCATTGTTAGGAGCGGAACTACAATGGGACCCGCTGACCCTTCGACCAGTCCGACAGACTATATTTTCTCACTACCTGTAACTGAGTAGATTTTTAGTACTTTAACACTCAAATAATCAAACAATTAGTAGGATGAAAACAGAAATATATATATCGAGATAGATTTTTTTTACAATAACAAATGAAATTCATATTAGTTTCAAGATATAAGGGATAAAATATTATATTTACTTAAACTGACATTATCTTCAAACATGTTGAACATCATCAGTATTAAAGACTAATTGGCATTCTTAACATTATTCTCAAATTAGTTGCTTCAATAAGGTTTTTGATATATATGCAAATACAATGGTGTATATACACTATTTTTTTATAATATTTTTCGGCAATGAATCAGATCGGACCCGAACCGGACCCAAAATGTTATTATATTGTAATAGCATGTGACACCCTACATAAATCCCATATCGGCCGTGGACAGGAGACATTCCTGGTTCATAAGGAATGCCTGGCCTCTAATATCACCAACGCGTTTTAGGCGTATTGGCTGTGGATGAGAGGAGAATTTCACAGTTAAGCGTGCTCAGGTGGCAGCAGTCCAGGGATAGGTGACCTCTCTGGGAAGTTTTCACCCGGGCAACCAAAAGCAAATCCATAAGCTCCTTGTGAGCAAAGCGGACAATATTTAAACCCTAGGTATGTTGGTCATTTCAAAGTAATTGATAAGATTGGCCCTGTAGCTTATAAGTTAGATTTACCCCAAGAATTAAGTGGAATACATAACACCTTCCATGTATCTAATTTGAAGAAATGTTTGAGCAATGAGACATTAAAGGTACCAATACAAGAAGTCAAAATAAATGAGAAGCTTCATTTTGTGAAAAAAACCAGTAGCAATCATGGATAGAGAAGTAAAGGGAATAAAGAGAAGTAAGATCCCAATAGTGAAGGTCAAATGGAATTCAAAACGAGGACCTGAATTTACATGGGAACGAGAAGATGAAATCAAAAGAAAATATCCATATTTATTTGAGGTTAAACTGAATAAAAATGACAGTTAAATACAGACTTCCCATGTCATCAGATACTGACAACAGATGAATTTCGGGACGAATTTTTTTTTTACGGGGAGAGAATGTGACGACCCTAAAAATTAAGGTTAGAAACTTTTATGTTAAACCTATATTTATGTGTGTTTTTAATAAATTAAAATTCTAAGGTGACATTATGTGATAACATTTTATATGTATATGTGTTTTTAGAATATAAATGTGTATAAATTACATGTATGCGTGATCTTTTACGTATGCATGTATGTATATTTTTGTGAGATATTAAGGATACCAAATTACAAGATTATGTGATTAGTTATTTGACTTCATTTTATGATGTGTAGTAAACTAAGATTTCAACTTAATCAAGCAATAACCAAATGAAATAACTTTTGGAAAATTTACATGAAGAATATAAACCAAATTAATCCTAAATATTTAAACATTTAACTAAAACGCAAACTTAACTTGTAATCGGTTCATTAGGGTAAGAACAACCGTGGATTAGTAGCCTAATATCACACTAAGCCATAGCTTAATAACTAAGAATGTAATTAATACCATATGGTGACACCTAGCATGACCATGACACTAATCATCTCCTAAGGCTTGACATCTAACCTTACACACACTTATCATGCTTAGTTACTTGACACCTATCAAAGTTAAGAATGTAACACACCTAGTTGAGGACTAATGATGGTTCTCCACATTCTCAATCCCTTCTCTCAGTCAAGGTTCACACCACAACCGCCACCATCTCCTCTTGGTTACCAAGCACTCAAAACCACAAGATTATGTGAAGATGACACATACTAAGGCATGCCACTCTACACATTCTAAACTTAACACTTATCATGCATGATCAATGAACACATAGCAACTTAAAAACACACCTCACCAAGTCTAGATGAAGGCTAATGATTATTCCTTAGGCCACCATGCCTTCGGCCGATCCCCATGCATAGTCACTAACCTTCGGCCGACCTCCATGCCTCATCACCAAGTTAACACTAAGCAATCCTCTTAGGTTGCCACATAACCCACTAGTAATCATTATTAGTGCCTTGGTGTCCATCTCTCGGCTAAACCAAGGCATGAAACCGCCATCACACACACTAAACAAGTTCTAAACCTTCGGCTCCCTTATCTTCTGAAAACACAACACAAACATCACACTCTAAACCTCTAAACACTCTAGCTCTCGGCCACCATCAACTATTTACACCACCACTAACATCCGGAGGCACCACAAACACCATTCACTCTCGGTTCTCTCTTGTACCTCGACTACAACACCTTCCAACACTATCACCATCAACCGAAAACCCCCACAATTACTCTTTTTCTCTCGGTTTCCACATCAACCAAGCACCAAGCACCAAGCACCAAGCACCAAGCACAACTACACAAAGTTGATCATCAAGAACCCAAAGAAACAATCCTTTAAATCCTTCTTGCACTTCTAAATCAAGGTAAAGTACTCAAATTATATATATATATATATATATATATATATATATATATATATATATATATATATATATGTTTAACATACATATAACCAACCCTTTATGTATGAACCATCAAAGCTAAATCACAAATCTCTTGAACACTTGATTTTCAATCAGAAATCAGTAAGAAAAGATTTAAAAACAGAAAATCAGAAGATTTGTAAAAACCATGGATTTAATCAAAAATAAAAGATTTAAAGGGTTGAAACATGTGTTATTTCATTAAATACTTAACGGACTGTGATTGTGGGAATAAAATTTAGAAATCTATCAGAAAATATTAAAAATAATAATCTGGAAATTTTGGGAAATATTATTTGATTATTAATTTATATGATTTATTTAAGAAAATAAGAGAAAAATGTTTAACAGAAGATTTAAAGATGCTAAAAATCTAGAAAAATTCTATAATGACCTTTACAGTAAGTTATAATTTCAGAATAAATTTCGTGAATTAATTCATTAAAATAATAAAGTTACATATTATGTAGGACCTTCTGCATAAATTTTAGAATTTTTAGAGAACCAAAGCTATTTCTTCTGTTAAATGTTAATTTTGTAAAAATTATAGGAAATTAATTACAAATAGGTATTAACTGAAATTTTTATATGTTAATCTGGCTTTTGAGATGTTTCGGTTTATAAAATTTGGTAATTAATGGTTAACCGTAGCTACTGTTTTGAAATTTCTATTGAATTAAGATATAAATGCTGAAAATTTTAAAGAAATAAAATAATTTTATTTCTAACTTGTAATTATTTTATAGGGATTTGCTGGAATTAAGGTGAGTAACATAGCCCCTTTTATTTATAAGTTTTTAGGGGAAAAAGCATATTGTGTTTATTACTATTGATGCTAACGTGAATAAGAATTTTGATAAGTTACTATCATTTTTCTGCCATAAGTACAACCATTAATTCGTATAAGGAACCGTCAGATAATATAGGTAGCGCTACTTAGGAACATGTTTCCTGCACCAACATAATAAGTGTTGTGATGTTATATTATTTCATTCTATGATTTATATGTATGACAGTTATGAATCACTTGGCATATAAGTAGGTTTGGTTGTGATCTTATTTATGTTGCATCAGTAAAAAATTTGTTGATAAGTTATTAAACCTATGTTCTCACCAACTTATTGTTGACCATTTTGAGTATGCTTTTTCAGGTAATCAGCATGTATTATAACTACGTGTTTACATACGATCTGTATAATGGCTGGTATGATGTAATAGGAAAGCTTTGTGTTCGAGTAACCGTGGATTTAGTGGATCTCAGCACCTTCGTGGATGTTTATGTCTACTACTAGTTGGGAAGATTATATGGAGTGGTTATGATAAACTTTTGTAATAGGGTTACTAAAATTATGTAAAAGTCTGAAAAATGACAAATTTTGTATGTTTATATGAAATGTAACCCGAAAGTTATGAATGGTTAATGATATGCTTATTTTAACTATATATTGTGATTGTTTACTTTGTAATCAATGTGTTTTGAGCCAATAGTCACATAAAAGCATTTCACGCTTTCGCCGGGATGTGACATAGCAAAACTACCTTAAAAAATTTCCGCCCCTCATAAAAAAAATTTCTAGATCCGCCACTGGATATGAGCTTAAACTGTTAAAAAAAATAATTATATTTTTATATAACAATGCAGTATTTTAAAAATTAAAAAAGCTCATTTTTATGGTGTAAATTTTATAAAAAAAATAATAATATCGTATATAACAGCTATAAATGTTTAAAAAATGGAGGAAGTTGAAAAAAGTCAACAAAATGGGCTATGTCTAAATACCTCTCTAATAAACTTTTTTCTAACAATTTGATCTCAACTATTAATTAAAAACATTAATGGTTGAGATTACTTATTATATTTTTTGTTTTAAGAGTCTTTTTATTTGAAAAATATTTTATTTTTATTTTTGCTTCTAAAAGAAATGGAAAGGGTACAGAAGTAACATATGGACATGTAAAGAAACTAATACATATAACTTTGCAGTTTAAACGTCATTATACTTATATCCAAGAATGATTTAGAGGGTCCCCAATTGGTGTACATCTAATTTTATGTTAACATCATTGTCTTTACATGTTTAATTGATCAAATGGTAAGTATATACAGGAAATCACATATATGTGAACGTTTATTTCATTAAAAGAACGAATAAACATATTTTTGCGGTTTAAGCATCATTTTAGTGTGATCCAAAAATGATTTGGAGGGTCCATAAATGGTATATATAATGTTATGTTAACATCATTGTGAATATAAAATCGATTACTAATTTTTTAAGCTTATTATTCGGTCATATCTCTTGGTTTTCATTTTCCTATATATTAACAAGTTTGTAAGGTTTCAACATGTCAAATTGTTTCTTAAGACTAATTTGTATGAACGAGGAGATGTCATTTCAAAGTGATATTGATTCCAAAAACTTGCTCCATTCTCAAACTCACATATGGAATCACATTTTCAGCTTTGTAAAGTCCATGTCACTTAAATGTGCAATACAACTACAAATACCCGATATTATCGATCGTCATGGTTCACCAATGTTGCTTTCTGAGGTAGTGGAGGCTCTTGGCTTGAAACACGAGAGAAATCAATTTGTCTACCGCCTTATGCGCATCCTTGTTCACTCTGGTTTCTTCGTGAAACAAAGTGTATCCATAATAAGAGGATCTAATAAAGAGGAAGGAGAAGGTTATCTGCTAGCTCCAGCTTCTCGATTGCTTCTAAAGGAACACCCGTTAAGCCTTAGGCCCTTTATGCTAGCCATGTTGGATCCAATAATGATGGATCCATGGCAAAAGATGAGCAAATGGTTTCAAAATGATGACGTCACCCCTCTTCACACAACTCATGGGATGGGTTTATGGGATTTGTCTGTACAAGATCCAAGGCTCAATCAATTATTCAATGAAGCTTTAGCTAGTGATTCGAGGCTTGTTATGAGCATCGTTCTTGAACAATGTGGGGGCGTTTTTCAAGGATTAGATTCCATTGTCGATGTTGGGGGTAGAAGTGGGACGGTTGCCAAAGCTATTGCACAAGTTTTTCCTAATATTAACTGCATCAGTTTTGATCTTCCTCATGTAGTTACCGGCTTGGTTGGAACTAAGAACATGACTTATATTGGTGGAGACATGTTTGAAGCCATTCCTAACGCTAATGCAGTTTTAATGAAGGTAGTCTTTATTTTTCGTATTTTGAAATGATCTTTTAGCTTGGCATTTGGGGATTCAAAGTTTTTTGGTTCATAGATTCGATCTATAACACCCAATTGGTGGTTTACACTACCACATTGGTTTGTTTTTAAAATTTTAATTATCTTTTTAATATTTCACGATGGAGCTTCATTTTAATTTATGGTTTGATAAATTTGCTACCCATCTACAACCCATTTCTAATTTCTTTTTATAAACTTTACAACCAATTTGCGAACGATTATAATTTACTTTGTAATTTGAGAAATGTTTCTATTTCCAGAATCGACGTAATGAGTCGAGTAAGTTTGTTTTTTTCTATAACCGGTTTTTATAAATCATAAGAGATCGTTTCTTCATTACCCTTCTCATATATAATTTCCCCAACTTTCTGATACTAAACAATTTGAATGACGTACTATAGAAAGATAACAATAACAAAATATCTATATATCCATGTTCTTTCTGTTTTCTTAGAATTAGAACTTTGTGGCAAAAGTGCAAGTCAAACTTAGGAAATTTGTGTTGATCAACAAGACTCAAGCACATGTATGGATTCATCATACGTGGCCTTATTCTAGTAAGGATCACATACCACGTTTATTGTCAACATTCCTTTATCTCTTAGATAAAATAAAATTTTGAGACATATCACCATCTTAACATGTTTTGATGATAAACATCAAGGAGGGTCTTAGACATCTATTCTTGTGTACATGAGACATATATTCAATTCATTATTTAGCTTTTGTACTTACTTTAGAATCATAATCATTTTCCTTTCATCAAAGTTTTACCCTAGTCGATTGGTAAAAGAAAATCCATCATGAAATATGATTAATGGTATACGTGATCATCCTATTTACAACAAAATAAAGCTAATGCAACTCTTGTGATATGTTGCATTGGTCCTTGAAAAAGTTGCATTAAGCCTTAAAAAGGTTGCATTAGCCTAAAGCAACCTTTTTATCAAAGGCTGCATTAGGTGAAATTGCATTAGATCTAAAGCAATTTTTTAGTTAGATAATATAACCTTTTTATTAGCAAATACAACTTTTTATGAAAGATTACTTCAAAAACGTTACATTAAGGTCATTTTTCTAGTAGTACGATTTATGGGAGTGCATTAGATTCACGCTAACAACATATCATTTTGAGACTTTTCACAACCTTTACTTATAAACTCCACAATTTTTTTTTGTCTCTAACGACAAGTCAATATGCACTTCTTTTCTTGTCTACTTTTGTTCAAAATGTCTTACTTTGTGAGTCAATATGTCACCCACACCTAACCTCAAATTTGAACATATCTTTACTCCTTGTAGATCTCTCATGATATAGAAGGAAACCTACACACTTCTTATTTTATGTCTACATACATATAACTTTATTTTTTTTAACAACTTTATGAAGAAGTGAAAATTAAACCATGTTTTCACTACTCATGCTCTTCATTATAAAATTTCACAAATCGTCCTCTCACTCATTCTCCGACTAGAACATCCTTGTTTAGATCATGATTTGGATTGTTTACTTGTGTACAAGAGCTTTCGACATTAATTTTTATTTTATTTTATAAAAAATAGTGGACTCTGCATGACTGGAATGATGAGGAGTGCATAAAGATATTGAAGAATTGCAAAGAAGCGATCCCAAGTAAGGAAAATGGAGGAAAACTAGTGATCATAGATATGGTTGTGAAGGTTGATGAAGTTCATAATGAATTACTCGAGACTCAACTTCTCCTTGATATGACTATGATGACTTATGTAACCGGAAGAGAGAGAAGCGAAAAAGATTGGGCAAAGCTCTTCCGTGACAGTGGCTTTAATGATTACAAAATAACTCCAATATTAGGTTTAAGATCTCTCATTGAAGTTTATCCCTAGTTAAATAAAAGATTTCTTACCACTTTCATTGATGCTATCCCTAGTTAAATAAGGAACTTCTTAGTAATTTCTTGTATGTGACCCTAGTTAAATAAGGAACCTCTTAGTGCTTTCTTGTACGTGGGTTTTTTGTATTAAAGTTTTCATACTATATCACGTTTTATGTTATTATACTATACCTTAAAAGTCATATAACAAAGGTTTAAAACTTAACTTTGAGTACAAGTATTTTATGCATACTTAAGTTTAATGTAAATCTTAAAAACTTACAATTTGGATTTTGGACCCCTCAAATTTAGCTACATGTACACTTTACATCATATACTTATTTATTTGTTTTTACCTTCTCACCATTTTTTGTTTCTTTCTTTTGTTTTCTGTAATAACTTTTAAATTTTAATATTTTATGAAATTTTAAAATTTACTGTTACGAGATGCTCATTTTTGTCTATGTTTCTTGTAAATTTTATCTAAAACAAAGTTGTGCATCAAAATGTATAAGTTATCAAAATACAAATGTACAAGTCGTTAAAGCTGATTTAGTGTTTTAATTTTTTTAATTTTCTTTTCTTTTCTTTTCTTTTCCTCTTACAGCTTTTAAAATATAATGTTTGATGTAATTCAATCTTGTACGTGTTTATTTTTATTAACTTTCTTTCCTTTGTTGTGTGCTTATGTTTATCAACGATATAACATGAATTTTTTAACGGCTTCATTTTTTACATAAAGTTCTGAATATTATCAAAGATATTGTCACAACGCACAAGTTGACAATTCGCTTTCTTATATAAAGTTTTGAATGTTATCAATAATGTTTAAGTTTCATTTTCCTTATATAAAGTTTTGAATTTCATCAACGGCATACAAGTCTCGTTTTCCTTATTTAAAGTTACTCAAGTTATCAACGCCTCCTTCAATACGCGGGTTCGCGGTACCATTTTGATGTTAGTCTTTTCTTTATTTTATGTCCCCATCGCACACAGTGTTTAAATCGTTTCCTTTTTATATTTTTTGAAACGACTAATTAGATCACTGACGGGCCACTACCCGCCAGATAATTTTCATTACTCAAGTACGTAATCCGAGATCATTCTCAGCAGAAAACTCACCATATGTGAGAAAACGTCATGCTTAACCTGGAACCCCCTTTTTTCACATGTGGAACTTGAGACCAAGACCTCCTCTAATTTTAATGAAGTCTTAGGTTATCTTACCTCAACTATTTGGACTAAGGATCATTGGTATGTTATTTCTATAAAGGCGTGTATATATAAATTTACGTGTGTTATCAATATCCCTTCAACGTGCGGGTTTGTGGCAACGTTTCCACGTTACTTTTTCTCACACTTTTATGGCCCAAATTCAACACAGGGTCTTAATACTATTAATATATATAATTCTTCTGTTGGCTAATTTTTTTGTTTGTTTTTCAACATACTTTCACTACTTAGCTACCACAGAAACAAAGAATAAACACAAAAAGTAGGCTGGTGTGATGGTTAGCATCACATCCCTTCAAGGTTTGTTCAAGTTCTTGGTTATTTTGTTTACCGTGATTGATGGAAGCCTAATCAACAAAAGAACAACCTTTTTTATTATATCCATTTAAAAAGAAACCAATGTGAAAGAAGACTACAACAAAAGAAAAGATGCAAACAAGATTGTATCTAATCATTCTATATATCAACCCCACGGATAGATTTCAATAGCAGACCTTAACCTGAGAAGAGGACTTATTTTATAATCAGTAAATCAAGCTTAGAGAACAGCTTTGCCCACTCCTTTTCGCTCCTCTCTTTCTTCCCGTCGCCAATGTCATCATCACCAACTTTCAAATAAAGCATTAGGGAATAAAATGCACTTAATGAAAACCAACTTTCACACCACTGGTAGTCATAAGTTATGCTTCTAAATAGAGTAAACTTTAAAGTAAGGGGATACCTTCAACAAAATGACTTTAGCTTTAGGAATGGCTTCAAACAAATCACCACCAACATAACTCAAATTTTTACTTTCATTCAAACCCTTAACAACATGAGGAAGATCAAAACAAATGCAATTAACATTGGGGAAGGCTTCGGCCATGGAATTGGCAAGAGTCCTGGTACCACCTCCAACGTCAACAGTTGAATCAAGCCCTTCAAAAACACTAGCACATTGTTTAATGATAACCACAACAAGTCTTGCATCACTAGCCATTGCTTCATTAAAGAGTTGGTTAAGCATTGGCTCTTCGGACGCGTAATCCCAAATCATGTGTCAACAACTTATGAATTAGATCGATCTCGTGACAAGAATACGGAATGTAATCATCACGAAAATAAGATTGAATAAGCAAATGATGAACACAAGTGTAAATAATCTTCAAATTCTATTACTCTCTGATTTAAAAGATACAAAGTACATGCGAAATCAGAAAATGACAAAAGCTCTCTAAATTACATCACAAAACAACTATTTATACTAAACTAGAAGTTCTCATGTAGTTCTCACGCGACTTCCTAACTCTCGCACGAGATGCAGCTTCTCTCACGGCAAGTTTAGGTTCTCGCGCGACTTTGATTTTCATAATCTTAATTTGATTTTCCGAACCTCTAGGTTCAATCCCTACATCATCATCCCATGAGTTGTTTGAAAGAGGCTCATATCTCATTTTGGAACCATCTACTTATATGCTACCATGGATCCATAACTATTGGATCCAAAAAGGCTAGCAAAAAAGGTCTCATGCTTAATGGCTCTTCCTTTAGAAGCAACATAGAAGCAGGAGTAAGCACATAGCCTTCTCCTTCCTCCTCATCATTGCTTCTAGTTGTAGATACACTTTGTCTCATGAAGAAACCAGAGTGTACAAGGATGCTTATAAGTCGATAGACACAATGGGATTTATCCTTGTTGATAGAGAGGGCCTCCACTAACTCAGAGAGCAACATTGGTGCGCCATGACAATTAATGATATTAAGTATTTGTAGCTGAACCACACATTTGAGTGTCATGGAGTTTATAATGCTAAAAATGTGGCTCCATATGTGAGAGCTTGAGAGTGAAGTAAGCATCTAAATTGTTCATCAGCATCTTGCAACTCCATTTAAGCTTTTTAATATCTTTTAATGCATGTGTGAAAGACAATTTGACATGGTCATGTAACTTCATACGTTGAATATATAGGGAAAATGTGAGAATCTTTAGATTTATTCTATTATATTAGATTAAAGTACAAAATAAAATAATTAAAAATTGTTGTCAGGTGAATAATATCATTATAGAAATCATGTAAAAAAAATTTTATATTGTAAGAAACATCACGTTAAATTGATGAAACTACTGGTCATCATAATAGTGGGCCCTCTAAATCAACTGTATATCTACTCCTTCTCGAGATTGCTTTCAGAATAATAGATAACATATTATTTTGGGCAACATTTACTTATTGAAATTATGGGGAACAATGTATACATTACTAGATCTCAACATTTATGATGGGTAGAAAGCTATACACCGTAGCTAACTACGGGTGGACTTTGATAACACTTATAGTGAGTGACTAGTAATTTTACGACTGGTTTGTCATCATAGTTTTATGGCTGGTTTTTTACTGTTTTTATATAATTCAGCTTTTTCTAGTAATTTCATAATATTTTTGCAATCATTTTGCGAATGAATTTAGACAATCGTTAATTTAGTCAATCATTTTGCGAATGAATTTAGGCTTCAACATATGACTTGTTTCTGGTAAAAAAATATCTGGTGAAAGAAAGGTGTTCATAAATAAGAAGAGTGAATAATATATTAGTGTAGAGTTGTGAAGGGTGTTTGTTACCTTTAATATTGTCTACTTGCGTAGTATGGTGGTTGCACTATCTGGGCCGATTTTTTATGCTTTGTGGCTGGGTTTTTGGTTGTTCTTAAGTTTGTCCGAAGATTATAGAGTTGAATGAACTTTGAGAGAAAAATAGAGAGAGTTTAAAGAGAATGAAATGGATGAAGAAATGGAACGGATGAGGAAATGAAATCGACAAATGAATGAAATGAATAATTATATTCTATTGTCATGCTTTGTTATTATGTGGGAATGTAATGAATCATTACTTGGTATTATTTGTTATGTAAAAAAAGAAGGAACATAATACAAAAATGGTTATAGTGATGATGACTGGTGATGACAATGGTGGTGGGAGGTGGGAGGTGGCTGGTGACTGGTTGTGGCTGCTACTGATGGTGGTGGTGGATGTTGGTTACTATGGTAGTCGATGGTGGTGGGTAATGGTGATCCGTGGTGGCCAGTAGCAACGGGTGGTGGCTCCCAATAGTGGTGGTGGTGGCCAGTGAGGTCTTAGTGTTGGTGGGTGGTGGCTGGTGGTGGTGGCGGTCGGTGGTGGGTGGTGGGTGGTGGTGGTGGGTGGTGGTGGTGGGTGGTGGTGGTTAGTGGTGGTGGTGGTGGCCGATGGTGATGGTGGCAGTAGTGGTGTTGGCCGGTGGTCGTGGTAGCCATGGTGGTTGGTAGTGGTGGTGGTGTTAGCCGGTGATGGTGGTGTTGGTGGCAGGTAGTGGTAGTGGTGGTGGCTATGGTGGTGGCTATGGTGGTTGGTAGTGGTAGGCATAGTGATGGTGGCCGGTGGTGGTGGCGGCGACCGATGGTGGTCGGTGGTGGCCGATGGTGGTTGTTGTGGTGTTGGTTGTTGGTTGGTAGTGGTGAATGGGTGGTGGTGGTGGTGACTAAGGATAGAAAAAAGAATGAAATGAAAAGAAAAAAAAGGGGTGAATGGAATGAATTGGTATGTTTAGAGGGAATGGGATTACCTATATAATGGTTCATTTCATTATCTTAACCAACCAAACATATCTTTTTTTCATTCACCTTCAATGGTTCATTCCATTCTGGTTGTTATTATTGCATACCAAACACTACCTTAAGGTTGTTTTCGAGTCGAACTGAGCCGAGCTAGGGCAAGCTCGAGCTCGGCTCGAATTTAAACCGAGCTAGCTTGGCTCTATTCGATTTTAAAATTGAGTTGGAAATCTGGGCTCGAACTCGACTCGGTTTTTAACTGTGCTAGCTCGGCTCAGCTAAATTTTGGCTCAGTTTCAATTTCATTAACACAATTAAAAAATTCAAATGCAAAATAAATTCAACATACTATATAACTCATAACCGGTTTAATAGTTTATATCAAGTTTCACAAGATATAAATTAATTTAAAGAAACTAATTTCAACTTTAACAAAATACAAATAATTCATCATCAGCTAAATCGAACGAAAAAACCGCAACACTACATAACATCCAACGGCCTGTTTTTTAGTAAAAAAAATTGACTGTATGCTTGAATAATTACCTAATATGAAAAAAGAAAGGAGATGAATAGGAAAGTCTTTATTTTTCAATTTTGACCACAAGCAAGTGTTTAAGCATGAAAGATGGGGAGTCCCATCTTATTTGCACCAGGTTCTTTTATGGTGAGAGAAAGTCTCTCTACTTTCGCCGCCCTCTTCCCCATCCACCACCGCCTCCTACACCGTCGCAACCATGGGAGAAGAGAGGGGGTTCTTGGTTATGTTACGATGGAGACGGAGATCAAAGGGTGGGTGGCTACCACCATGCAGGCGGCTATGATGGTCGATTTTCCGTTTGGCCGCCCTGTAACACCGCCGCTGCTACCGATGGTTGATGTTCTATTTTGTCGTCGGCGGCTATGGTAACCGTTGGCCTCCCTGTTGCTGCTGATGTCGGCGATGGTGATGGCGATTATGGCGGTTACGGGTGGAGATGGTGTCGGCGTCGGTTGCCGCTCTACCTCCCGTTTTAGGTTGAGGTGGGGTCGGCGGTTATGGTAACCGTTGGCCTCCCTGTTACTGCTGATGTTGGCGATGGTGATGGCGGTTTTGGCGGTTGCGGGTGGAGGTGGTGTCGACGTCGGTTGCCGCTCTACCTCCCGTTTTAGGTTGAGATGGGGCCGGCGACGATAGGGATGGTGGTGGTACGATCACCTCTATTGTCTCTTCCTTTCACCATTTGTCGGTTACCTTATTTAGGGTTTTCCAATCTGGTCGTCGGCCATCACTATTGTGTCGACATCGGTTGCCGCTCTGCCTCTCGTTTAAGGTTGACGTGGGGCCGCCGGTAGCGACGGCGGTGATGGTTGTGGTACGACACTATGACCACCTTTTTTGTCTCTCCCCCTCACGATATGTCCAGAATTTGTAGGGAGAGAGAAAACGGAGGTCTCAGTTGTACTCAGCCACCGTCCCTACCACCGATTTTGGGGGGTCTAGCCGCCGGTTTTGGCCATCGCCACCTATTTTTGCATCACTTTGCTTTTTTTTACCGCAAGTAGTTTCTAGAGAGAGGCATGGTTGCGGTGGTGGCTTTGCGATGGTAGCGACTGTGGTCATCGTTCGTCTCTTTCTTTCTCCCCGTCTTTGGTTCCTGCTGTGTTCGACCGTCGTCGTGTGAGAGGGTTTGCCTCTTGGCTGCCCGTTTCTGGCATGACGACCCTGCTATACCTCAGTGGTGTTTCTCTGATTAGACATGTAAGCCTATTGGCCACTGATTACAGCCAATGAAGGCTTCGATTGGACCCGCGTTTGTTGGCGGGTGCCCTTTTTGAACACATATGTGAGCTATGTTTGCTTTCTAGTGGTGTACTCTAGAAGAAATTGTACGTGAGTGTGGTTGTCTGTTGCCGATTAATTGCTCGATGACGATGACCCTAGGCACATGTCGGCATCCGAGAGCTCAAAGCTACAAACACTGAAACTTTCGGGTTCTTTCATGGTTTTTATGACTTTTTTGATGCATGCTTTCTATATCATTGATGACGGTGGATGTGGATTCATCTGAGATGCAAATCTGTCTTTTCTTTGCCTTACTTTTCAAATGTTAATATATATGTGACTGTGTATCACCATTGATTGCCTGATTTAGTTGGATTTCGTTGAGACTGTGATGCTAAGGAATTTTAGGTCTTCGTTGTTTGGTCGTGGCATTCTTCTAGGGTGCAGCCACAGTGAGGTCTCCTTTCTGAGTCTTTGTGCACCCTAATTGACTGTTGTTGGTGGTCTGTGTTGGTGTTGCTGTTATGTTGATCGCGATAATCTGTTTGTATGTATTCTTGTTTCTATGCGGGTAATGTTAGGCTGTTATGTTGAACATGTTAAGTTGTTGGCTTGGTGATGATGTGAATCTGAGATATATGTTTATTTCACATTTAGGCGATGATGATGAAATTATGAAGTTGGTGTTTATTGTGTTGGCGTAGTAAACGGTCGTTTAAAATTAAGGTGGAGTGAAATAGATAGAATAGGTAATGTGATGAGGTGAAGTTAAGGGGCCTTAGCATATACCCATGGCCTAAAAAGAAAACAAAGTGAACAAAAATAAGTACACACCGATGAATATTATTACCAACTTATTTTAATATGATAATTAAAATTAACACTTAAAGACTAACAACACTTATTGAACATTACAACAAACGTAAACATACGAACAAGCCACAAGTACCTAATTCCATCGATCAACTACTTATGATGGATAGAAATTTAATATTCTACCTTAGTTAAACTACGGGTAGACTTCGATAACAGACCTAAACCCGAGACTTCGATAACAGACCTAAACCCGAGAAGAGGAGCTATTTTATAGTCGCTAAAGCCAGCATCGGAGAACAACTTTGCCCACTCCTTTTCGCTCCTCTCTTTTCCAGTCACTAAGGTCATCATCATCATATCACATCGAAGCTGAGTCTCGAGTGTTTGGTTGCTCGCTTCATCATTCATCACCACCATGTCGATGAGAATCAGTTTTCCTCCATCAGCCTTGCTTGGAATCGCCTCTTTGCTTTGCTTTAATATTTTTATGCATTCTTCATCATTCCAATCATGTAATATCCATTGTGTTATAGAAAATATAAGTAAATCAACAACAAATACATTTACATAAAATCATGAATCATGGTCATTTTTTAAAAGTAAGAAAGGAGACAAAGAGAAAACATACCTTCATCAAAACAACATCAGCTTTTGGAATGGCTTCAAACATGTTATCACCAACATAACTCAAATTTTTACTCCCATCCAAACCCTTAACAACATGTGGGAGATCAAAACAAATGCAATTAACATTAGGGAAGGCTTCAGCAATGGATTTAGCAAGAGTCCCAGTACCACCTCCGACATCAACAATCGAATCTATCCCTTCAAATACACCTCCAAAGTGTTTAAGAATGACACCCGCAACAAGCCTTGCATCAGTAGCCATTGCTTCATTAAGGAACCCGTTAAGCATTGGCTCTTGCCGTGCAAAATCCCAAATAATCCTCCCATGGGCTGTTTGAAAGGGGCTAACGTTGTCATTTTGGAACCATGTGCTCATGTGTTGCCATGGATCCACAAGTATCGGATCCAACATGGCTAGCACAAAAGGCCTCATGCTTAACGGCTCGTCCTTTAGAAGCAACCGCGAAGCAGGAGTTAGCAAATAGCCTTCTCCTTCCTCATTGTCATCGCTTCCCCTGTCAGATACACTTTGCTTCACGAAGAAACCAGAGTGCACAAGGATGCGCATAAGTCGATAGAGACAATGGGACTTCCCTTTGTTGATAGAGAGGGCCTCTACTAACTCAGAAAGCAACATTGGTGCGCCATGACGATTTATAATATCAGGTATTTGTAGCTGAACAGCGCATTTGAGTGACATCGAGTTTATAAAGCTGAAAATGTGACTCCAAATGTGAGCTTGAGAGTCAAGTAAGCATCTAGTTTGCTCATGATCAGCATCTAGCAGCGGCATCTCAGCTTATTTCTTCCAATGAATGTGTGAAAAAGAAGTTGAGATAGTCATGTAACCTTACAGACATTGAATATATATAGGAAGAACGAGAGAGTCTCTAGATAGATGCTATTATATTGAAGAAAAAAATAAAAGAATTAAAAATTGTTATCAGGTGGAATAATATAAATCCTAATAGAAAATCACATGTAAAAAGTGTTTCTTTTTAAGTGTAATAAATTAATATACACATGTTTAATTGATAGATAATTGAGCTGCGGATTACACGTATATGATTCATATATCTTTTCTATATATTTAGGTAAATTTTCATGTCAAACTGATAGTGAACCCTCTAAATTAATCATGTACCTGCTCTATCTAAATCAACCATGTGAGTACATAATAGTGATTTTTTTTCATTAGGTTGAGCGTCGAGTATCATGATGATCTAAATGTAAATTTAAGAGTATAATTAAATGAGCGTGTGCTTGACGTTCTAGAAGAAAAGATAACATTTTATGTTCAGCAAACATTTAGGTATGAAATAAATTATGAGAATAATTAATGTTTATAATATTAAAACTCTATCACTAATTTCATGTTTTTTTTTTAACAAAAGAAGACTTCATATGAAAATTTGGAGTAAATTACGATTTTAATCCCTGTGGTTAGGTGGTTATAATGATTTTCATCCAATAGTTTAAAAAAGCCCTGTTTAACCACTGTGGTTTGAATTTTATCACAATTAACTACGTTTCACTAACGGCGTCTAAATTTTCTGTTAATTTTTTGTGAAAAGAAAAAAATACCTCTAATATAATATATTTTAATAATCCCTACCCCCACCCTCACCCTTCCCCGTCTCTTCCCTTACAACTAGGGCTGAAACGAACTGAACGTTCAGCGAACAGTTCGTGAACCGTTCGGCGGAAAGTTCGTTTATGTTCGTTCATTTAGTAAATGAACGAACACGAACAAAAAAATTTTGTTCGTTTAGTTAAACGAACGAACATGAACACGAGCCGTGTTCGTTCATTTATGTTCGTGAACGTTCGATAATGTGTTCGTTTATGTTCGTTAATGTCCGTTCGTGAACGTTTGGCAATGTGTTTGTTTATGTTCGTTAATGTGTTCGTTTATATTCTTAATTTTTGTGTCAGTTATTTTTATGACTATTATATCAAGTATTTTTTTATATTTATGTTAAGTACTTGGTTGTTTTTTATTGATTTTGTGTAATGTTTGTAATACAAATGTAAATTTCATTCTAAAATAAATTTATAATCATTTGTATTCGTTTGTGTTCATGAGCTTTTTTGTGTTCGTCATGTTCATGAACAGTTGTTTGTGTTCGTTTGCATATGATTATGTTCATTTGCGTTTGGTAAGTGTTCGTGAACAGTTCATGAACATGTTCATTTTCTTAATGAACGAACACGAACAAAGAATCCCGTTCGATAAGTGTTCGTGAACAGTTAATGAACAAGTATATTTCTTAACGAACGAACACGAACAATGCCTTGTTCGTGTTCGTTCGGTTCGTTTGCAGCCTTACTTACAACCAAAACCACCATACCATCACCATCACCATCTCCATCAAACCATCACCATCTCCATCAGACCACCCCCACCCCACAATCCTCATCTCATCCACCTTCAACATCATGAAGCTCATTCCCATGGCTACACTCTTCTTCTTCACTCTCATCGCCGTCGCATCCGCCGCCGATATGTCCATCATCAACTACGACGCCGTCCATATGACCACCGCCGGAGCATCCTCCGTCAACCGGCGTATGGACGATGAAGTCAACGCTCTCTTCGAGTCATGGCTTGCTGAACACGGTAAAACCTACAATGCTCTTGGAGAGAAGGATAAGAGGTTTCAGATCTTCAAAGATAATCTTTGATACATTGATGATCACAACTCCGGCGACCGTATGTACAAGCTTGGGCTTAACAAGTTCGCCGGCAACCCCACACCGCCATCGCCACCCTCGCTCATTAAACCACCGCACCACCACCATTCTACAAAATCATCTATTTCTATGTTTGGTAAAAAGGGGAGGATGAAGGTTTCAGGTGGCCGTCGACAATGGCTCTGATTGAGGTTTGGCCGCCGATGTTGGGCGGGGGAGGTGACGATATGGTCTGGTCAAAAAGGAAATGGGTGGGGTTTAGGGTTTGGTTCAGATCTGAGCGAGTGTCGGTGGTGGTTGCTAAAAGTGTTGGCGGTGTGGTTGCCGGCGAGTGGCGGTGTGGTTGCCGGCGAGTGGTGGGTGGTGGCAATGGAGGTGGTTCAGATGTGGTTAAACAAGACAAAAGAGATGGGGTTAAAATCGTAATTTACTCTTTTATATATTTGTAAGATAATAACACTTTTAGTCCAAGGGTATTCTTGTCTTTTTTTTTTTTAAAATTAACAGAGAGATTGGATGGAGTTAACGGTTTGAACTTAATTGTGACAAAATTCAAACCACAGTGGTTAAACCAGGTGTTTTTAAACTACTGGATAAAAAATGTTATAACTAGCAAACCACGGGGACTAAAATCGTAATTTACTTTAAAATTTGAGTCCGTTACTTTTTTTTGCAATAAAGTTTTAGTTTAGTTTGTTTAATTAAATCTTTTTGATTAGTACAAAGAAGTTGTTTGATGATAGAACTTGGGAATTCTAATGTAACAAAGAGATAAATTGATAGATAGTCGGTCCGATTCGAGAAGAGCAATTCTTCGATTACAAGGTGTAAAAACTAATGTTTTCAGAACCGGATCGAACATCGAACCGGACGCCTTACTAGTTGGACCGCTCGGACCGGATTTACGAACCGGATGACATCGTAATTATATATATAGTTATACATATATAATTCAATATAAGTGATTTATATATGTATTTTATTTATATATAACAGTTAACAATAATCTTATGTCCAACACACGAATTAATTGTTCAACCTCTCGTTTTTACCCATTAAAATCCAAAAAATAAAATAGAAAAAAAAAACAAAATCCTATCCAATCACAGAACCAGGACGAACCAGCCGGTCAAACCTTTTCAAAACAAACTGATATAGACCGGTTCGATCTCTCCTCCGATTGGTCGGACCGGCCGGTCCGATCCGATCTTCAAAACAGTGGTAAGAACCTTACTTTTGATATAAACAATGACAAAAACAAATGAAACCTATAACACCCTATTTTTACTACCATACTGCTGTAACTAATCCTATTACTCAGCCACTAACCCCATGATGCAATTACCTAGATCCCCAAATGGGTTAACTGCTAGTCCATCGGGTCTACTGCCCAGATTTGGCTGGGTTAAGATGGATCCTAACCAGGGCATGTATCATTTTATTACTATGACAATGATGTATATATGTTAGTTTATAAAATAATAGATTTAATTACATTTAGTTAGCTCATCTATTGTGTCTACGAGTCAACCAAGATCAATACTGCTAGTGAAGTAAACTCTTTTAGGGTCACATAACGTATAACGTGTCACGGTAAATGTGTTTGAATGGTTTAAATGCATAAGCGAATATGTTTAGATTAGTTATAATTATGAGAAGTAATAATTAATTATTTAAGATAATAGTTACTTTTTATTAATAAAATATATATAATATTTATCTAGTTATAAATGTTATTTATTAAAATAATATTATATATGTCAAGAAGAGTTATCATCGGAACTCCTATTTTTATGAGAACTTTGTAAAATTTTTTTACACATGTGTAAAACATATATAAAATAATTCTCGTTTTATGCACATGTTTACACATGTGTAAAGAAAGTTCTCATAAAAAATAAATGATAACTTTTTTACTATTGTGACAACTATTTTTCTATACATGTGTAATTTAGTTTTTTACACATATGTACACATGTGTAAATGTGTAAAAAACGAGTTCTTAGAGTTCTCACGAAAAATATAAGTTCTCTTTTGATATTTCCCCTATATATGTACATATATTTATATGTACATATATAGGATAGAGAATAAATATTAACCATTGTTTATTGAGATGAACCATTAACCCAACTCTTGGTTCATGGCAAGTCACGTCGCCACTGTAACGTAGAGTTACAGTATAACTAATAGTCTCCAACAAACGTTAGAAAAAAATTATAAAAAATCTAGCAAGATTATACTCGAATTAAAGATGGTGTAATTTCTATGATAAAAATAATATCATACAAAAAAGTTAAGAAAATTTTAAATAAAATGGTGAATTTTTATTAAAAAAAGGAGGGAAATTTTGAAAATGGAAGGAAAATCATTATATCAACGGTGTAACACAAAGTAAAAGTAAGTTACGCTGCATAATTATTGTATAAGTGTTCATTACATTAGAGTCAACGGGTTATCATAATAAATAAAGGTTAGCAAATGAACTTTACTCTACATATATATGTTTTAGTTAGTTAAAGTGAACCTAAGACCCTAATATTAAGAGTAAAGTTGGTAAGTTAGACCCTAAGAAAGGAGAGTTATAGTTTCTTTTAAATGGTTATAAATAGGGAGAATTTGGATTACGTTTTAAAATATTATAATAGTATTCACTCCAAAAAGTAGAAAGCGAAAGGATAAAAGAAAACTTTTTAAAATATATGTACCATAAAATCTAAATTTTTTTATTAGTATAAGTATGATCTTTTTAATCTTTCAACAATCAACACCTTTTCATTAACTTTGAACAAGGCATTTTAACCTCGAGGTGCGAAATATGCTATTAGGTTTGCCATTATCGTTATTACTTTCCTAGTCCGAGGGACTACTGCTGTAGAATCTATTAATAGAATTCAAGGTTAAATATGACTCCTAAAGAGTTACCAAATACAAAGTTCTTTTTTCATACTCTTCTTTCTTTTAATCTTACTTGGTTGGCCAGTCAGGAGCTTTCTTGCTATGTGAGCGCATTTGATTCTTAATCACCTCCCGTTCAGTTTGCTGAAAGATAGAGAGAAAGCTCTTTAAGTGAGATTGAGTTCCACGAACATGCAGGCTAGAAAGATGCCATTTGGTGCTATTTAATCTATTTGTGTATCAAGTTCGAAGAAGATCTCAATCTGTAATGAAGAAATGATAATAGCTTGTTGTTTTATAGGTTTCATCATATTTAGTCAGAAGAGTTTAGGTAAGACTTTTAAAGTGACTCTAGATCGGAGAATCCATGCAACTATTCAGGAAGAATCACAACGATTCTTGAATCTTAACGAAGTAGTTCCTCTGGAATCCAATAAACAACAATGATTACTTAGGATCAGATTGTGAATTTGTGGCACCGTAGTACTTAGAATTATTACCAATGGCACGCAACGCACCTAAGTGCAAAAAGACAGTGCAAGCTTGTTATGTCGAAACCTAATTGTTAAGTCAGTAACACTTCCAAAAGCCATGACTTCCCTTCGCATCTGGTGCTATGTGGCGTGACTTTATATTTGGTCATTATTGGTTCGGCTTATTAGAAACCATAAAAAAACATACTAAAATAGTTTTGATAACACCAATACCAAGAACATTGTTTTTCATTCATAATTCATTTACTTCGTCATGGTACCGCAACAGCACTCGCCATTGCTTACGATATCAAAAAATACTCGATTTTAGATGCAACCCTGTTTTAAAAAAATATTTATATCAGAATGTTGAAAAAAAATAATCCTATTGGTTTGTAAATATTTGAATAAGAGGTGTAATTTTATGATTGGTTCTTCTCAATTAATTTACTAAATATATACAACATCAGAGTTTTTTTTTTTTTTCCGAAATAGTGTTGGTGGTAAAATATTTACCGAAATAGATAATTAGAAAAACATTTACCAAAATGAATGTTATACTTCATTTTTTTCTATTTCTAAAATCTATTATAATCCTTTCATTTTATATTTTCTCTATCAACTTATTATCACTTTTTTATATTTTCTCAATTAACTCATTATAGTTTTTAAACTAACGTGTTATAATATTTTTCCTTTAACTTTTTAATCAAGCGACATTTTACCTGAAAGAATAATTTAACAAAGCTTACAAATAAATTTGGAAGATAAAAAAAAGTATAATTAAATAATCAAAATACATAAACAAAAGTACATAAATATTTCTTACTAGAAAATGATGGGTAAGTGCTCGTGTTCCCTCCCGTTTATTATTTAACTAGCTTTAGTTACCCGTGTATTACACGGGAGGTGGAGAGTTAATTATTAAATAACATAAAAACATAAATAAAACTAAATGTATTACATGGGTTGAAAAAATAAAATTGATTAGTTGTTCATTGTTATTTATATAATACTAACTTTAGTAACTCGTGCATTACATGAGTTAAAAAATAAAATTTTAACTATAATGAAAGTTTATGAAGTATAAAATAATATTCTAAAATAAGATATGATTAAAATTAAGTATGACTAATAACTATAAGTAATAAAATAATGATACCAATTTTTAAACTTTAGTTTTAAACTTTTTTTCCAAAAAAAAATAAACATTTTTTTCAAAACAAACTATATTAAAATTTTCAATTTTAAATTTTTTTTATTATAACTCCTAATTTTAGTTATTTTTAGTCTATAAAAAAAGTTTACTTTTTTAAAATATTAATTTTGAAATATTCCATATTTTAAAAAATGTTTGATGTTGTAGAAAAATTCTTATTTTTTAAAAATTTGTTTTCTAGAAATAACATTAATAAAAAGATATATTTTCTTAATTTATTGAAAAAATATTTGTAATCTTAAAAAAATTAAAATTATTTAATCTTTCTAAATTTAGGTAACTATTTAAGAGAACAGAGAGACGGGAAAAATAAAATTAGGGGGCCTAAGAATGTGCCAAGTGTCCCTTCAAGTTACTCTTTTGGTAATATAGATTAGAATAAAACTTAAAAAAATAATGAGTTAGATATTTTAAATAAACTTCCTCGTCAACTATATTGTCATGATCTGCGAAAATTAATAGCCTATTTTCAAAAACTTTTTAAGTACAAGTTTGATTATGCTAAAGCTTAAAGTACCATTTAATCAAAAACTTAAGTCAACGAATTAAAAAAAATAGCAATTCTTTTGAAACAATCAAAATGTTTACTAAGCAAAAAATTCCTATGAAAATATATATAAAAGTTGGGATCAAGAAGAAATATATATATTTTTTACAGATATATTTTTTTATTATATATTTAAATACACACGCGAAAGATTACAAAAATAACTAAACTATAATGAGTTGATTGAGGAAAAAGTTATATAAAATAGGTTGGTTGAATAAAAACACAAAAATTTAATATTGATTAGGTGAAATAATAAATATATGTAAAATCATCCACTTTAATAAATACTTTTCAAATCATCTATTTTAATAAAAAAAAATTGATAAAAAAAACACCAAACATCACATGAACATGGATGAGTTAATTTGGTTCACAAAGCCAAGTGGGAAGAATCCAATTGCCTCATAAATGTTCAATAATAGGTGTAATTATATGATTATTTCTTTCAATCAATTCACCATTATATGAGCCAACATGGCATGGCATGGCATTTGAATTTGTGTTCGTGACCAACAAAATAGACATAACTTGATTTAATTCACAAAGCCAAATCTATGTGGGATTATCCAATTAGTTTGTAAATGTTCGAGTAATAGGTGTAATTCTGTAATTGGTTCTTTTCTATTAATTTAGTAAGAGCATTCACAATTCATCCCCATCCTTATTTTATAGTTAAATTAAAATTATTATTTGGTCTCTCCTTTTCAATTAACTAAAATATTTTTTTATACATTTATTATTATATTTTCTTTTTCATCCACTTACAAACATTTTTAAAAATATTAAAAAATTTATAAAGGATGTACTATGTTTCCCCAAATATAAGAAAACACAATACAATAGTTATAAATTTTATCTTTTATTTACATACAACCATCTCCTATAATATAGAACACACTCACCTAAAAATAGGAAGGTAGCTTTAAATGCTCTAATATATGAGCCTACATAGCATGACATTTGAATGCATGATAGTCACCAACAAAACAGCCTAACATATGCAATAATTACTTGTACTCTCACGCTTTAAGTGATGGTAAATTACAATCCATTCTCATTGTGGTATGGCATTTAAATGTATGTTCGTCACCACCAAAGCTCCCTGACATATTAAAAGTGGAAAAAAATTGTATTCTCACACTTTAGATAATGGTAAATTACTATCAATTCTCATGGGATTTAAATAAGATAAATGTTGAAATAAAAAATCTTATAAAACTAAAATGTATAATAAGTAATCTTAACATTCAGTCTCTTTAATCAATATTTGAGATCAAATTGTAGAAAAAAATTTGTTAGATAGTTATTTTAAAAATAGGCATTTTTGTTGACTTTTTGCAAGTTTCTTTAATTTTTTTAAATGTTCGTAACATTTATGTACAACATTATTTTTTTATAAAATTATATCATAAAAACGAGCATTTCTTTCTCGTTAAAACGAGTACAGTATTATTATATAAAAAGTTAATAATTTTTTTTTATGTTTCTAAGCTCATATCTCGTCATTGTGTTTTTAGTGTAGTTCATTGTGTCTTTTTGTTGATTATTGTGTTTTCTTGATTAATATTGTGTTTTTTTAAAATGATAAATTTAAGAAAAGTATAATGGTGAACATTGTTGTGCATCTTTAATAACATAATCATAAATTAATAACTAATTATTTTAATACATTAAAAACAATGACAAAATAACACAATGTCTTATTGTGTCTTTTGATCGTCATTATGTTATTTTAAACACTATGTGTTTTGCAAAATACATTAGTGAAATAACATCATTGTGTACTTCTAATGATAAAACACAATGATAGACAACAAGTGTATATAAACTATAAAAAATGAAAAAATAACACATTATGTTATCTTCAACACTATGAGTTTTGAAAAATACATTGGTGAAAGTTTATCATTGTGTATTTTCAATTGTAAAACCAATGATAGATAACAAGTTTATATAAGATTTAGAATCAATGACAAAAATAACACAAAATGGTCTAAAAGGTAAAATACAATGATTAATATATATAACAAATGATGTAAAATATTTGACATAATAAACTGGTATTTGACACAATAACCATATAAGACACAATTATCTAATTCACAATAACCAAAATGTTCTCCTATTTAAAACAACAAAAGAATACGTGTCAATCTCACAATCCTTTTTAGACTTTTTTATATTTAATCTCATTTTTACCATAAACATACCCATTAAATTATATAGTAATATATAGACACACATGTTTTTAAACCTTTTTAAAAATATATTTGATTGTTAAGAAGTTTATGATATATATGATATACAAAATTTAATCTAAATTTAGGAATTAAAAAAAAGTAGGCACAAAATTCTTCCGTTTATCTTACTTAATCACAAATGAAGTAGACATACAAATTTTCTTTCTTTCTTTGATCTATCAATTATTTTGCTTCTATTACTAAAAAAACATTTTAATGATTAAATAATATAAATCGCAACCAAAAATTGTAAGTTTAAATCTTACAAAATACAATCGTAGTGATTCCAACCGTAACCTAATTATAGAATATATTACTCGTCAGGAAAAGATACATTCTGGAATGAAGGTTATCTTGTTTTTAATCTTTTCCACCCCCTTTAGTGGACTATTTCTGTTAGAATTTTTTTTTTCTTTTGAATTAAGTTGGTCCCTTGGCTGTCACCTCAGTTATTTTTCTTTTACTTTTTGTAATTAAAGTTCTGAAGGATGTGTTTCTCGGAAGGTTCTGGTGGACTTTTGTTGACTTGTGTGAAATTCTAAGACATTAGGTCTTTTAAGTTATCATAAGTTTTGCGGTTTCGATTTGCTTCAAGGCATGTGAATTATTCAAGAATAAATGAAAATACACAAGAGTAAAAAGCATCAAACTATAATAAAGGTTAATGTGAAGCTAGCTCATTTGATAGAGGTTTTGTCTTTTACAGAAGATGTCATGGGTTTAAACCCAGACAATGATGTAGTAATCTAGGAGTAGCGGTAGGACAGGTTTGACGTTTAAAAAAAATATGGGTGAATTTTCTGAGATGTAGAAAAAAGATAAATATGTTAGATAAGTAAAAAAAAGTGAAGTTATGTATAACAAAAAAAATAAAGTATAGTATAATTTAACATTTAAATAAATGATATGTTTCACATATATGTTATATATTAAAAGAAAAAAAAAAGTTACGTGCCCGGCCTATTTTAACGAACCCTACTAACGTGAATTTATTTTTTAAACAGAATATGTAAGAGAGATGAGACAGTGTAAATAAACTATACTCATTTTCTACGTTGACATGCTTATCTATTTTTTTTTCTTTTTAAATTGATAGTCTATTAATAAGAGTGAAAAACTCTAAAAAAATACTAGGGTTTAAATCATCATATGAGGTAGTTTAAACTTTGATGTGATTTGAGTTAATTACATGATTGATTCTTGTAGTTTACATATATTGTAATATTGTCTTAATTTTTGAAAAATTAAAGGTTTAGTATTGTTTACCAAACAGTAAAACGATTGATTCCTGAAGTGAATGAACGTTAGTTTTTGTTGTTAAATTTATCAAAATAACCATTTTACCTCTGTTATGTATTATTATTATAATTATATTATTATTATATTGAAAATATATATGTATATACATATATCATCATCATCCTCACATCACATCGACACCACCACCGTCAACCCAACACCACCGTTAACCCAACACCACCGTCAACCCACCACCAGCTCCCTGCCACCATTATGCCGCCACCGTCACCATCCTTAACCACCACCACAATCACCGTACCGTCCCTACCACCACCGCCGGCCATCACCACCCAAATCCACCGGCTTGGTTCTTCCAGCCACCATGAAATGCGACGACCACCGCTAACACCACCATCGTCATCGATCACCATCGCACCAGATCTACATTGCATCAGGGGAGAGAGAGAGAGAGAGAGAGAGAGAGAGAGAGAGAGAGAGATGACAGTGGCTGTGGCGGCAAAGAACGATGGTGGCGGCGATGGAAACTAGGGAGAAAGGTAGAGGCGACGATAACGGCGGTGGTGTGTGCCCTCGGTACCGGCGGCGGTGAAGAACGGTAGTGGCGGCAATGGTTTGTAGACCCAGATCTAAAGGTCGTGGAGTGGTGGCGATGATTTTGTGATGGGATTTGCTGGTGTGATGGTTTGCCGGTGCGGTGGTTTGCCGGTAAGATGATTTTGTGGAGAAGACGATGGGGATGGGGATGGGGATGGGTGGGTTGGGCTTTTAATATGTTATTATTATATTATAATTATTATATTATTATATTTTATTATATTATATTATTATTATTAAGGGCATATTTGTCATTTCAAACTCAACTAACAAAAACAATTAACAGAAGTTAGTGTCAGAGATCAATCGTGTTACGGTTTGGTAAACAATTGGAACCAAACCTGTAATTTCTTAAAAGTTAAGATCAATATTGTAATATGTGAAAAACATAAAAACCAATCGTGTAATTAACTCATGTGATTTAAAAGTAACAGTGGATATGTGTGATAATCATCTTTCAAAGAAAAACTACTCATTTTCTGTTTATGTCTATATCATTAAATGATAATAAATATCTTCATCTTGTTATCAAGATATTTTTTTAAATTGGTGTTGATGGAAAAAATATTTATCAAAATGGGTAATTTTATATTTATTTACCAATATAGGTGTTTTTAGTTATATTTTATAAAATTCACCTATAAAACAAAAACAAAAAATATAAAACTAACTAATTCCTACGTCTTCCCTTCAAACCAAAACCCGTCGCTCCAGCTACCGGTGACCACACTAACGTTTCGCCACCCCTCTCTTGTTTTTTCGGTGGCAACTGGCAACACTAAGAACAGAGGTGCAAAACGATCCACTATATTAAACAAAGGCTTATCTTAAGATGATGAATTAGGTTGGAATAGTTCGCATTTCGTGTTTAGTTCTTTATTGATTCTAATAGGTATAAAATGAGCAGCCATAAGATCTAATCATTCATAAAGGACCCTGTAATCAAACCAAAAAGATGGCAACAGTGTCCCATAAGAGGATTTTAGTGTTCTTGCTTAAAGTTTTAATTTTGTTTTTACTTTTATAGGAATGTTGTAGGATGATCAAAATTTAGAATCAAGTGGATTGTTGTTCTTTATTTGTTGGTTTCAAAAAAATGTGATGAAACTTTGTTGCAGAATTTCTATTTCTTGAACCGAAAAAATATAGTCCAGATTCATAGTCTAGTTTGAGGAGGTTTTTCAGCAATTCATGGGTATGCCGGAATTGTAAAGACGATGTAATTGCGAAGAAGATGAAAATCAACAGGGTAGTTTGGTGGTTTTTGTTTTTCTAATCATAAAAGTGTTGGCTAAATAAAATAGTAATGGTTAAAAGATTGTTTAATATAAAAATAATAATAACACCTATTTTGGTAAATAATTTTAGAATCACTTATTTTGGTAAATATTTTTTCTAACTACACTTTTTGGAAAGAAAAAGCTTTTGTATCAATGTGAGACCGATACAACAACTAACCTTTTTCCCAAACTATTTCAACATATGAATTGTGACATTTCTCACAAAAATAAAAAGAGAAGGAAAAGGAAAGCAAATGTTATGGACCCCTAATGATGGTCATCACGAGCAGTAACTTAGAGGCCAAGGGTTTGGCCGTTTAATGCCACGCAGAAGCATGACAAGGACGGGGTTATGGACTGTAACCCTAATCTTTACAGTTCCTAAGGTTGAGACGGTCAGTAAGATGTTATCGAGAGGGTTTACGGGTCATAACTGCTTAGTGTTATAGTCTGTGACGAAGACCAATCTAGCTTATAAATATAGAGGCCGAGTTCAAACTAATTCACACATTTTCTTTAATCACCTTCGATTATAAGCTTCTATCAAGGTGTTTTTCAAGCTACGAATTATTCCATTACCAGGAAGCCATCATGTATGCCCCTTAGTTCCTAAGTTTGAATTGTGATTTAGATTTAGTTTAAAAACAGGGATTTAGGTCACAATTCGGATAGACATTGGAAGAGTTCATCATAGTCTAGGAATGGACTAGTCATCAAGCTTAAACCAAGAAAGGTTACCCAAAGCCAACCACAATAACAACTAGCTAACACCTCTTGAATTTCATAGTCGTCATCTAAAGTCCATGTACTTCTAATAGGGTTAAAGACCTGCTCAAATGTAACATCACACAAATGCAAAGAAGTTATCATGGTCGTCCTTTAGAACCATGATAATATGCTCATCTTGTATGTACTAGTAATTAAAGAGAATACTTCAATATGCACATGACAATAGGGTATGTTTGGATCCTTATATGTTTTATATTGTGTGTTAAACTCGCTAAAAAGGACTACGGTGTCACATATGCATCACAATACATTTTCATACTAATTTGATGGCTGGAGTGGTTTGAGAAGCTCATTATCGCTTGTTATGGTAAAAAAACCAGGGAAGACATTATGCCTTCGAATTTAAATATCAAAACCCGTATTATGCATGCATAACTGTTGACTTGTTTTATAAACTATTATCATGAGTTCACAGGCAAGAGTTGATGTCGTTTTGCGTATATTTATCACAGATAACCAGTGATGAAATATTTAAGAGCTTTTGATGATAAACGTTTTAGAAGACCAAGAAGATTTAAGTTATGACAAATGTTTTTGGTTCCCAAATCGTAGTAATAAAGCATTTAAAATGTAATGAAAGGTTTTATTTAACTTCCAATGTATCAATTGTGCATGTTCACCCATCTATCAGTAGCTTGTTCTATTAATCGCGAAAATATGATCATGGCATATTACATTTATATTTTTTGAAATAAAAATAATTAAAATTCAAAATCTTCACACGTGTGAAAAATTGGTTCCAAATTAATGTGAAAGATTTATTTTTATGTGTGGAGATTTTTTCATTGGACATGACGTCGATTAGTAATGACATTTTCTATTGGTAATCACATAACTATTAGTGACAAACCAATAAAAACCCAAATATATAAGTGAGTTTTTGATTATTAGTCGGTAATCATCAATGATCACTGCAAAATCCAGAAAAAAAATTCTATAAAAGTAAAGTTGATGTTGTTTCATTCATGATCAGCAAAGGATTGGACAAAGTCCAAGTACAAAAATATGCTTTTAACATGCATCACTAATATATTTGTGATCTCATAGTCGGTGATCTATGGTAAATCTAGCATGATCTGTTAGTCGCATGCCATAGGTGATTTGTTGGTGATATACACCTTTATTCTGATGTGACATTATTGTCGATGATGTTTCTGTTGGTCATTCCTCGTAAAAGTTGTTGATCATGAGTCCTACATAACTTTTACCCTTTTTCACTCCACCTCACCTCAATGGTTTAACCCTTATTAACTTCATCTCACCCATTTTTTTAAAATTTTAATATTATGCATTTAATTTTAATACAAATAAAAACTACACTACCATAAAAAAAAAGTTAAATATTATCAAAAAGATTTATTGACAAGGATGGTTCTTGTGGTACATCCATATTGCATCTATGGTCCCAAACCGAGCGAAATTACAGCCATGATCCCTACCGTTTAAGAAAATGTAACATCCGTGGTTCTTGACATGAATAATCGTTTAAATTTTAGTTAAGTGGGTGTGAAATTTTTAGTTAATGCAGCAAAAGTACTCCTTAACTTCCCCTTGATAGAGCATGTGCCAGCACCAAAGAACATAAAAATCCATTGAATATCCAACAACATCAATTGAGCACTAAAATGCCCTTCACGGCAAGGTACGTAACTGAAGGATATATCATTTGGGCAAGAATGAGTTATCGAGAAGAAATTTACACCTATGTAGCACCGAAACGGGTACAGGAGGGGGGTACGGGGACAGTACGGGTACGGGGAACGACATATATCAAAAATTCTAGATACGGGTACGCAAAAGGTACGGCCAAAAATATATAAATTGAGAAAACTACACAGTAATAGTATGGTAGATAAGTACACTTATTCAGGCTAATCTTAACAAAAGTAACAAAAACATCAACCAAATCCATCGTGATCCATCTTCTATCTCGGATTCTTACCGGCGTTGATGATCCCTCTATAATTGCACGGTGAAACTCTTTTTCTTTTGTTTTAATATATTCGACGATGATCTGTAGATTATCACCAAGGAATTCACTAGTACAATTATTACTCTGAGGCGGTCCACAACTTTTTGGGACAAGAAAATGTGTCCTTAAAATGACAAAAATTGATAAGATTAATCAGGTTGGTAATATGCTTTATCATATGATTAAGTAGCTAAGAGATACATTAAAGGTATATTTGTTTATATATTATGTTATTTTTTTGTATAATCGTATTTACTTTAGTCTTTTTGTTATATTATAGATTCTGAACAAAGAGGCACCCTGCAAATCAACAAGTGCTTCAAGAAATGCCCCGAGTCCCGGTTCATCGAGTCACAGAGGTGCCTAGACACAAATAAACACCGGACGCTTCGTAACGACTTCAGGTTATCGACCACATATACTTGTTTATATTATAACAAATTGTAGGTCCACCTGTTGTCGATTTACCGCATGAACACCATACCATCGACCAAACAACGATAAAGCTAAGCAGGAGGACAACGGCTGTTGGTGAGCAACGTTTGGTTTGGATAGGAGAGTAACATGGTGAAGCAAGGATAGACATGTGTTATGATAAACAATTAAAGTAAACAAATATATATAATTCTAATGTTTTAATAATCATTTCAAACAGATATTTGTTTATGATATAAACAAGTACTTGCGGTTGATAAGCTGAACTCGTTGTAAAGTCACCCATGTTTATTTGTGTCAAGACACCTCTGTGACTCTATGAATTGGGACTCAGGGTTTTTGTTAATACATTTGTTGATTTGCGGTGTGCCTTTTTATTCACAAGTTACGATATAACAAGAAAGAAAATACTAAAGTAAATGCTATCATACAAGAAATAACATAATATAAAAACAAATATACCTTTAATGCATCTCTTGGCACCGAATGAATTGATAAAACATATAACCAGCCGAATTAATCTTATTAGTTTATGTCACCTTAAGAACAAGCATTTTCTCTCCCCTAAAAGGGTAAATGAAGACCGCCTCAAAAAATAAAATTATATTAATGAATTCATTGGTGATAACCGACGGATTATCATCGGATAAATTAAAACAAGAAAAAAGACTTTCACCAAAGCATTATAGTGGACTCACCAACAACAGCAAGAATCCTAATTAGATTTTGGACAGACTATTATGTCATTGTAAGATTTTTTGATTTCACTAATACTAAAAATATATTTCACAAGATTTTTTGATTTCAGGCGGTTGCAGGTGGAAAACACTTTTTGATAACTTTTATCTCGGTTATCCGCAAGAAAAAGCGACTATATATAAATGGCATTAAACCTCAATTGTACGTTTTCAAATGGAATTTTTTAATATCTAAAAAACTCTTGGGTTTTCTTCCTCACACCAAAACTTGCTAATTTTCATATGTATTACATGAACCTTTTTGTTTTGAGGCAACTAGTTTGTTGGAATTGGTTGTTTCGGAGTTAAAATCTACCATACATGTCTCAATGAAGGCCTCAAAACATATGTCGATTTCTCATATGTGGTCATGCATTCTTCGTAAGTGGTAATGTCGTGTGTGCTTGTCCAGACTTCTATGTATACACCCTTGTTACTGAGGTGACTCAACTATTTTGAAGACCCAGAGGTAAATAATAATATGTGGCCCTTTTCAAAAAGTATTTTTTTCGTACTTTCGATTTGTGTTTGACATGAAAATTACTGAGAAACAGGTATATTTTTTCCAGTTTTGTTAAACATAAAAACTACTAAAAAGCTTATATAAGGAACTAACACAACATCTAATCAATTTATAATATTTTCACAGTACCTAATCAAGTGATTAAGGAAGCAAGGATGTAACCAAGATACAAAAATCAAGAAATATATATGCTTGTTACGAGTATGATTTATGAAGACCAATGATACTTACCTTTTATTTCTTTCCTGCATCAGTTGTTTCTTTTTACCCAACTGTTTTAGCCACAAGAACTTGTGGTTCAGTTTGGAAACAATGTAAAATCATTCATGTAAACTTGTATATTGCATCATGACACATATACAAAGAGAGAGAAGAGGTTGCGCCTTGCATCAATGTTTTAAAAACTGAATCGGGAAGCAAACGATTTGACTTACCGGTTCATTAGTTGGATCGGTCAGACCTGTCAAACCGGATTTAATAACCAGATTAAGTAATTAGTAATTCTTTTACTTTTAATATAGAAATTATATAATATTATAACATAGTTTAGATTGACATTACCACTCTTTTAATTTAACCTACGAGGATTATCACACGGTGGCTTGTTAGCACAATAATCATTCATACTAAGAGATCCTTACGCTGTGCTCCCAAGTTTAATAAACGAAAGGAGAGAAAAGAAAAGAATTGAAAGGAAATTAGCGAGAGAAAAGAAATGGAGAGAAAGAAAATTAAGGAGAGAAAAGAAATGAAGAGAAATGAAAAGACATTTAAAATTTTCGTGTTTCAGAGTTCGAAGGAAATTAAAAGAAAGTAAGAATTTTATGTGTTTGATTTCATTTCTTTCCATTTCCTTTCATTTTGAAAGGAAAGTTAAAAGGAAAAATTATTAAAAAAAAATCTTTCATTTCTTTCCATTTCCTTCCTTTAAAAAACTCGGGAACACAATATTTTTTTGTTTCCTTCCATTTCTCTCCTTAAAAAAAACTCAGGAACATGATTATTTTTCACTTTCCATTCATTTCCTTCCATTTCTCTCCTTAAATGAGACTCGGGAACACAGCGTTAGTTCAAACTATATATTTTTTTGAGTTAATTACATGAAAGGTCCCTATGCTTAATCATGTTTTCATTTTCGGTCCCCAGGTTTGAAAAATTACAAGATCGGTTCAAAGGTTTGTCAAAACGTAACACAAAAGGTCCCTGACGTGGATGGTGGTTATCTTTTCCATTAAGTCCTAGTAAAATTACTAAAATACCCTTAACTATTAAAAAATCAATATATTAACCCCATTATTATACCAAACCACCACCACCATCCTACCAGACCACCGCCACCGCCCCCCACCGCCGCCGCCACCCCCACAGCCGCCCTCCCTACTGCTGCCCACCACCTCAGCCCAACTCTTTCTCTCTCCCTCACCCAGATTGTTGGAATCGAAATTCTTTGCTCTACCTTCAGAACGAGTAAAGAAAAGAGGCATTTGGAATGAGCTCCTTCTTTCTTACACAGCATAGATTAGGATTCAATAAAGGAAAAAAACTTGCTAAGCTTGGATGCAGCATATACGATAGATTTAATAAAATGAATAGAGCAGTTGCAATGCAGTCCCTTCCCCTCTATTCATCTTCATCTTCAACTCTTCACTACAACCCATCACCATAACCTACCATCATAATTTCTTACTCACCGGAGCACCACAAAAGCATCATATGGTAGATTGTGGTAACAAAAGCAGCACCCATCACCATCATTGCATCCCTAACCTTGATTGGATTCAAGGTGGCGACCCCTGGTGATGGAGACGGTGGTTGCAGTCTGGTGGTGGTGGGGATTGTGGTGGAGTTGGAGATGGTGGTTGCAACCTATGGTGATAGGGATGGTGATGGCGTTCTGATGGTGTTGGGGATGGTGGTTGTGGTTGTGGGTATGGTGGTGGCGCTCTGGTGGTGGAGATGGTGGTGGCGCTCTGGTGGTGGGGATGGTGGTGGTGTTCTGGTGGTGTTGGAGATGGTGGTGGTAGACCGTGGTGATCAGAGTTATAAGTTTTCGCAAAGGGTATTTTATTCATTTTTTAAAAATTAATGGAAAAAGATAACGATCATCCACGTCAGGGACCTTTTGTGTTACATTTTAATAAACCTTTGGACCGACCTTGTAATATTTCAAACCTGATGACCAAAAGTAAAAACAGACCCAAATGCAGAGACCTTTTATGTAATTAACTCTACTTTTTTCATATTCCCTACTCAATATTCATCTGCTCTCAATTTCTAAACATTCCACATTGACCATCTATCTAAATAGGGGTGTCAATCATGTGAGGTTGACGGGTTGACGTGTCAGAATATCGAACCTGAACCTGGACCTAACCTATATTCTTATTCGGGTCATAAACTTCAACCCAAACGTGAACCTATATAAAGTTATGTAACCCGGACCTGACCCGTTTGACCTATTTTTCTAAAAAGGTCAAAATAATCAGTGGTAATTTAATATCAAAATACTACATAAAAATTACATATATAAGTATATAACGAGACCTCACATGTATACGTTTTCAGTGAATAATATTTTTTCTTACAAACTTTAAAATGAATTTCAAAACTTACGTTTTATATTACAAGACCTATAATAATTATTTAAAGTATATATACTTAAAAAGGGTTAACAGGTCAACTCGTTTTCAAGCGGGTCAACCCAAACCCGACCTGTTTTTTTAACGGGTTAACCCGAACCCAACCTGTTTATTAAATAGGTTGTATTTCCCAACCCAAAACCTCTTTTTCTTTGTGTCGGGTTCGGGTTTGTGTTAGGAATTGACACCCCTACGTCTAAACACATTCCTCCCCTTCAATCTAAAGGAAGCAGCTATTGTTTTCACTGTTCGACTTGAATGGTGCGAACCGATTCAACCCATCGCAATCAAAACCACCCACTCCATTCATTACCTAGTTAAACCATCGAGCTAAACCGACACAGGATCCAATTCCCGATCAAACCTGCCCGTTTTCAAAACCATGCCTTAAATACTTGCCATCATATTTTTTTTTGAACGGAAAATGTGCGACCCTGGTTTGGAGAATATGAGTTATTTTAATCAGGCCCACCTATTCGTTTCCCAGAAGAGACCGCACCCCCAACCCCCTTAGGATGAAACCCATTGTTGAGAAAATCTACTGACTTAACTCTAAACATTTTGCTTAGAGTGAGACTTGAACCCATGATCTTCCAATATTTACTTGCCATCTTAACTGAGGGGAAATAAATGTCTTTAGCTTTGACCTAATTTCCATATTGGGAGGAAACAAATTAAGAACACGCCACTCGCCCCCTTTTTATATCCTTAAGCAAATTTCCATTATTGAAAAGCCTAACCAAAGCCTAATACTAATGAAATATCTTTAGAAAACTTAGGTTCTAAAATTTTGAAGGGCTCAAACCCTAACTTTACCGTTTTGGCTCATTGGGCCTGGCCTGCCGGCCTTGATATTCGAGTATGATTTCTTATGTTTTCACAACATGCACGCTTTTGGAAACATTTGGCGTGCAAGAATGTATGTTGGTCTCAATATAACAAAGAACCATTAGTCTTAGAACTAAACATGTCCGAAATGGTTTTGTATAGTTTTCCATGGGTTTAGAAGATGCGTGAGTTGGGAACCCTATGGTGTACATAACTTATACATGACAGGACTATTTGTGTACTAATCACCAAATGCTCTACCCACTCTCTCCACAGCACACGATGACGCCTAACCTTGTTAAATAAAATCAAAAGTAAACTTCATTTTTGCTCTTTGTAGTTTTGTTCTAATTTTGGTATTCCTCCAATGGGTTTCAAGAGATTTGTAACCACCAAAGGCGATGCTTGGATGGGATTTGTTGGAGATGGAAATGGCGAGTGGTGGTAATCAATAAAGGAGGCAGTGACGTTTGATGGGTTTGTGCTTGATGGACGTCGGAAATGAAGTTGCGGAGGTATTAATGGTCGTTGTAGATAAAGGCCTGGTGGTTTTGGAGTGATGACAGTGCTTGATGATGTTTAGAGGGTTAGATCATGTTTTATGATGATTAGATGATAATGATTAGGGGTGTTAAAAAATATCTGAATCCGAAACCGTATCCAAAAATCCGAAATTCGGATATCCGAATATCCGAAAATTCGGATATCCGAGGATTCGAATAGTGATTTTGAGAATTTTCGGATATTTCGGATATTTTAATAAAAAACTTCGAATATCCGAAAAAAATTTCAATAAAAACTATTATATTTTTATAAAATTTATTAAATAATACAAAATTTTTTGAATTCGGATATCCGAAGAATCCGAATCCGAAATTTCGGATATCCGAAATTTCGAATTTAGATTTGGATAGTAAACTTCACTATCTGAAATTTTCGAATATCGGAATTTCGGATATTCGAATTTGAACACCCCAAATGATGACGGTGATAGGCAGTGGTAAGGTAGATGGAGGTGGGAAGGTAAGTAGAGAAGGGAGATAGTAGGGGAGAGATATTACACAACTAGTACATTAATTTCAGTGTATTACGTAATTAACCCTTACATGTCAAATGTACTAAAAATGCTTCCATTGAATAGAAGGCATTATCGATGTTAATAACGTGAAGTTAATTGAGACAAATATTCTTACTTTAATTAAAAGATAATTAGAGAAAACACAACACAATATCATATTTTTTCTTATCAAAATTTCTCACTTTTTTCTTCTACTAAATAATCACATTAATTTCTAATATATTATATAATTTTTTTATTAAAATAGTTTTTTAATAAATTAAGAAATAGATCTGTTATTTCTAAAAAAATAAATTCTATAAAATAAGAAATTTTTCTAAAATTTCAAACCTTTTTAAACCTAAGAAATATTTTAAAATTGATGTTTTTAAAAATAAAAATTTTAAGATGAAAGTTATAATAAGAAGGATTTTAAAAAATGATATTTTTCGAAAACGTTTGTTTTAATAAGAAAGATTATTAATAATTACTTTTTATCTATAACATCATTTTATAATTAATATAATTTTATTATATTAATATTTTTTTAATTCAACTAGTGTGATATACATGTTTACTAAAACTAGTTACATAGCATAAAGAGTAAAATCAAGATATTTAAACATATTTCTACTCTAATAAAAAGTAACTAAGATGGACATGTGGCATCACCACATTCTTCATCATCAAAAATTTTTTGTTTTTCTTTCATATTAAATAATTACATTAATTATTAATAATATTATTTAATTTTTTTTGAGAGTATAATATTTTTAATAAAAATTAAAAAAGAGATCTTTTAAGAAATGCTAGTTCTAAAGAAATAATTTAAATAAAATAAGAAATTTTTCAAGAGTATCAAACTTCTTTAAAAATACAAAATATTATAAAATTAGTGATTTTAAATAAGTAAAATTTTTATAAACCAAAAATAATTAAATTTGGGAGTTATAGTAAGATGATTTTAAAAAATTACATTTTCTTAAAAAGGTTTATTTTGAAACAACGTGTTTATTATTTTTTTGTCATAAAAAAATTAAAAAGTCAATATCATTTTTTATTATTTATAAGTATTTACTCATACGTAATTCCAATAATATCTTATCTTATAATATCGTCTTATAATTAATAAACTTTAATTCTAGAAATTATTTTATTCATTAAACTCGTTTAATACACTAGTTACTCAAACTAGTCTGAAATAAAACGTTATTTAGCGTGGGAGGGGCGCCTCACCGTGAGGGCGCGAGGGCCTCCCACGCCAGATTTTTTTGTGTGGCACGGCATTGCCACACCGTTGCTTCTTCCCCTATTTTTTACCGTTGCAAAGAGCCATTAGGCTCCCCAAGCCTCCAGCCCCACCGCCTCTGCCACCTGCCTCCACCATTAAGTTCTTCGAACATCCTCTCGCCACCACCAAATAGAGTAATTAAAAAAAATGTGGCATGGAGTGCCATGAATGCCCCCTTCAAATGGTATAATGTGATATGAAATGACATGACAAAATATTATTGATGGATATGTGATGGTGTGTGATGTGTATGGTGTGAGCACTCCTCCCACCCTTAGAATATAAGATAATAAGAGCATTCACAACCCGTTCCACATTTTTATGTGACTGAGTACCCTATAATATAGTGGATGATTGTGAGTGGTTGTGACTGAATGAGAGATAAAATTTATGGGGTTGTAACATGTTTTCCTAAATATCGAAAAACACGGTACAATTCTCATAATTTTTCTAATATTTTGAAAGTAGTTGTGAGTGGATGAGAGAGAAAACGTAATGATAAAGGTACGAAAAAAATATTATTTGATTGAAAATAAGAGAGAAAAAATAATGATTTTTAATCTCATCCACATACTTACACTAAAAGCAAACCTTTTTTACTCTCTCTTTTAATTAAATAATATTTTTTTTTTATATTTTATCATTATCTTTTCACTCTACTTCACTCACAACCACTTATAAACATATTAAAAAATTTATAGGGATTGTATCGTGTTTTCCCAAATATAAAAAATCACGATACAATCCCTATAAATTTTCTCTCTCCTTCAATCACAACCACTTACAATCATTTTATATAATATAAAACACACACTCACATCAAAATAAAAAACGTAAAACCAAAACAAAAACAAAGCTTCCTGCTTAAATCCATTTCTAAGATAAAAACTTAAATTTGGTGACGCAGTCATTGGGATAAGATTGCGTAATGCAGTTACCTGTTGGATTCTTTGTACCCATGAAAATCTAAGCAAAGCTATTCGTCGGAATATGTTTTTCTTGCTTCAACGGTACTTCTGCTGTCATTCTTCTCAGAGGCAAAACATCGAACACTTGGTACGCATCACACCTCCAAGTGATGATATTACCTTTCGCGAAGCTTGGTACACTTGCTCTCAAAACAATCTGCAAACCAATCGCTAAACGAATCAAGAAAGAGGCTGGTCGTCATCCTCAGTTCCGTCACTCCATTATCAATTTTGCACAGGTAATGTTCTTTATTACTTAATCCACATGTTCTTCGATTGCAGTCGAATTGTAAATCGAATTTGATTCAAGATGTGTGTTAGTATTTGTTGGAAATATTAGCAAATTAGATCATTTTTGCACGAATTTTACGAATTTTGTATTGGGAAGTGGGATTTAGTTGTTGGTCGATTGGGGTGCTGCAACTTTAACTAACTTCTTGAGAATTTAGATGTTGGTGTGGGATTGATCTTGCACCTTGTGGTTTGATAAAATAGGGGTTTTTTAGGACACCCATTTTGTTTAATTGCTTTAAGGTGCCTGCTTTATTAGTGGAATTGGAGTTCTGAACATATTTCGGATATGTATGATCCTGCTAATGATTGAAGGAGAAGTGGTGGCATTGTGTTAACAGGGTTAAGCTAGTTTCTTTAAGTTAGTTTGATTACTTTATAAGTCATATAATTCAGTTTTGGGTTACAGTTAGATGAAGATCCAGTAGAGTAAGATTTGAAGCCAAAGGGACACAAACATCAGCAGTGTAAGTTTGTGTATCTTTTGCTATATGTGGATGATATGTTGATTGTGTGTGAAGATAGAGGCCAGATGGGGTCAAGAATTCTGAAGCAGGTTCTAGAAAGTTATTTTATAGTTTAGGGAGAATCAGGGCTGCACTTCAAGTTGTTTTACCATGTCTCTTTTAGGACTCTCCGAAGACCTAATGAAGGGCCACTCGCCATGAGCAGAGTGCCATATGCCAATGTAGTATCTAGCATCATGTATTTAATGGTATGTGCAAGACCTGACATTGCTTATTGCGTTAGGAGGATGTAAGTTAGATTATGCTATATGTTAAAGATTTTGGGGACATGTATCTGGTATATGGAGAGGAGGATGGTGAAGTGTGTGATGTTATTGGGTATGTTAATGTTGATTTTGCCAAAGGTCGTGATAAAGACATATCTATTGGTCTAGGGGTGCAACGTTTGCTAGAAGTAGTAAGTTTGCAGCATGTAGTTGCCATTTCAACAGCTAAAGCAGAGTATATTGCTATAGCAAAAGCTGTAAAAGTGGTATGTGGCTTAAAGGTCTGCATAGAGTTGTGTGACAACCATCTTGCACGTGTCAACATACAATGAAACATCAAAACAAATTAGTTTGAAGCTTTATTTTCAGCATTGTTTAAAGATCGTTGATTGGGAGAGGATTATTCTCAATATAGTTGGAGATTGTTAGAGTCGGTTATTAGAGAGAATTCTAAGTGTAAAAGGCTTAATTCTCTGGTTGGAGGGCAGTTAATAAAGGTTTCGGGTGCCATACCTGCAACCTAGACCATTAATGAGATTTGTTCTTGTTTCAGGGATTCTCCTGATTGTTATAAAGAAGTTCATTGATTCTTTCATGTTTTATATTGTTTGATTTATATTTTATTACATTTGTATGTTGATTGTGGCAAAATACTATACAGGCTAATCACCGTTTCAGAACAAAGTTGCAAAGGCAAATATATGGTCATGCAATAGATGCTGCTATTCGGCCCCTGAACGAGGAAAAAGCTGTCCAAGCTGCTGCAGATCTTCTCGGAGAACTCTTTGTATTCACTGTAATATTCCCTCAAAAAATCTTTCTTGAATGCATATGCATACATCCACACCCATCTAATTCAAGAATTTAAGACATGTCACAAATTATTACGTTCTTGTTAATATTTTACCAGCTCCCATTGGTAATCTGGGTATTGGTGGGGCCCATGAGTTTTTGGTGACAGGTTCTCATAGTTATAAAATTTATAAATATATAAATAAGTGAAAAAAACCTAGAAAAGGTTTCACATTTGGCACATTGATCTATTTCTATAAGGTTCAGGAGTAATGGCATTTACCAAATTACTTTTTTTTTAACTATACTTTTTTATATAAAATTTAACTTAAATGATTCAAACTATGCAGGTTGCTGGAACTGCTCTGATCTTAGAAGTCCAAAGGAGTTCGAAAGCAGAAGCTAGGAAGGAAGCACTTCGAAAACAAGAACTCGAGGTTGGTTTTATAATCTCTTTTACATAGGATTAATATTTATAAAAATTATCTCGTCTATTATATTGTAGGCTTTGAGACAACGCGATGAAGATCTTGCTAGAGAAATCGAGATGCTCAAATACAAAATTAACGAAATAGAACAAGCTGCGGTAGGACAAGGATTAGGCAGCTTTTTGAATTTTAGAAAGCCTCTTTCATTCGAAGGCGGGAAAAGCAAAGGGATCTAATTACATCAACACTTCAACTGGTTTTGAATTTTTTCGCACTCTTGGTAGTGAAACATAATGGGTCGAGTGACAAGGTAACTCTTAGACTGTAGGCATTTCTATTATATTTCGAGTTCTAGCTTATAGTATTATTTTCTTTTTTATAACATATGCTGGAAAATCATAGTCATGTATTGTATGTCTATGATTCAACCATTAAAAACTAATAATGTATAATTATTCTTTTAAAAGATGATGCATCTTGAAGAACTGAATGTGTTTAACTTTTAAAAATAGTAATTGAGAAGAGCTAATGCTAGGTTTAGGCCGCTTTTTGTGTGTGTGTGTTCGCTATGTTATAGGAATTGCAGCCGATTGAACGATTGAGTTAACAAAGACTTTAAAGAAGTAAAAGGGTTGTAACCAAGTTGAACCAATGTGATCCTTGAATCGGACAAACACCTCATTTCCCTTGACAAAGACCGCACCGAAGTGCCCCTCGTCTGAGTTCCCATGTGTCGAACCAGATGGTTTGGTCGTTTTGATCAAAAATAGAAAGGTGGTTCTTGTGGTAATGCAGAATGTGTCATCAAAACGTTAATTACACCCATTTCTCGCGGTCACATGCGTGTAAGGGTTTTGCCCCCTTTTATAGTTCCACACCTCTATAATTGATTTTGAAATTAATAACCAAAAGAGGTTTGCAAACAACTCATTCCATGTTTCATCTTCAAAGTATGTCATTTCCATGAATTTACAATTACATTATTAGATGATACATTTCTGATTACATGAAGCCGTGAAGGTAGAATAAACAGTACAATAAAGTTAATTAGAAATTATCAAAATCATATATTAGAAATGTAGCTTTTAATTTTTTAATAAATGTCAGCTTTTCAAATGAGTTTAAGATTATTTTTCAGATAATACACATCCTAACAAGTAGGTTTAACCACGTAAGATTATAATGGGTATACCGATACCCATGAACAATCCAGTATACCAAATAAAGTCCACTTGCATGCTTTTATAACATAATATCTTTAAGTATGTCTTTCATTTAATAAACACCTCTAAATTTTGACACAGATTTTTTCAAATTTTAAATTCTATCATCAAGATTTCACTCCACTTGATCACATTTATAATTGTTGTTTATTATATAAGCACATGTGTGATAGAATAAAAATCCACCATATCTTGTAATATTTTCACATCATATTGACATGAAGAATAGGGTAAGAGGGTAAAAAAGTTTGAGCTACTCGTAAACTATTTAAAATCGACTCGTTAAGGGTTTGTGTCAAGTCGAGTTTAAACAAACTCGATAGTTGAAAAGCGAGCTCTAGTCCTAACTTCACATACCAAGCTTCACTATACCCAAGAGTAAACAAACCTATTTTATGTAATTTTATTTAATTAATTAAATATGTATTTACATAAAAAAAATACTATTATTTAGAAATTTGATCAAAATAGTTAAAGCATATCTATTATATTATATATAACATCTTACTTCTAAATATATCTAAAGACAATATATATAGATCAAAAGGTTAAACATTTATAACAAATGAGCGGAACCCATTCCCGATTCATTAATTGAAATTGAGCTTTAGATATGAAACTCTAAACCACCTAAGCTGCAACTCTTTATAATTAAACGATCCAAGCTTGAATTTAGACGAGATCGTATTAGGTTCAGCTTGTTTCGCTCGATTCCGCTTATATGTTACTTCATTCCGTTCATAATCGTTATTGTGAGTGAAATTAAGTGTGAATTAATCGTAAATCTTTGATAATTATGTTACTAGGACTGTTATCATTAACAAAAGTGAAAATGAAAAGTGTTACCGGATAAATTAATCAATATGAATTATTATTGACAAATACGTAATAATTTGGATTATTAAAATCCAATTTGCTATAAAATAATCATTTGAAACATTCATGATATTACAATAACTTAGGGGTTGTTTGGTGGCATCTGAATCAGACTCTTAATGGTTCAAATGTCTGAATGGTTCAGCACTTAGTGGTTCAGACTATTTGTTTCGCGAGCAAATATCTGAACGGTTCAAACATTTGGCTCTGAATGGTTAAGCATTATATTAATGCTGAATGGTTAAGAGATCTAATGTTGAATGGTTGAAACCTCTTATCTGAATTGGTTAGACATTTGTTTTTGAATAGTTATGCGATATAGTAGCTCTTAATGATTCAGACCTCTTAATGATTCAGCACATAATGGTTCAGACCTGTTATTGGTTTAGCAATTAATCATTTAAAAATTGACAAACAACGCCTAACCTTTGATGGCAAATAGGTAAGTCGATTTGGCCACTCATGATATTACCTATTAACTTTTTCACGTTCTAAATTATTGTGACTAATCCCTATTGTTTCTATATTCAATTTAATAATTATAATTATTATTATTATTAAATAAATTTTTATTATTTAATTTATTTGATTCAAAGAAATTTGGAATATTATATGGTATGAAATTCAAACTTTCAGATCGAATTCAATTAGAAACGGGTACCATAGTTAGCTTTAAAATAAAATATTATGTTAACGCTTTATTTATAGATGATACACAATTCAATTTATAATAAATCTATAATTTTTTTTAAAGTAAATAAAAACATTTATGAAAAAAATCAGTCTATTCTATACTTTCAGACTAATAAGTTACATGAAATGTTAATTTGAACTTGCTCGAGCTACTCAGCTAACTCTGCTACTTTCAAAGGAAACCCAAATTTGAAAAGAAAAATTAACATCTTGCTTGAATGATCAAACAATTTTTTCATGAGCACTCTTAATATTAGCACGTCTAGTAAAAAATATTTAAATTTATTCTAGAGTTCAAATAAATAAAAACTATTGGATATTAGAAAGAAAAAATTATTACTATAATTAATATAAAAGTTTATTATTATCATTAGGCGACTTGGATTTTTATAATTCAAAGTATTACTCTCTGGCAGATAATAATCCATACTATTGATTTGGCCAGTAACAATCCCAACTTTTATTTTTGTTACAAACAACAATCTCAGTAATATAATTATTAAAAATTTACGATTGATTTGCACTCGATTTTGTTCACAATAATGATTATGAACAAAACGAAAAAATATACAAGCTAAATCAAGCTTAAAACAAATACAAATCAAGTGTGAATGTAAGACAATTATGCTACTAGGACTGTTATTGGTAATAAAAATAAAAATTAAAATTATTACTAGTCAAATCAATAGTATGTATTATTAACGGGCAATAAATAATAGATTGGATTATTAAAATCCAATTTGCTTTATCATTATCATAATAATTGACAATAAAAACAAAAAACAAAAAACAAAAAACAAAAAGGTCTTAGTTGTATTTACTTGAGACTTAAGAGAGAAAGTATAACAAGTAAAAATAAAATAGAGCCAGTAAACATCTTAATTAAGTCTATAACCAGTTGCCCGCACCTGAATCCATATTCTCCCTCTGATGCCTCATTTCTGACTCTGAAATATTTCCCCAAATTTTCCCCCTTTCATTTTATTCAAGTTTCAGTTATAATACGCGACTATGGTACAGTGATGATGAAGCTGTAAGTACGTTGTAAATTGTAAGCATTTGAATGCACATTCATATCAGTTTGAACCCATCAACCAAAAACTGATCAGAACGCACTAGAACAAAAACGCAGTTATGTTCCTCCTAATATAATCATGTTTTAGAAGGAAAAAAACGATTATATAACACTTAGCAGGCTCTATAATGTACTAGGATCCGGTTTTAAGATCATGATCGTGCGTATACAACAGGTAAAAATTAAAAGCTACAAGGGCACCAACAATATCACAAGTAAAAGCCTGATACATTGTTTTACAACATATGGATGACTCCTTATTTGAAAGAGAAGTTACAGAAAACAAGTCGTTAAGCGCCATTTGTATAGTCTTAAACCGAAGACCATGCATTTGCATCAACCCAATTGAAAGCGATCGGTGCCAAGAAAGCATCAGGGATTCCAAAAGAAGACACCAAAGAGAGTGCATGTGGTCTTAGTTCACTGCACAGTTTCAGAACCTCTTTTCTAACAACTGCACCATTGTCGGTTGATAAGTAGCCGTATCGAAGAAACGATGCGTCTTCTTCCAGCACAATTGTGGTGTACATTGATCTCATTAAAGCTAATACACTCTGCAATGATATTCATAAATTTTGACATTTATTTTTCTCTAAAAGATGAACTTTAAATGAGTAAATTACACGGATAGTCCTGTGATAAGTCCATATTACGGGTTTGGAACTCAGTAGTGACATGGTTGGTACTTTTTAATAACTGACGTTAAAACATCCGTCCCACAGGGACCATTCGTGTAGTTTACACTTTAAACATAAAGGATACAGAAGGTTTACCTTCAAAGGACCTGCTGGTACGGTTGCTTCAACATCAAGGTATGTTTGCAGAACTAAACGGTCTGAGAAGGCTCTTCCCAAATCCTCAGCAGTTTGATAGGCCTGACAGTACAAAAAATCAAAAACAGGATCAGCACAGATAACTTCTATACAAAAACCGAACATCATTAAAAAAAAATTAGTAACGAGGATTCACCACTGTGAATATATGCTCTTTGCTTTCTCCCTGAGCTTGGCGTTGTGAGACTTCTGTAACAAAACGATGCAATAGATCTCTCTCTCGAAGGCAGAAGATGTCCGTCTGTAACCAAAAAAAACATTTTTAAATCTTCCAAAACAGGCATTAATAATAAAAATATATATATATGCATCCGCTGGTTAGCATGGTATTGGTGGGCCCCGTGAGATGGTGACGGGTACTAACGATTATCAAGAAACATAACTAATAAATAAAAAATCAAAAGTATACAAAATTATTTTTGACTGTTACCTGAAATTGAGTAGTTCTAAGGGTAGAGCTTGTGAGATGAGTAGGGATAACCGGGGCAGGTTTATTCAAGTGTTCTAGTCCCAAACCTCTAATCGGTTTGTTCCTTTTCTTGGCTGCCAAAAACTCAGCCAGGAGTGCCTTACTAATCTGAGTTCACATATGTAAATTATGGTTAATTAATCCTTGAAGTTGTCAAAGATAATTAAAAAATAAATACATTTTAATAGCGGTTTTCAACTATATTACCTGTTGCATCAAAACATTGTTGTCACCTTCAAAAGTCAATTGCACGTCATACTCGCTTTTCAAATGACCAACATGATTTTCAGTCTTTAGACCTTGCCCGCCACAAGCTTCTCGACATTCCTGACACAAACTCAGCAAACCACAAGTCAGGAAATAATAATAATTTTAAAGATCAGTAATCAATATTTTTATGAGGAATTACTACCTGAAGAGTTCGCATGCAATGCCAGGTTAAAACAGCCTTGAGCGCACTAGATACGACGTGAACGGTTTTTATTGATTCTGGCGTCCTCTTCACATATATCATTTTCAAATAGTTGGAAGCGAAACTCAGAGCATATCTGCCAAACAAGAAATACAAGGTCAATATTATAGGGGTGTCAATCTTGTTGGAAGGTTGAATCGATGAACCCAAGCACAACACATATAGTTATTCACGTCAAAGCCATCAACCCTAACAAGGACACACTTAAAAATCATGGAACCCGAACAAGACCTCTGACGTGGTGGTGATCAATTTTTAACCGTAACATGCTTTGGGTCGTTGTAAGAATGGCCACCCCTACGGCCCTACTTACTAAGTGTTCTGAATAAACTTACCCAAAAAAAAAAAAAAAAAAAAAAAAAAAAAAAAAAAAAAAAAAAAAAAAAAAAACCTTTTAAAGAAAATAAACATATTTTCATATGAGTTTTTTATCAGAAAACATATTTATTAGGTACTTACGTCTTTGCAAGAAGAGGTAGCAATCGCCTTTGATGGCTGGGATAATCAAGGAGAAGAACTTCGGGTTCATTTGGTCTAATTGAAAAGGCCCGCCTTGATAAAGAATACCTTATTGCAATAGCTAAACCAATCTGAATGGAATAAACAGCAGAAATAGTGATAATAATTAAAATCAATGTAAACTTAATAAACACATGACAAATATATAGATTTTAGTACCTTTGCCGTGTTCATTGCGCTTGCAGCAATCGTTACACGACCAGATGTCAGAGGGGCCAAGAAGGCTGCAAATCTCTGTAATCAAGTATCAAACATGAATAAAAGTTAAACACCTTATTTTGTTTAGTTTTCCAAGTGAATAGATATCAAGTTCAGTATCAATGCACTAACCTGATCTGGGTCTTTTATTGCACTCAGATACTGCCCATCAGGTGACACGTCAGCAACTGAATTCAACAAATTCTCTCTAGGTATCCGAACATTATCAAACCTGAAACACATGTAGGCCCGGGTTTAATACTAAGCCTGGCAAATTGGGTGGGTCGGTTCGAGTCAGGAATCAAAACAGGCAGATTAACTTTGTGTGGATGTCATAAAAATAATATATATACACTACACATGGACTTCGATTCATACCAGATTCGACCATTATCAACGCCATTCAAGCCAATTTTATGACCACAATCAGCGATACGAATATTTGGACATATGTTTCCATTTTTGTCCCTGATCTGGACTATGAAAGCATGCACTCCTTGATTTACTCCATTAATTTCAAGTTGTGAGAACACAACTGTATGTGTAGCATGCTGAAAACATAAAGCAGAATTACAAAAGCAAAAAAAATTATAACTTCAAATGTAATATTATCCGAAATGGAAATTGGAATTATGTCTTACATTAGCTGCACCTCCAATCCAATACTTCTGAGCAGATTCACAAGGAGTGTTGATGACAAATTCACCAGTGCTTGCATCATATCTAGTGATTGTTTCAATGCCTCTGACCTGAAAATTAACTCAAGAAGCAACATATTAGGGGCTTACGGCTGTGTGACACCAAAACATTGAGAACTGACAAGCATAAACCGAATAATTAAAGAACCTTTACATACATTACTTCCATGTCCTAACTCGGTCATTGCAAAGCAACCCTTGACTTCATAAGTCTCGGTTGGCTTGAACCATTTATCATGATGACGTTTGGTGCCCATGAAACGGATCGCACCACCCCTGAAGTTATGATAAATGGTTAAGTACATTTAACAATAATAATTACTAGCATTCAGATGTTAACGAGTAGTTATGATGTTGGCTTGCAGAAGTAATCATCTTGTCTTATCTTATCTTATCATGTCAAGGGATTAAATCCACAACACAGAACAATCAAACACCATAATTATATAGTTAATTCAAAACTTCTTTTCTGTTTTATCTTCAATGATCAAGATTAACTTTGCGAAAATGAATTTCAGTATATACATAATTGAGTTCCCTTTTACAAAAAAAATATAATTTTACTTGAATTAGGGGTGGCAACTCATGACAAGACCCAAAACATGACATGAAAATAATCATGTTTTGGGTCAGGTTGATTTGTTTAACCTATTTAATTAAATAGACAGTTTTTGGGTAGCCTTGTGACAACCCTCTTAATATCAAGAAAATGATAATAATCATTATGATAAATATACTTTATGAGGCCAACCCTTTTACTACCTGTTTTACCAGTTTATTACAACTAGCGTTCAACCTGCCAACCCGTTTATGATCCAGTTTAACCCGTTTACAATAAGCCAACCCATTTGACTAGTTTAGACAAATGGGTTACACCGATTGTGTCCCTATCACGATTTTAAGTGTGACAAGGTTAGAGTTGATCTCTTTGGCACTAATGAATAGGTCATGTTTCATAATTCAACCATTCAAAGACTAATAAATACACCCCAACAAACATAATTGCCACCCCTAACTTGAATACAACACTTCAATTTTAACTTATGAGAATTATTGAGGCAACATAATCCTGTATGAACAATCTATCAGTTTACTTATTATACATTAACACATGAACAGATTTGATGATCTGATTAAGCATCAAACATAGAATTTAGTCCCAATTTTGTAAACAATCAACTAAATTCAAACAATATTCAAAGAAATCACAAGGGTTTTAGCCATACCACAAGAAGAAATGAACACCAAGCTTGATCCCAAGAGAATGATCATAAACACTAACAGATTCAGCAAGAGCAAATCTCCACAAATCCCCTTCATACCCCTTCTTCTCAAACCACCCATCAAACGCCCCTTGTTCCCTCAAATAATCAATTCTCCTCATCGTCATCTCCCTCTGCTGCTCCGTCGACTGATTATAATCAGGCGCAATGAACACTTTCCCCCCTCTTTCCCGAGGGCAGAACAGATTACTCTGCATCATCAAATTAAACACGTAGTCTATATCCCCGATGTTCTGACCGTCTAGAAGCTTCCGGAGGGACTTCGTGTCGAAATCCGACGGTGGTTCGGTGAGCTCCGGCGGGGTGTAGCTGACGCATGGGGCGGTGTGGAGGAGATCGGTGGCGGTGGTCTGGCTGTGGAGATGACGGGTGAGAACTTGAGTTCTGAAATTCACTCGATCCATTGATGATGAAGATGGTGAAGATGATGATGAAGATGAAGATGGTGACGATTGATTTGAGATAATTAGTAGTTATATCATGGGTTTGTGTAATGAAGACGAATAGTGGGTAGTTGCGTATGGGCGTTACAGAGATGGGGGTTGAAAATGGGCATTCATATGGAGATTATTATTTTGACGGATTGCTAAATATAAGTTATTTATTGCACTTTTGACTCTAGCTATGTAGCACAAGCATTAAAGGGAGGACCCTATATTATGTAAATTGTTGGGGGAACTCTAATCAAATCTCTTAGCCTGTCGTTATATTATGTTTGTCATGAGTCTAGCGTGTTTCGTTTACGATGAGAACGTGTGACTTTCGGCGTCTTGGGTAGGAGGCAGACTTGCACTGATCGATTAGCGTGACCGGTAAACACATCATTTAGTTATTGTAATTTTAAATTTGTATTTTTTAGTGGGATATTAAGATGGTAAGATGGATCCCTTTACTCAAGAAATGGACGGTTCAAATACTATATTATATAAATAATTATACAATTAGATTATTGACTCGATTTTAATACTATGTAAAACATCTTTTTAGTCTTCATCATCATACAAAAGTTAATAATTAGTATATATATGATTTACTATTTATAATATTATAACTAAATACTATTTAAATTAAATATTATTTTATTTAAATAGTTAAGTATATAAATACTAAATATTTACATAACAATAATAATAATACTATTAATAATAATAATCTTATTTATAACAATTTATATTAAGATTTAAATTTACATTTAATATTTACATGTTTAAATTTACTTATGACATGTAAATATAGGGTGGTCAAAGGTTCAAGTCTCACTTTGAGCAAAATGCTCAGAGTTGAGCTAGGATACTTTTCCGGTAATAGATTTTCTCCTAAGGAGGTTGGATGTGTGATCTCGGCTAAAAAATAAAAAGGTGGACCAAATTAAGATAACACATGTCCTTCGAAACAAGGTCGTACGTTTGCCGTAAAAAACATCTTAAGAGGATAAACTTTTCGTTTTAGTCATATTTTAAGGCACTTAAACATTTAATGCCTTTGCAAACTTTTTTATAATACTAAAATTATTTTCTAACCATGGTGTACAAGTAATCTAAGATATTAAGTCTTCATTGATTAGTTTAATCAATTTTATTAATAAATTTTAATCAATTTTATTAATATTGACAACAATGATTTAGAAATTATCATGTAAGTATTATTTATATATAATATTATTTGAATTTATATAAATTAGTATTAATAAAAATTTTAACAATTTTATATAAATGTAAAAACATTTTTAAAAAATATCCCAAATATTAAGAAATCTTTTTATGACTTATACATTTTAAAAAATATATTAATAAATCCCAAACATCAATAAATTTTTTGATGACCACTCTCGTGTTTTAAATATAAAATCATTAAAATTATGTTCTTAATAGCAATTTCCTATGTTCTTCTTATGTTCTCAGCAGGCAGATATGATGAAATATATATTTGTTTCGAGAGACATAAGAATATATATAAAAAGATTGTTTACTCATGATAGGTGAAGAAAAAAAAGAAATTGTTTAGCCGGTGAGTGTAGCAAAAAAGACTTGACGTTAACACGCGGGTCTAACTACTAAGTTATTTTTAATGTGTGAGTGTGCGAATATAAACCTAAAAGATCTCAAACTCAAAGCGTCACCTCCATGTAAAATCGGAGTTAACTATACAAATCAAGTTACGAATTTACATGTTACATAGTCAACCACCAGGAAAATGCGAATTCAAATTATATATGTTATATAAGCATATAGTTGTTTTCTTAAGTAACTCAAACAGGATAAAAATTTATATGCTTTCTTTCTAATTCGATTGTTGTAGTTAACTCAAATTTAAAATTTGATTTAAATTGCTTTTCTCTAAGACTATGTGTTATATCATAGTGAATATGAGCAAAAAGTATAGCCAATAGACATTAAGTAGCAGTGCATATGATAAAAGTCACACTCACTAATCGAAGGGTAATGAGAAAGTTTTGATTGAATAAAAAAATAAACAGTTGGAAGTAATAGAACCAATGTTCATGGGTATGGTATGCCACGGATGGTCACACCTCTTGAGCAAGGGCGGACTTTCAAAGGAGGCAGGGGTAGCCCAAGCTGAACTCCTCATGAACTTTTGTTTCGTAGTGCAAAAAACATTTGTTTCAACCATTGTATGTATCATGATACCTCTGAGAAAAAATTAGAATACTTTTCAAATTTAAAAAAAACTAAATTAATATAAGATTAAAAGACCAAATAAAATGAAGATTAACTTGTATAAAGTATTCTTTTATTTTTTTTAAAAAAATTTTCACTTTTGAATTTAAATACTAGGGTTTATGAAATTATATGCAGTTGTGCAAATTATAATTATTTATCACAAGATAGATGAAATTAGACTTTAGATTAAGATTTAGTTTGTAATTTTAGTTGTTAATTGTTATTGTGTATTTGCTTACATTTTATTTATCAAAAAATAGGGATTTGAAATTTAAAATATGAACAGAGGCGAACCTAGTGCTTATACGACCCCTAAGAAATTTGAGACCAACCCAGTTATTATAAACGACCTCATAAAATAAATAACATATGTAAAACAATAGTTTGGATGACTAAGTCGTTTAATGTTATTAGCTGATTATTTGATAGATTAATTATTAAATTATTAATTGGTAGATTGCTAGATTAGATTATTTGGTTGATTAGTTGATTATCTACTTGAATATTTGATTATTTGAATGTTATTATGACTATTAGATAAGAGAGCCGACCCAATGAACTTTAATATATTAAGTAAAATTTATATAAAAAAAAGTTTATTTCGAGAGGACTCGATGTGTGAAACTCTTACTTCAACTCGTTTATTAAATGGTAAATAGTATTAGCTCCAGTTGGAGCTTGTTTAAGCTCCGTTTGATCCAAAATTTTGATGAGCCAGTCTTGAGTAACTCACGATTTCGCTTGTCAATTTACACCTCTAGTGTTGAATGTTATTTGTCTTAATTTGATTTTTTGTCTTGTTGTTGTGTGATCTGGACCGACCCGAATTGGACTGTAGCAAAAAGATTTAATAATTAGAGATTGAGAACCGACCCTTAAAACTTTCCGATCCCTTGAAAAAAATTTCCGGGCACACCACTGAAGATGAAACCACATTCTAAATAATTTATTATTGATTTATTGACAAAAAAGTTTTCATTATTGAATTAACGTACCAAATTTTTTTTCATTATTAAATAAATCTACCACAATTTTTTTAGAATACCCCTGTTCTTAAGTGTAGTGTTTTATGTTCCACACTCCTACCCTATGATTCACACCTACTCTCACAAGAGTATAAGTTGCGGCCTACACTCACAAGAGTACACCAATGGTTTTTAGCCCGTGTAGTTAAGGTGAGATACCGAAAACATGTAAATATGAATGGTATTAAGTTTAAGTTTCATTTTAAGCAAAAATACTCCGGTTAAATTAATAGGTTTTTCTAATTATAAGTTTTCTTCTAAAAGGATTAATGATACAGCCCCAACTAAAAAAACAGATTAGTGGATCTGATTAAGTAAATAATATCAGTTCAAATAAATTCATTTCAAAAGAATCACAATTTATTAACACCCCGGTCATGGCTTTCGCCATCCTTCATTCTTGAAATGTGTGCAATCAATATACTAGTTGCATTTACTATATAAATTTAAAATACGATTCCCCACTTCCCCGTTTATTTTAAGAATTTGTGTTTATTAGAACCGGAGTGATGTTTGAATAATATAATAACAAATCCTAATAAATTGTTATTTAAATGCATTCACAGCTCGTTTTTTATACATATGTGAGTAGTTGTCTTATATTATAAGGATGGTTGTTAGTTATTGTAAGTGAAAAATGTAAAAAATTTATAAAAACACGGTACAACCTTCATAAATTTTTTAATATTTTTAAAAGTGGTTGTGAGTAGACAAAATAAAAAATGTATGAAAAATATTATTTAATTGAAAATAAAATAAAAAAATAATAATAATTAATATAATTAGAAGAATGAGTATGAGAGATGGATTGTAAATACTCCAAGTCATTCTTAAATGTTAGGATAAAATATGCCCACATAGTTTCTTTCATAGTTTATCCCCCCCATCTTGGGTCTCGGATCGAATAGCCCATCCATTAGTCACGGGAGTTGGTGGTTTAGGTTTTTAAAAGCATTCGTTACATGAATGCTTAAATTCTTCGACCAATGCTCTGATGTCAACTTGTAATACTCACGTGTTTATAATAACATTTTAAGATCATTATTGTATAACTGGTGCTTTTCCCGCGCTAAACGGCAGGAGTTTAGTTGTTTTCTCATGTCTTACGTGACGTGACTTTGTTCGTTGTCGGCTCGGCTCATCAGAATCCACAAAACCAAATACCAATACCGGTGTCGATAATACCAATACTGACAACATTTGATTAGCTTACCTTTCTTGTCAAACGTTTGTGGCAAATGTATGGCATCTTGAAAACTCTTGTGGCAAAAATGTGTGAAATGTTGAAAGTTTGTGGCAATTGTCAAAGTTTCATTTACAAAAGATGGTCCCAACTTGCTGTTTACAAAATGTATTAACCAGCTTTCTATACATACTAATAAGTTTATTACTTAGAAACTTTGATTAAGAGTGAGGTTTATGGATGGCAAAAAACATATATAAGTTTCAAAACTTACTCCAAACACTCGAAAATTAAGATCATTAGGCCTATAAAGGGAACATTTATAAGTTTTGACATGTTTAATAATCCTCTTCGATTACATCAACAATTGTCGTATTGCTAAATGAATTTGTGACATCAATAACTTGCTAGCATCTTGATTTGAAGGCAATAGTGGAATTAAGTTAAACTATCTCTTACCTCATTACTCAATGCATTTGAATTAGTGTGTGCATGAAATCCATACTTATCATGAAAAAGTAATAGAGGATGATTTCTTACTCAAATCAAATACTCGAATTTATGTAAGCAAAATCGATGCCATATGCACTTATGAATCTTTATACTGAGAGAAAAGTCTAATATAAGTATTAGTATACAAAGGGGGAGATTGTTGATATATACGTGGCACTTATGGAATCTATATTTCGATCATGTTAAAAATCTAAGCATACAGGCAATATGATATTCTAAGATACACATATGTTTATCTAACGCGTCTTCCGTTAAATAAGCGAAAAGATTAAAAGTCACGGCACAAGGCTAGGTATTTCAAGAATTATTTCCCTTACGGTTCTAGTGATGACATATTAATATTGTTTTGTCCGTCATTTTTTGTGGTTGTTACAGGTTTTAGTAATAATGGTTCATCTAAAACTCAAACTCTTTCTTAACTATTTTCGAGCATCAATAATAAAGAGAAGAACAAAGAATAAGATTTGTTTCCGAGTTTATTAAAGAAAAAAATAAGATAAAATAAAGAAAGTGAAAAGAAATATAATTTCATTTAGTATTCTAGAGTTCGAAAAAAATAAAAATATATAGGTTTTTTGTGTTCCTAAATTGAGACAAAAAGAAAAATATATAGTTTTACTGTAATTCAAAATGATAAAATGATAAAAGTAGTATGAATTATTACCATAGCAAGTGGATGAACACTTTATCAAACTTGTAGATAAGTTTACTATGCTATTTGTCTACCAAATAGTTTTACTTGTCTAGCAAAATGATTGATCTTTGTAGTATAAATACTACCTCAATATAAAGAAGAAAATGCACCTCTTGTATACACTTTCATAAGTTATACATTTCTCTTCTTCTTGCTTTTGACATTCTCTTTAAAGTTCTTAAGGTTATAATACTAATCTTGTATTAATTATTGTGATATTAAAACACGAGAGCTCTTAAACTCTAATCAAGAAGATCAATAAAGCACAAAGTCATCTATTAATCAAGGTAATGACTTCATTAAATAATAATATATAATATCTTATATTAAGAAGATAACTAAAATAAATAAAGTAAGCATAAATGATATCTTATTATGAACATCTTGATAACCATGTGACTACTAACAAACTAATTTTTATTTATACATCTAACTTTTGATTATGCAACTAACATTTTATTTTATGTCAACTAACTTTTACTTATGCATCTAACCTATTATTTATACGTCTAACTTTTACTTATGCAACTAACATTTACTTATGCATTTAACTTTTACTAAAATCTAGTTATAAAACTAACAATTCCTTTTATGTCAACTAACTTTATACAACTAATATTTTGATTATGTTTATTAACATTTATTTGTACTAACGTCTTATTCTTATCCTAACTTGGCGTTCTTATTCTCACTTGTTTTTATAAACTAAATTTATATTTTTATAACATAATCTTATACTTATCTATTTTATTTAAAATTACTGTCTATATATACACACACGACGGTTATTTAGCCATTATAAACGGTTATATAGCCGTTGTGAACAATTACATAGCCGTTACAAACAGTTATAATTTAAACTATAAATTGACCACTATCAATCTATTTTCGTTTACACTAAACTGATTATCTCTTTTCTTAAGTTTATCCAAGATAATTTTTCAAAGATGATACACCTGGTTTTAGTACGGCAACCATAATGCTCGTTTTAATTCTTATCCCATTGCTGAACTACCACCTGAAGAATTTAAACTTTTCTTATTTTTGTATTTGTTTATAGCTCTACCGCTTATTGTATCGCGATGCTTATTGATATATATGGATTCTAATAATTATCTTACTATTTGCTTAATTCTTGTTTAGCAAACAAAAATGTCAAACATTACGAAAATCGAATTCCCAGCTCTTAATATCAGTGGAGAAAACTATATGCCGTGGACGGCTCGTGTAAAAAGACATCTTAAATCCATGGGTGTCTTAGAAACTATACAAGAGAGAAATGCTTGCTCGGAACAAGACAAAGCGAAAGCTTATGTCTTTTTGCATAAGCATATTGATGAAATGTTACAGTTTGAATATTTAAATTGTGAAGATCCGTACATTTTATGGAAAGATTTAAAAAGCAGATTTGATCACCAAAGGAAAGTTCTACTTTTCGCTGCTAGAGATGAATGGAACAATCTCAGGTTTCAAGATTTCAAAAAGGTAAATGAGTACACCTCTGCTTTGTTCAGAATATGCTCGACCCTCAGATTTTGCGGACAAAATGTTACCGAGGAAAATATGTTGGAGAAAACTTTCTTCACATTTCATGCATCAAATATAAACTTGCAACAATAATATAGGTTGCAAAAGTTTAAAAGATATTCTGATTTACATTCATTTCTCCTCGTAGCAGAAAAAAATAATGAGCATTTGATGAAAAATCATCATGCTCGTCCCACAGGATCATTAGCAATTCTAGAAGTAAATGTTGCTACTAAAAACTCTGGAATAAAGTGGGGACTTGGTGGTGGTCGTGGTTCTTTTGATAAAAGTTACCAATGGTAGCAACCATTCTTTCAAGGGTAATAATAATTACCAAGGTAACCTTTATAGTCGTGGACGTAGTTGTGGCCGTGGATATAGCCGTGGTAGAAATTAAAGAACAATCAATTACCACGCTTCATAAAATAACAATTCTAACCAACACAAAGGGAATGAAGCTGGTAGGTCCGAAAAAACTGACACTTCCTGTTTTAGATGTGGTAGCACAAACCACTGGTCAAAGGCTTGTCGCATAGCTCCACATTTATGTGAACTATATCAAGCCTCTCTTAAAAGGAAATAGATGAAAGTGAACCATGTTGATAATTTTGATAATCTTAACGTTGAGTTGAACACTGCAGACTTTGACATAGAACTCTAAAACACATGTTGCTTGACCATAATAGTTATATGCAACAATTAAGTGTTTTCCTATCTTTAATTATGTATTTTTCTTCATGTAATATTTTCTTATAATTAAATAAAGTTTTTGTTAAAATATAACAATATCATTGTTATTCACTTATTAATTTTCTTTATACTTTCAAGATTAAAATGAACATCACTGGAGCGCAAGATCAAACAAATAAAGCAGATATGTGTATAGCGGATAGTGGAGACATACAGACTATACTTAGATCTAAGAAATATTTTTATGAACTTAAACCAACAAAAGGAGTCGTTAATACAATATCACGCCCTACAGGCCTGATATAAGGAGTGTGAAAAGCTAATTTAGCATTACTAAATGGTACAAATTTTATAATAAAAAATGCTTGATTTTCCCCAAAATCAATAAAAAATCTATTGAGTTTCAAAAACATATATCATAACAGATATAATACTCAGTCAAGGACTGTTGATAATGAAAAATATTTGCATATCATAAGCAAAGATCAAATATTAGAGAAACTACCAATGCTTCAGTCTGGTTTACATTATACACACATTAATGTGCCTCAGGCATATATAGCAGTTATAGAAAAATTTTATGATCCTGAAACACTTAACTTATGGCATGACAGATTAGGTCATTCAGGATCTACAATTATGAGAAGAATAATTGAAAACACTCATGGGCATGCATTGAAATATAAAAAGATCCCACAATTGAATAAAATTCCTTTGTGTACATTTTGTTCTTTTAGAAAATTAATTACAAGGCTTTCGCCTGTGAAAACTGAAAAGGGAATCACCTTTGTTTCTTGAAAGAATTCAAGGAGATATATGTGGGCCAATTCATCCATCATGTGGACCATTTAGATACTTTATGGTTTTGATAGACGCGTCAAGTAGATGGTCTCATGTCTCTTTGTTATCAACTCGTAATGTAGCATTTGTGAAATTTCTTGCACAAATTATCAAATTACGAGCACATTTTCCTGATTATACTATTAAAAAGGTGAGCTTTGATAATGCTGGTGAATTCACATCACATGCTTTTAATGATTATTGCATGTCTGTAGAAATTATTGTTGAACACCCTATTGCTCAAGTACACACACAAAATGGCTTAGCTGAGTCGTTAATTAAACATCTACAACTAATAGCTAGACCATTAATAATGAGGACAAAACTCCCTGTGTCTGTTTGGGGTCATGCAATTCTTCATGCTGGATCACTAATTCATGTAAGACCAAGTGCAAATCTTAAATACTCTCCCTTATAATTTGTTTCTGCCAATGAGCCAAACATTTCCCACCTTAGAATTTATGGGTGTGCTGTGTATATCCCTATTGCACCACCGCAACGCACAAAAATGGATCCTCAAAGAAGGTTGGGAATATATGTTGGATATGAATCAGCTTCCATCATAAGATATCTTGAACCTTTAATGGGTGATGTATTTACAACACGTTTTGCTGATTGTCACTTTAACAAGTTAGTTTTCCCGACATTAGGGGGAGAAAAGAAAAAACAAGAAAATAATGTCTCGTGGTATGTTTCTTCATTATTGTATCTTGATCCAGTAACTAAACAATGTGAGACAGAGGTTCAAAAGATAATACACCTGCAAGAAATTACAAATCAATTACCTTATGCATTTACTGATACAAACAAAGTTACTACATCTCATATACCAGCTGCTAATGCTTCAGCTTGAGTTGAGATTCCAAATAAGAAAATAGATAACACAATGGCTCATGAATCTCAAAGACGTTTGAAATGAGGAAGACCAATCGGTTCCAAGGATAAAAATCCTCGAAAAAGAAAAATTCATGAAAAGAAAGTTGACAATATAGTGAATGATCTTGATGCAACGCTAAATATCAAAATTTCTCATAAGGAGGATTTGGATGAAAATAACAAAGAAATATCAATTAACTATGGCCATACACATATCTTATGGAATCATGATGAAATGGAAGGTATTGATGAAATATTTTCTTATTCCGTAGCAAGTGACATCATGAGTGGAGATAATGATCCTGAACAAAAATCAGTTAGTGACTGTCAAAATAGACATGATTAGGATAAATGGAAAGGAGCTATGCAAGCTAAATTAGATTCACTTAACAAACGCAAGGTCTTTGGACCTATTGTTATTACTCCGATGGTCGTAATGGCTGTAGGATATAAATGGGTTTTTGTACGAAAACAAAATGAGAAAAATAAAGTTACAAGGTATAAAGCTAAACTTATAGCTCAAGGTTTTTCACAAAGGCTAGGGATTGATTATGAGGAAACATACTCCCCTGTTATAGATGCAATAACCTTTAGATACTTAATCAGCTTAGCAGTCTCTAAAAATTTAGAGATGCGTCTTATGGTTGTTGTCACAACTTACTTGTATGGATCACTAGATAGTGACATCTATATGAAAATTCCTTAAGGTTTTAAATTTCCCGAAGTATTAAGCTCAAAGCCTAAGAAAATGTATTTCATCAAATTACAAAGATCCTTGTATGAACTCAAACAATCTGGAAGGATGTGGTACAATCGTTTGAGTGATTATATCACAAGTAAAGGATACACAAATAACCTTATTTGTCCATGCGTGTTTATTAAGAAGACAACATCAAGATATGTGATCGTAGATGTGTATGGTGATGATCTAAATATAATTGGGATGCAAAAGGAAATTAATGAAGTAATTGTTCTTTTAAAGAAAGAATTTGAAATGAAAGACCTTGGTAAAACCAAATATTGTCTTGCTTTGGAGATTGAGCGTATGCATAATGGAATACTTGTACATCTGTCAACTTATATTGAGAAACTCTTAAAGCGTTTCAATATGGACAAAGCAAATCCTTTAAGCACACCGATGGTTGTTAGATCACTTAATGTTGATAATGATCCATTTCGTCCTTGCAAAGATAATGAAGATGTTTTTGGTCCAGAGATACCATATCTCAGTGCAATTGGAGCTCTTATGTATCTTACTAACTGTACGAGACCTATCATTTCTTTTGTAGTTAATTTGTTAGCAAGATTTAGTTCAGCCCCTACTAAAAGGCAGTAGAATGGGATTAAACATATTTTTTGATATCTTCTAGGTACTATTGATTTAGGCTTGTTTTATCTTAATAATTCAAAAGAAGGGTTGGTTGGTTATGCAGATGCAGGTTATTTATCTGATACCCATAAAGCAAAATCTCAAACTGAATACATATTTAAGAATGGAGGAACTGCAATTTCATGGCATTCTCAGAAATAAACACTCGTTGCGACATCCTCAAAATATGCTGAAGTCATTGCACTACATGAAGCTTCAAGAGAATGTGTATGGTTAAGATCTATGACACAACTTATATTAACTTCTTATGGATTGGAGAAAGATAGAAATACAACACCAATCTATAAGATAATGCAGCTTGTGTCTCACAAATAAAGAAGAATATATCAAAAGTGACAGAACAAGACATATACAACCAAGATTCTTTTCATACACTCAAGACCTTATTAAATATAAACAAGTTGAAAAATGAGATACGTTCAATCTAGCAACAATTCAGCTGATCTTTTCACAAAGGAAATTCCTAAAACAACTTTCAGAAAACATGTTTATGATATTGGCACACAATGTGATGATCTCCAGAAGACAATTTGAGGTGGAGTTATAAGCTGCACTCTTTTTTCCTTAGCTAAAGTATTTTTTTCCCACTGGGTTTTTCTTTAGAAAGGTTTTTAATGAGGCGGTACTAACTCTTGAAGTTTAAAAAGTGTCATCCAAGGGGGAGTATTATAAATTATTACCATAGCAAGTGGATGAACACTTTATCAAACTTGTAGATAAGTTTACTATGCTACTTATCTATCAAATAATTTTACTTGTCTACCAAAATGATTGATCTTTCTAATATAAATACCACCTTAATGTAGAGGAGAAAATGCACCTCTGTATATACTTTCATAATTTATATATTTCTCTTCTTCTTGCTCTTGCAATTCTCTTTAAAGTTCTTAAGGTTATAACACTAATTTTGTGTTAATTAATGTGATGTTATAACATAAAGAGTATTTTATAAAAAAAACCTTTATTCCACTGGCACCTAATTTAGAAGAGAAGTTTTATTAAAAAATATTTCGTTCTGAAACATAAATATTTTTTATTTTTTCACTTATTTTCAGTCTTTTTTACTTAAAAAAATTTAAATACAGAGGAACAATATCCTATAAAAAAGAGACTAAGAAGTTGTTTGGTAGACTTTTAATGGATATTGAAAGGTTATCTTTTAATGTTTCATAATCTTTTAATGTTTCATAGCTTTTTAATAATTAAAAGATAATCTTAAATCTAAATGATTAAAATGTAACATCAAACTTTACCATTAAATTACGAGAAAACTTCACAGAATAGTAAGCAAGTTTTAAGAGTGTTCCATTTAGGTCACTCATATTTTTATTTGTTTTAATCAGGTTACTGTTATTTTTATTTGTTTCAATCAAGTCATTAAAGTTTTAGGAGTGTTAGAACTAGCTCACTCATATTTTTTCAAAGTATTTAAATAATTCTCAATATTTATAAAATAATTTGGTTCTTTATAAATATTGTCAATTTTTTACGTATTTTAATTTTAAAAAAAATATTTTTACGATTTATGAGTGACTTAATTAGAACAATCCTAAACCTTTAGTGACTTGATTGAGATAAAAAAATTTCTATGAGTGATCTGATTGACATAAAAAAATTTAGAGTTAATTATGCAAATGGTCCTTGTGGTTTATCCAAAATAACATGTTTGGATACTAAGAGTTTTAAGTAACAGGTTTAAGTATTGTGCTTTTAATTTTGTAACGAATTAAGGTATTAACACTAACAAATGTTAAATTTTCTGTTAATTATGAGTGTAATGACTAAATTACACTTTTAAAATTACAGGGACCATTTATGCCACATCCCTTTTCTAACTATCAAACATACCATTTTTAGGGACTATTTATGTAAACCCAACCCACCCACCCTCTGTACACATATCACCTCTACCCCAGTTTCTGATTCAAATTCACCGCCACCGGTTTGACTATCACCACCGGTACCATTTCGACCATCACTACCACTCCCTTATGATTTGCTTTAGTGGTGGTGGGTATGATGCTTCTTAAACCCAAAACCAAACAAACCTCCCTTCTATTTGTTTCTTCTTCTCTTTCGTGTGACACTCTGACCACAACCATACCAACAATTATTGGCACCACCCATAGCGATTGAGAAGACATGCCATATGTGAGCCCAGTCATTATAATCTCTATCAAATTCTTTTTCTCAGAATCCTTAGAATCTAAAGCTTTTTCTCAAAACCCTAAAACCCAAATCAAGCGTTACCTAATTGTGGATTCTTAATTCTAGGGCTTGTAGGCAGCAGTGGTGGTTTGATGGAGATGTAGCGGCGATGGATAGTGCGATGGTGATGATGATTCGATGATAATGATGGTGAGATGGCAGTGATGATGTGATAACGAAGACGATGATGCAATTGATGTGGGTTTTGTATAATTTAGGCGGTGGAGATGGTTCATTGGCCGGCAGTAATGGTGGCTGTGGTTGATTGCATGGTTAGTGGTCGGTGATTATGAAGATGATGATGAAGATGTTGTTGGTGGTGTTGTTGTCATTTCATTTAAGGAGCAGAAGATGATGGTGGTGGTGAGGACGATGTAACGGAGTGGTGGCCCACGGTGGGGACTAGCGGTGGTGGTGGCCGACGGTGGGGACTTGCGGTGGTAGTGGCCGACAAGGGGGACTAATGGTGGTGGAGGTGGGGAAATTATTCTGCAATCTAATGTGTGTGTGTGGTGTAATATATATGTATAATTAATTACACAAATAGTCCTATATTATGTATATATATTATACTAAATTACACAAATAGTCCTATAATATATATATATATATTATATAATATATATATAATTATATATTAAATGACACAAACTGTCTTGTTAAGTCAGTTATAGTCCTTGTAAAGTAAAAAGACAATAATACCCTTAGATTTAACAGAGAAGTTAACATCTATTAGTGTTAAGACCTTAAGTCGTAATAAAATTGAAAGCACAATGCTCAAACATGTTACTTGAAACTCTTAGTACCCAAACCTGTTATTTTGAATAAACCACATGGACTATTTCCGTAATTAACTCAAAATTTATAACTGACATGGATGGAACATTCTAAAATTTGATTGCTATTTTATAAAATTACCCTTTAAATTACAACATTAAAACTTCATTTTATTAGTCTTTCTTGTTTTTATCTCTCTCATCCACAAAAGGTTCCGATGGTTATTTTCTTAACAATCCAAGATTACCTCTTCACTAAAAACTACCCAACACTCTAACACCTGTGTTGATAATATGAGACCGTTCTTGGGTTTTCCATCATAATTCATTACCCGATGACGATTTCAACAGTAACCCAATCCATTCCAACGCTAAGACTATCCCCATCGCAGCGCCCGTGGCCGGCCCGTCACTGACGTGGACCGTGCCCGCCGGAAGGGTGTTGATGGGGGGTGATGGGTTGAGGTGGGTAATCCGTCCGCAAGGGTTAATTAAATAATTTTAAATTAAAATGTTTTTAATTAAAATGTTTTAAAATCTTTTAATTAATATAATTTAAGTATAATATTTTAATTAAATTGTTTTAATAAATAAAAATATTTTCAATTTTTTTTTACATTTATAAAATATATATTTTTTTAGAGTTTTTTTTTTATTTTTAAAATCTTTTTTGTTTTATTCATAACGGCTATTTTTTTTGTTTTTTTTCATAACGGCTAGTTTTTTTGTTTTATTCATAACGGCTACTTTTTTTTTTCATAACGGCTAGTTTTTTTGTTCTATTAATAACATCTACTTTTTTGTTTTATTTATAACGGCTAGTTTACCTATTATAAATATGTTTTATTCACTTGAGAGTTTTTCTCAAATCACACTTCATATTCTTTCTAACATTCTAACTATCTTCTAAACACAATTCAAAATTCAATTCTCAATGGATCCAAGAGCTCCATTCTAGTTCACACAAATGTTAAATGATGAAACCAATAAAGAATATTCATATCAGCAACCCGGGTTCTCCAATATCAACACCCTGGGTTCTCCCAATTTCCACAACCCGAGGGATTCCCATATCTTCAACAATCTGGGGGATTCCCACATGTTCAACAACCTGGAGGATTCCCATATGTTCAACAACCTGGCTTCTCACAATTTCGACAACACGGGGGATTCCTATATCTTCAACAATCTCAGTCTTCGTTGAAGAAGATCAATAATATCAAGCATGACTTAAACATAAGAGCTTCAAAAAGTACAACAATCACAATCATAATCCATAATGAACACCTAATTGATGAAGCACCTTCGTCACCCAAAAAAACCACCAAAGAAAGAAAGGGAAAGGAAAAGGAAAGGAAAAAAAAAGCTGAGAAGTCTGTTCGATCAAGTGGGCAGCTGATGACGAAATGTTGTTGGCTAAGGCTTATGTAGCCATTTCTGAAGACCCAATAATTGCCAACAGTCAAACCACATGTATATTGGGGGAGGATAGAACAACATCATAATGCTGGAACCCTCAAATTCCAAGAAATGCTCACCAACCTTAGAAGTCACTGGCATATGATCAAAGGAAAGGTAGCTCACTTTAATGCGTCTATGTTCGTGTCAAGTCACAATACAAAGTGGTTGGTCAGAAGACCAATATATAACCCAAGCAAAATATGATTACACGAACACTAATAATACTGCCTTCACATATGAACATGTGTGGAGTAGTTAAAGACATTCCAAGTATTCTAGCCTACCAAGTGTATGATCATCAAGCTTCCAAAAGAACAAAGACAAGTAGCATAGGGGTATACTACTTCGACTTCGGATGCCAACTTTGGCAATACTCCCGAATCAACTCAAGAGTGGGGTATCACTTGATGATGATAATGATGATGATGATGTTCTTGCAATGCAAGAACCTCTAGAAGAAGTCTCGAGAGGAACCTCCAACACGTCTAATGGGGAGGGACAAGGCCAAGAAGCTGACCAAAATAAAGGGTAAAGGCATGACTTCTTCTTTTTCACTTGCTTACGAAGCAAAGAGACTAAGTCTCGTTGAAGACTTGGCCGAGACGACAAAGGCAAAGAAGAAAGCTATCTAACATTTCGATAAAAAAATTGATAATTCTTTGAGTTGGAAGAGTAAAGATCCTTTCATCGACACAAGTCATATAGATCCATTCCAGCGTGTCGAACATGAAGAATTATGTAACGATATAGAGAATTATGGAATGCCTCGTCGCAACTAATTTTTAAGTTTAATTTGTTGTTTCGTTTATGTTGTGGTTTAGTTTAAGTTGTGATTTAGTTTAATATTGTTTTAGTTTAATTATCTACTTTTATGTAATTTTAGTTAATTATAAATGTTTTTTTAAAAGCTTACGTAACAGAACGCGTACCATGCATTGCGGAACGATTTATAGAACATCTCTGGACGAATAAAAGGATTACAGATTAGTTTAATTATTGTTTCTATCTATTAATTTCGTATGGTCGTTTTTATTTTATGTTGTTTTAACGTTGTTGTTTTTATTTTATTTTAATGTAGTTGCGGTTTAATTTTTATTTTTTCTTATTTAAAATTATTTATTTAAGTATTCAACTTGATCATTTTATATTTAATTCCATTATTTATTTTAATTAAATATATTTACAATAATTTAAATATCTTTATTTAAAATAGATAAAAAAAGAAAATGTAAGTTGAAAAAATAAAGGTGTTTGTGGAAATGATAGTATTGGAGGTAAAAAGTGTTTGTGGGAAGAATGGGTGGAGGTAAGTGAAAAGCTGATATGGCATGCTGATTAATACTGTTTATGGAAAGGATGAGTTATAGCGTTGTGAATAGTCTAAAAACAATTCGAGTGATTTCGGCTCCAAATGTAAAATCCCAATTCCAAAGAACAGTGAACAAAACTTTGAAGGTAAATCCACAAAGAATTCTTTATTTTTCAATAAATTTAGTGTTCTTGAACGAAATTTTGTGATCAGATATGGTCTGAATCTTGATTACAAGTTAATCTTGTTTATTGATTGTGATTCTGAGGTTGGATTGATGGTTGTTAGTTTGTTCTTCTGTTTGATTTAATAACGCACACCACTTGTTCGATGAAATGTCAAAGGGTGATTTTATCCTTTTTTTGGTGATGATTTATGGTTTGAAGTGTTCGAAGCTGCTACATGATATTAGTAGTGCTTAAATACCAAATTCTTGCAATCTTGTGTATGTGTGCAATTTGACTTGTAATCTTGCATATGTGTGTAATGGCAATCTTGTATATGATCATTGAAAAGAATTGCAATTGTTGCATAAATTCATTGAGTATTTGAACCTAAATGACAAATGTTCATACATTTGCAGTAAGTGGTAACCCCATATCAATAAAGTTCAACAAAAACCATGATGCAGATGGAGAAACTCACAGTGATATCTGCAGCTTGCAAACCCTCTTAAATATCTAATATCTTAACGATATCATAAAGACCAGTACTAATGGTTTGAATGTCACATTTAACTGCTGAAGAATTGCTGCTGCTGGTTCTGTTATTATCGATGCTGCCGCCTGCTCATTCTGTTTTATCGATTGCTGCAGCCTGATGTAAGTTATTAAAACGTATTTGATTTTCATGAGCCTGTTATTCATCTGAAAACTTTATTCTGCTTATTCCACCTTGTTTACAACTCAAATCATATCTACCAAGGATTATGTCCAAGTACAATATAGATATACAATGCATATACATATTTACTTATTTTACTAAAAAAAAACTTTTTTTATGCTCGACATACAAGAAGTGCAATATAGATATACAATGCATATTATTCAAGTCACTTAAAACATATTTGTGGGTAAGTCATCCCCTCTTCCAAAAAGCAAAAGCAAAAGAGACTTGATAGTTACTTCCATCCAAACCACAATTATGATTTGTGGAATCAAGTCATCAACCTGACCGGCACATCGTTGACTTCCAAATTGAGTTTTACCACATAAGTTTAGTTTTCAAGAAACTAAAATTTATTCATTCACCCAAACAAGAATCAAGCTTAAGTATTTATTTTTAATACAACTACTTATGTATTCCTATTAAGCACATATACCTGCAACTTGCAGTATTTGAACCCTTGACTTCTTGAATAGAGGCGAGACACCTCACTGGATAATCCGATTCACGTTGGTTTTAAATGGTTCTGGTTCTTTAGAAATAATCAATATCCAAACACACTCAAAAGATCCAAACAAAATGATCCAAAAACATCCATTTCCAACACCCTGATCTACACGGTTGACTTCTTCAACATCTTTCCATAGAAGTCATCGCCATTACTATACATGACCCTAGTTCTTAGATCCAATCTAAATATTATTCTCTTGTTTATATTGACCATTTCACCTAATCATCAACACACAGTCTTTAAGCTTCTTAATTTTGTGCAGAAACCGCGTAAAAATGGCAGAGAAAGCCTGCAAAGCGATGAGCTTACTGAAGTTAGCTGAAGAAAGAGCCTCTATGAAGAAGAAACTCGAAGAACAGAAGCTAAAACAACAGTTAGATTCGGTGCCTTATCTTCCAAAAGAATGCGTTTACGACATCTTAATTCGATTACCGATCGAATCCCTTCAACAATCAAGATTTGTCTGCAAGCCATGGTATAGCATCATCAAGAATCCCATGTTCATTCGGGACAATCTTCGTCGAGCTGAGAAGGTCATGATCTTTGTATACCCGGTGAATGGGTTTTTGCACGGTTGGTCTCATCAAGACTCAGGTTTTCGCGAAAAGGCTAATACTTTTTCTGTTGAAACAAAGATTTTCGAGCTAAAATCAGTTCATGTGCTTCATCGCCCATTAATCAATCCAGCATTGAAGTATGCTATCAAATACATAGACCTAGCTGATAAGAAGATCATGATACACGACTATAACGCGACATGTTTGGGCAAGATCAGGGCGAGTTGTGATGGTCTAATCGTGCTTGATAACACGTTAAGAAAAGGCGAATTGGTGATCATGAATCCCGTCACTCGTGAGCTAACCTTGCTCCCTTTAGGCACCATATACCCTCCACACGACGAATCATTCGGGCTCGTGTATTGTGGCTCACAAGGGTATAAACTAGTTCACTTGTTTCGGGATGAGTCTCAGTTCATCGGGTGTGAGGTTTTACATATTGGTGAGAAGTCATGGAGGGTTGTAGACGGGCCAGCTTTCGGGCTCATTAGTTGGTTCGGGTACAACCCGTTTTTCGTGCTTGGTGCGTTACATTGGGTCCCCGAGATCGACCATAATGAACACATAGTCGCAATGACTATAGACGACAATAAGTTTCACTCAATCACACTTCCTAAAACTAGTAGATTCAATGATCGAATAATGGAAGCGTACGAACGCCTTTGTTTCGTGACACATGAAGAAATGAATGAAATAAGCATATGGACCTTGGACCGCCTGTCGGGAGAGGCATGGGCGAAAACGTATACGATTGCAGTCGGGTGTATAAGAGATTTGATCCCGCTTTACTTTTCGAGGTTCAAATGGGAGCTATATTTATTGGATAAAGACGGTTCAGTTTTTGTTTTTGATTTTGAAGACGAACAAATGAAAAAAATCACAATGAAAGAAAATTTCATGTTAGCCGAAGCCGAGTATAGGCTTCATGTCAATAGCCTCGTTTCTTGGCGTATTGAGGAGAACGATCGTGATAATGCTATATGTTCGTAGATAACATGTCGGTTACTTTGATCGAACTTAATATTTTGAATTTTCGGTTATTATAACTACATGTAAATAAGGATCTTGTGTAAAGTTTGGGTACAACTTTGATATGATGTGATAAATACACTTAACATAGTCTACGATACCAATAATATTGGAAATAAGTAGTATTTTGTTGATTGAGATTTGAGTTGTTGCAACTATCTCAGAGTCAAAATCAATTGTTACATATTTGTGACCTCTATTATTGAACTTCATACAACCATAGGTATAAAAATATAAAATTGATTTCAGTTTATTTTTATTGAATGTTATATTCAAATTTGTTATATTTATGACGTCGATATGAACTAGAAAACATTAGCTAAAAGTAGATTACTAAAATTAGTTATTGAGTAGGTTTTATTTATAAGTTGGATTATGATTTAGTTTATAACTTTTTTCTAATTACTACCATTCCGGTTACCCTTATGGGGGTGATGTTCTTCCTTCTTGTTCTCCGAGAAGATTAGAGTTTTGTGTTTAACATGAAATGAAATAGATTAGAAATTAATATAGTTTAAAAACTATTTTTTATTATTATTTTAATATCTATAATTATTTTGCATATATGTTTTTTTTAACTTTCAAAATTTAGTTTTCCATACGCTCTGAAGTCTGGATATACCATCAACATATTTAATTTTATCTACTTTTTGATATAAATTTAATTCTAAATCGAGCCGGTCTATTTTTTGACGTAAATATTAACCCAAGACGAGTCAAAGATAATATGTTTTTGCTTCATTATTAAATTCCATCTTTATGTTTTTAAAGCATATTTTTACAAGAATATTACTTTTTCTTGGTGTTCAAATAATTCTATTGAGATGTGATTTTTCTTTTATCTATGTCTTTATATTTAGAATCGAGCTGTTGTAACTTCAGACGTTTTTCTTTACATCCTTAAGCATGTTAATATCACTGTCGCAATGCAAACGATGCTCACTAGTTAGTGTTTAAAGACAAATAATATTACATACGTATGAGTAAACTAAAAAACTATGAAAAAATGAGATAAAAAAAAGGTAATCAATAAGCCAAATGTTTCTAGCTGCCACGAAGTAACGTACTGGAGTTATTGCAGAACGTAGTCGTTTGCTAACCTGCATATAACAATATAACATATCATTAGTAATATTACAACTTTATAATTAGTTTAATTAGAATATTAAAAAAGTAAAATAGTAGAATTATAATTATCCTTTCTGTTCCTTTCTAACTTGAAAACACATAACATTTTTTTCCTCCAAATTTCAGGTCACAAAATATAATTTTATCTTTTCTTTTTTCTTTCTTTCCTTCCTTTTTTTTTTCTCTTTTCTTTTTCTTTTCTTTTTCTATTTAGTAAACTCGGGAACACAAAGTATTGATTTCAAAGCTATGCTTAGGTAAATAGATAACTATCTTTAGTTTAAACCTTAATAATATATAATTTTAATAATTATAACAAAACCTAACTAAATCCTAAAATCTAGCTGTGATAAAGATAAACATATTATATTTTATTAACAAAATAAATCGTAACAAAATTTTGTTATCCAATATAAACGACACTCAACTATGTGCGTAGCGGTGGAGAAGGGCTTTTTCATTTTGGGTTTCCTCCTAAGATCAGTTGGGGGCATGATCATGACTGGGAAACGAATAGACATGACTGATTAAAATTACACATATTTTTTAAAATAGGATTGTATATTTCGTTAAGAAAATAGGATACATGAGCACTAGCTAAGGCTCACAAGATATATAATAATAAAAATCCTTTAATGCATTGTGTGTTAGTGATAGAAGATGATAGATTATAGTAAAACCTAATCTAATTAAAATTCCTTTTATGATAAAGATAAAGATAAATACAATAAATTTTATTAGCTTAATAAATCGTAACACACTTTTATTCACTAATATCAACTAATTAGTTGACATGTTATTTATAACTAATTAATATACGTCACTTGAGCCTGTACACATCAATAAAAATCAAATAATATTTAAAAACCGCACAAGTTCAAATCAGATTAAAAGTAAATATTTAAGAGACCTGGGTAGGACTTCAAACGAACCGAACGAACACGAACAAGGCTTTGTTCGTGTTCGTTCATTAAGAAATAAACTTGTTCATGAATTGTTCACGAACATTTACCGAATGACTTTCCTTATTCAATTCGTGTTCGTTCATTAAGGAAATGAATATGTTCATGAACTGTTCACGAACACTTACCGAACATAAACGAACACAAACAAAATAAAACGAAAACAAACAAATGTTGATGAACATGACGAACACAAAGAAGTCCATGAACACAAACGATTACAAATGATCACATGTTTATTTTAGAATAAAATCAGCATTTTCATCACAAAATTTACCAAAAATAAATAAACACTTAACATAAATATCCAAAAACACTTGATATACTTGTCATAAAAATAACTAACATAAAAATTAAGAACATAATCGAATACATTAACGAACATAAACGAACACATTATCAAACGTTCACGAACGGACATTAACGAACATAAACGAACACGGCTTGTGTTCATGTTTGTTCGTTTAACTAAACGAACGAATTTTTTTGCTCATGTTCGTTCATTTACTAAACGAATGAACATAAACGAACTTCCCGCTGAACAGTTCATGAACTGTTCGCTGAACATTCAGTCCGTTTGCAGCCCTAGACCTGGGTATTAAAATTGGTATTGCAGTTAAAAACTAATTAATATACTCTATTAACATTAGAATTTTTGATAGTTTAGTTAGAACCCTAATCTTTAGAAAAAACAAAAGAACAAAATAAGTAAATACCTTGCTAGTAAAACGTACTAAAATCATTCATCATTTGTTGTTGTGGATGAATCAAAGAACCTTGTTGTTGCTCTCTTTCTTGCTTCAATTTCTCCATATTTTGCAAAGATCCATAGTTAAACATACGCGAATTATCAATGCCACCACCAACAATCCCATTACCATGAATGTAATCCAACATTGAACCATTGTTAATCCCATTATTATCACCATTCCATGATCCCATCAGCCGTTGTTGTGCCGATTTATTACCGTATAAAACACCATTAGGGGTAATGGGAACTTGACGAAGATGATGATGATGAATGTTAGCTTGTTGGTATTGTGTTTTATACACAACAAGTTCTTCAGAAACCCTTTGGAACTCACCCAATGGCCCTAACACCGGATCTTTAAGGCGACAATTCGCTTCCCATATGAGCGAATCGACCGCCTTTTTCCCATCTTCTCGACTCAAATCTTTCACTAGTTTGGTCACATTGCTAACTCCAAAAACCTTATGAACTGCTTGAAAGTCTTGGGCTTTTTCAGCAGGGAAGAAAGGAGCTAATACGCACTTTTCGGTGCACTTCTTTCGCTGGTGGCGACATGATGCACATGCTGGAACTCCGGTGGCGGGTGGCGGTGATGGGAAGGGTGGTGCACCATCAAGAACCCTAATGGTGGGGTTTGTGGTTGGACCATTTTGGTTCTTCTGCATCTTGTGATGGTTCTATATAAATCAAGAACACAAGGAATTGAATTGACTTGAATCAAGAAACACTTTGAATGAAAGAATATTAATTGATTGATTTAAGGTAAAAAATTACAAATATGATTATTTACATCTATATATAAACAAGATCTTGAGTACCCATGTGTGTTTCATAAAAATAAAGAAGATATCTTACATGATTACATTATTATTTATGTCAAGAACGAAAAGGGTGTTTCTTGAATATAATAAAAAAGCATGAAAAAGAGAAGTAGACATACCTAGGGTTTGAGCATGGAAAGATTGAGGTTTTAGGGTTTTTATGGTTATGTCACATGAAGACGGAACTAGGGTTGGATATATATGTTCAACCAAAATTCAACTTAACCCCCTAGAATTTAGCAAAGGCAATCTAGACCCTAAATATTTGCTCCTTGTATGTTAATTAATATATATGTTTGAAATGAATCCATGTTAACAAATAATACAAACATTAAGTTCTTAGTTTACATGATCGTAAATACTATATCAAATTCAACTTTTCAATTAGTTAGTTTAAAAACTACAGTGCTTTTTTGGTTTAGGGGTTGATTACGATAACATGTATTGTTGGGTTTGTTAAGACTTAACGCTTCAGAATCATGTTTATATTTCTTGCCCTTTAAGTTATTAACCACAATGCATCTCTCTTTGTATATTATAGTCATATATTGTAATATTTGCATTGAGCTAATAATTAAAGGGAAACCATAATTGCAACATGTTGACGTAAGTCACGCAAACAAACCACATTAAATTCTTGTAATGATTTCCTGCTTTTCGTGTGCGTGTGATGGTGTTCTGTTGCGTATACCTAACACGTACGAGCCCAATAACCAAACATCACATTATAAAGTGCTTTCGACGGAAAACATATTGACGAACGGTGTATGTACAATCAATTGAATGAAACAATAGGTGTGACTTTGTGGTCTTGTCTCTATAGGATTAAATTGGTGTAGTAAAAGAAGAAGAAAAGGGAAAAAAAACCTAGGGAATTAGCAATTTCTACTATCAGTCTTATAATCTAATATTCGCTGTTAAGTTCTTCATCTTCCCATTAATAAATCATGCTATCTCTTGTTAGGTGAGTTCCAGAGGGTTTTGTTCGTACTTATCTTCATTCTATCCCATCAATAATACACAACACCTTCTAAGATGTATAATATACATGATCATGATAACCTTTTTATTTCCTCGGTTAGTCATTTGACCTCTTCCCCCATTGTTGCACTCATGTGATAACCTTTTTTCTCTTCTTGAATTAATCTTAACAATGACGTATCAATGACTAAGATGCATGAAGAAAGTGTCCATGTGTAGAGGGACAAAAAGATTATTCTTCATTGCTAATTTTTATCCAGTTTTATTATTTTTTTAATGTAAATAGCTTTTAAAATTTTCATTGTATTAAAGTTTGTATATATATATATATATATATATATATATATATATATATATATATATATATATATATATGATAAAATCAAGTATTTATGGTATTGCTATAGCGTTTCGAAGTAGGTGCATTAAGATGTGTTATGCCTTCCTCGAGTGTATATAATAAATGCATGATTAGAAGGGACACTTGAAGACTTTTAGTTAATTTTAAATTTACATTTAATGTCTCTCTCATATTAAATGATGATACTTTTAAATAAATAAACTAAATAATCATATATTTAAACTATAAATATTTTTATTTTAATAATTTATTAAAACAGACTAAACTATATGTATATGATTTTTATTATATCTTATCTTAGATATAATTTTATTATTTATAAATTTTATTATTTTTTATTTATAATTTTTTAGATATTATTTTTTATTTCATCAAAGCTAATCACATATAACAAACAAAACATTTATAAAAACTAATTGTTCTAACATGTTGAATTTATTCCACCCATGTAATACATGCGTTACCAACCTAGTTGTTATAATATAATCAATTGTTAATTTTTAACTTATTAATTATTTCCTAGAGTTTTATAAATATGTAACAAAATGTAGTGTCCTTTTAAATAAACCATTCAATGTGCTCAATAGAACGTAATATTTGAATATTTTGATATCTCTTAAACATATTACCGAAACATGTAAAACTATTTAAAGTTTATTTTTTTATAATATTTTTCTTTCGTAATCAACTAATTATAAAATAAGTATAAGTAATTTGTATATCTATCAACTTTATGAGATAATTTGTTAGTCGTTACTTTATAATTTGTCATTAATAAATATTTAACACATATAAACGGATTAACATGTAAGCTCGGTCTATCCATGCAACTAATATTATCTATTAATTATCTATTGTTTAACTAATATTTTATCTTTATCAAGGTGATGTTTTATCATTGATTTTACTTTTCTCTTAGTCGGGTACATAATAAACAAACTAGTCTTTTATTGTAATTCAAATTAACTAATCAATGTATTTACAATATATAAATATTTATCACATAATTGTCCCTAACACACTTAAAAATATTTAATGTAATCATACTTAAAAATAATATAAAATAATTTAAAACGTAAAACACAATATTGATCACATATAACAAATGATGAAAACAATTTAATACAACGAACTAATATTTTATACAATGATTTGACATATTAGACAAAACAATAAACTGTTGTATTTGACATATGCCTGGCAAAATGGGCGGGTTGGGTTGGACAGGATAACAAGTCAGAATGAGTTCGGTCAATATGGGTTTGGGTTAGCATAGCTTGTTTTAAAAAATGGGTCATATGGTTCGGGTTAGAAGGGGTTCTGACCAAATTAAATGAGTATGGGTCAGGACGATCAATTCGAAAAAGTGTTATTTTACAACTTTCCTTAGTTGTGTGCTCACAGATTAAGACCCATACCAGAACGATAAAAACTCTCATTATATCATCATGATGAAATCTGTGCGATAAACCAATCTTAAAATTACACCAAAAACACTTTGCGTGGTATTTAGTTTCATTTCAAGATATCACATCGTATGATTTCACTGCCAAAGTGATATACTGATATGAACAAGTAATAGAAACAATCATAGGATAATAAAAACCGTGTTTAGAAAAATATTGCTACTGCTCGTATCATTAATTCATTGATATCTTTAATACAAATCCACTCAGAGAAAATCATAAACAATAGTAGATTAATAACTATGATACTTTCGAATCTAAACAAAAACATGCCGATCAAACAACTATAAACGACCATCATTCATGGTGATCGACTAATTTCGCACTTCGCAATCAAGGAGACTATTCAAGGAAGAAGGAAACACTTTTCACGAAGAAAATTAGGAGCGAATGGAGCTAGAAGGATAAGACCTGATTCGCGAATTCTAGGTCGGCATGTCGGGTGATAGACTATGAGAACAGGCCTAATTTGTCACAATACCAAAATATCCTTTTCTTACAAAAAACACTTTGTCACAATACCAAAATATCCTTTTCTTACAAAAAACACATGTTAAACCCAAAATTCAATCTTTCAAATTAATTATTCTTTTTATTATAACGGGTAAAGTTATAGTAAAAATAGTATTTAATTTAAAAAAGTTTAAGATGGATTGTGGGCTTAACACGTGTCCTTCTAGTGTTTTAAAGCGAATGATATTTTGATCATTGTGTCATATACGTTCATTGTTTCATATATTTTATATCATTTATTATATGTATTTATCATTATATTTTAAGTTTTAGATCATTTTATGTTATTATTATCATCGTTTCTATAGATTATATAAGCTTGTTATCTATCTTTAAGTTTTACAACCAGAAGTGCACAATAATATACTTTCATCAATGTATTTATCAACACTCATAGTGTTAAAAATAACACAATGTGTTACATTTGTTATTATCTTTTATACGTTATATAAACTTGTTGTTATAACATCTGCCCCGTTTTTAAAGTATAAACTCAAATCCGAATCCATTTTGATCTTTCATAATAATATAAATAAAATCATTATTAAACTATTTTATTTATTTTGATGAATCAAATGCAACAAATATGTTACTTAATCCATATTATAAATTAAATCATTCATTTTCATTTATTAAATCATTTAATCAAATTTTAATAATTTTATAAATTATAAAGTAATTTTTATAAATTTATAGAGTTAATATATTAAATATGAGATTCTAATTAATTGATTAAAATAAATTTAGTAATTTCTCAAAAACATTAAGATTTATAAAATTTATAAAGTTTTATTGATTAATAAATTAGATTTATTATTGAAATATGGTTTTAATAAGTCAAGGGGTGTAGTGTGTAATTTCTGAAATTTTATTTAAATACTTTTCAAATAAAATATCAATAACATTAAACACCAGGGTCCAAATTGTAAATTTTAAACACCCAAACCAATCCCACCCGTTACCCCTGTTCAGGCCAACATCCGGCAAGCTCCAGCGAGTACTCGAAACCACAAGTCAATCGATTTAATCCCAATTGAACCATCACCCCTGTGTCGTGATCCAGTTTCGAACTCATGACTAGTTCCAATTCGAATAACCACTGTATTCATGTAGTCAACCCATAACCGAAACCTTCATCTCAAATCTTATTCCATTTCAACACGAATCATAATCATGTAGTTAAATTCCTTGACCTGCAACGTCTCTGAGATCATTTTGATCATAATCACCACACCAATTTAGTCTAATAACGCTCGGATCATTCAAAACTCAAGCCGAAACACCCGACCCCTTCCATTAAGTCGTTCAACCCAAAAAAGACCAAATTGTTTCTATATAAGAGAGGGTAAATTCCCTAATCGAACATGTTGAGTTATCTGTAACATCAATTGCACTCTAAACACACACATACACTGAATTGATCCTCAACCATCATCACGACCTACACCATGTTCATTTATCATTTTCCACTAAATCTTAATGGTAATTGATAAAAGTTTTATCAAAATGAATATCTAAAGAAGCTTCATACGCGATGAATTGGATTATCATCATCATTCTCATCTCGAAACAGATTCATCTAAGTCGACTGTTCCTTCTTTCAATTGTCATGAATTTATCATCGAATCAGGCAATTCCACTCATCACTACACTAGAAATCATATGTACATCGAAAGCCCTATGTTCAATCTGATTATTGATGTCGATTTTATGCTTAATTTGATGAATTGGTAACTAGAGTTCATGATGATTTGGGGATTTTTTTAATAAGATATGTATTTAATTTAAATCAAAATTAATCAGATTATGGGCTTTGACCCATCGGTTGGAGCACACAATTTTCACAGGGTACACCTTGGTTCGAGCCCAAGCAACCCCCATAAAACTCATTTTCTTATAATTTTCAGATTAAGGGAAAATTATTAAAATACCATTATATTAATGTAAAAATAAGTTTGTTAATTAAAGTCATTTCAATAATTATTAATTAATTTTTGAATATTCTAAAGGTTTAAAAATACATATTTTAAAGGTTTAAATGCAATAAAAGTATTATAAACTTTATTTATAAATTCTATATTATATAGAAATTATTTACTTTAAATCAAACCTAAAATATTTCAAATTATTTTATAATCATTTAAATAACTAATTATTCAATTAACTCTAAGGGTTTGTTTGATAATTTTTGAATAATTAAGTGCTGAATCAAAATAAGAGCTCTGAACATTAAGTGTTAAACCATTAAGAGGTCTGAACTATTAAGAGTTAGTATATCGCTTAAGTATACAAATGCAAATGTCTGATCAATTCAAAGAAGAGGTCTTAACCATTCAGTATTAATATAATGTTTAATAATTCAGAGAAAAATGTCTAAACCATTCAGAAATTTACTCGCGAAACAAACAGTCTGAACCATTCAAATATCTGAACTATTAAAAGTTTGATTCAAATACTACCAAACAACCCCTAAGTTTATATACAATTTAATTCCAAAAATGAAAAACCTGAATCCATTCTATTGGAATTTTAACAATTTTCAACACAAAGAACAAACTCTAGACTGACCGGAATACCCCTTTCAGTTTCCTACAACCACACAATCGCCGCCGTTGACTGATCGGAGAGTCAAATGCTCAAACGGAGATCACCCGTAAAACCGCTTAAAATCTCCCTCCGATGAACACAACAATTCTTCTACTTCTCTTCACTCTCACTTTCGCTTTCTCCGATTCTTCAAATGTACCCATCGGAATCCACCCTCTAGGTTCTCTATGTACACGTGTGCTATATCTATACAATTTTTCTCTCATTTTGAGGTTAATTTGATCGTTTTGTTTGAATAGATGAGAACTACTTTGCTTCGGAGGTGATCAGTTGCAAAGATGGATCGAATTCCTTCACTAGAGATCGTATTAACGACGAATATTGCGATTGTGTTGATGGTACTGATGAACCTGGTACTCTTCAAACCCTAATTGATTATTTCTATACAGAAATGATGAATTTTACAGATTCAGAGAATATATTGAATATTATTGATAATTAAGTGAACTTTACAACAATGCCCCAAAGTCCAAACTAATTGCTGCTCAAAACACAACTATTTACTGCTGAACTTTAACAATTTGATCTCTTTGTATTTCTATATATAATTTATGAATTTAAGTGATTCATGACATATATGCAGCATGTAACATTGTTGCTATGGTCTGCAGGAACATCTGCTTGTCCTACTGCTAGGTTTTACTGCAGAAATGCAGGAAGTTCGCCTCGGTTTCTATTCTCTTCTCGCGTGAATGACCAGATTTGTGGTATGCTTCATCGGCTTACTTGTGTATCTTTCATTTCCTAAGCCTGTTTAATGAAGTAGCCATGATATTATAGATGAAGGGTTAAAATCTGAGTAATGAAATCGAACATATTCGTTGATATTGTTTTTCATAATCTTTTCTTTGCCAGATTGTTGTGATGGGAGTGATGAGTATGATGGCAGCATCGTATGTCCTAATACATGTGTCATGGGTGGGCATGCGGAATACAGGACACTAAATTATGGTTCCAGAATCAATAGGTTTGGTTCTCACAGCACCAAACAGAAAAGGGTTGGGTTTAATGGGGAAGACACAATCCAAAAACTCCAAGGTAACACTTAAATGTCTATACTCTGTATCTTTCCTGGTCCAAAGTAAACGGTGAACTTCGTGGAATTGTATCCAACTTTACACGCATTGTGTTCTTATGTATTCGAATTTAAAACATACATTTTTATTTAACCTATCTTTCGATTTTCGAATTTAATGCATAGAAATGCATTAAACAGTGAGCTTTACAGTTCGTAATATCAACAGTTAAGTTTTGAAGGTAATATACAATAAGAATAGGTGTAAAGTTGGATACATTTACATGCATATTGCCCAAAATAAATACAACACTTCCCATTTTGGGGTTCCTTATACAAAAATAAAAGCACCTTTCATGTTCTTTGCATTGCATGTAAGAAATATTTTCTCAGTATATGTGTTGTAAATCTGGACAACAACGGATAGAAGTTTAAAATCGAATGAAATGGATGGACAACATGTTGAATTGAGATACATAAAACACCACTCAAAACAACCCACCAAGCAATTTAAATACAAATTCAGATACAAAAAACCACCACTTAATTATAGTTTAGAGTCTAAAGAACACCACCCAAGTGGCCAAACTTAGATTACCTTGGGAGACTAACCGAGCACTTATGAATAAGTACACACGGTAGAAAATTAATTATAAAAACAACCACCCTTTGCTTATTGATTCTTATCCCATAAGTAGGATCAATTATAAGCGATTGAAAAAATTAGAATTTATGGTCTTCTATGACTCCTAATAATAAGCTAAAATAAGTAACTAGTGTGGAATGGTAAACATGCAATACTTATGAATAACTAAATACATATTGTAAAAGACAAAAATAATAAAATGCATGGGTTGTAACTTGTAAATGGTGTATGGATTTTGCACATGGTATACTTGGAGGTTTCATGGTGTTACTCAGGCATCATGATATCTGTATGGATTAAACTGGCCTAACCCTAGTTGTGTTCCGGTTGTTTCTGCTGACCCAATTGCATATCCAATTATCCAACGACTAGTGAATTGCCTGTTGTATTGAACTTTCTGTAGAAACGTTTATGACCCAATCCAGTTGTGTGTTGGTTGCTTTTGCTGATCCAACTGCATATCCAATGGCTAGTGACCCAACCCAGTTGTGTCTACTAACCCATGGGAAATTCAAACTTGCTATGAGTTGGGTCACTAGCTGTTGGATTTCTCTCAGTAGAGCTGTTGAGTGAAGCATCCAAGCACACCACGTGCAAAATCTTGCCCCATTTACTATGCATCTGGGTCAGTAGAAACAACCGAAGGGTTTGGTTAGTTTAATTTATATTAATAACCATGAGTCTTGAGTAACACTATGAAGCATCCAAGCACACCACGTGCAAAATCTTGCCCCATTTACTTCTCATGCAAGTTATTTTTTTTATTTTTTACATTATGTAAATTTTGTTATTCATAGATACTGCATGCTTATTATTTCCACACTTGTTAGTACTCATTTTTGCTTATTATTAGGAGTCATGAAAGGCCACATTTTATAAATTCTCAATTGTTGGTATTTGCTCCTACTTACGAGATAAGAAACGATGATCAAAGTTTGGTTGTTTTTTATGATTAATTTTCTAATGTGTGTTCTCATTCATGAGTGTCTAGTTAGTCTCCGATGCTAATTCAAGTTTGGCCACTTGGGTGGTGTTTTTTGGACTCTAAGCTATAATTGAGTGGTTATTTTCTGTATCTCAATTTGCGTTTAGATTGCACGATATTTCGTTTTAAGTGGTGTTTTCTGCATCTCAATTCAAAACGTTGTCTATCTGTTTTAGTTGATTTTAAACTTTTATATTGTCTAGATTTACAACAATATGTAGCGTACTTCCAGTTTTATACAATTGTACGCAAGCAACCTTCCATATCAATAAAATGATGATGTGACACATTGCTACATCGTCAAGAACTTGTGTTAGGTCACCCATTTTTCTGCTAGGTTACATACAATGGTAAAGAATTGAACGTTTATGACATAGGATTGAAGGAAAAAAAAATTTCCATGGCAAGTAATAGTAAATTATATTTTGGTGTAATTAACCCTCCCTTTTGGTTGGTAAATTTTCAATCCTAACTTTTTATTTGGATTTTCGTCCTTTCTAAAATCTTGTAATTTCGATTAATAGGTAAACACTTCTGTTTAAGCTTACATTTGCATTTTTTCCTGGATGGAAAGAGTATTTGATTACATGACCATCATATTGATGTTGCAGTTGAGCTAGTTGCTGATTTGACTTTTAAAAGTCAAATGCTACAGATTTTCATTTCTAGTAATGACACCCGTTAATGATTGCAGGTTTGAAGGTTGTGATATTCATACAAGTGATTCTTTTGGCCTTTTTAGTCTTCCTTTGTCAGTGTCGTTGGCGAGCTAATTCGAGGAGGAGAAATCCTCGTTAACAACCGTGTCATTTGCTGATTATATTAGTTTTAGTGAAACATATCTGGGAGTGGTGATTCATGATAATCTTTTTGTAAACATGTAGAATTGGTTAGTTATAGTATAAAGAGGGGCTGAAGGCCCATTGTACTGGATACGCATAAACCTACGTTTTCTGTAAAAAGCCTCCTCGTAGAACTTTTTACCTGCGGTAAGAAAACACATGTATCTAAAAAATTTTTTTTCTGGTTTTCCTCTCTGCTGATGCATTTCAAAGGTCCTGCGTGATGCCTTTGGCAAATCTCATATTATTCCACGGGAGATATAATGGGTCATAATGTCCGACCTCAAATTCATCAATATGTTTTGGTGCATTGATCCATTGATTGTGAAGTAGAGAAGAATTTCATATTTAAACGTACTTGAGTTGCAGTAATTTCAAGATAGGTGACCTCTCAGATGGACAAAACCGACGATATTGTTGAGATTTATCTTAACTAGTATGAAACGCTTTATAAACATGTTTAAATTGATAATCCAGTGATTAATATACATTTTGTCATTTTCCATTCTTTGAAAACATTCCTTGAAGAATACAAAACTACAACATACATATTTAAGACCATGAAGTTCTCTGAAAGAAGCCCTCTCGACTGAAACGTTTAACGCGGTTTATCTGACCGTATTTGATGTCAAGATTGACAAAACAACATCATGAGCCCGAGGTGTAGCATTAGCCCGACAAAGCGGGCAACTATCGTGCGAAAAAAGCCACATATCAATACACGAAACATGAAAAACATGCGTGCATTCAGGCATTATCCTAACCTCGTCGTTTTCTTCAAACTCACCCAAACAAACTGCGCACGTCCCCTCTTTAAAACTCTTTCGTGTACTTCTGAATAGGCAAGAACCTCGACAAACCAATCGAGCTCAGACCACTGGAACTCGAGGCACCAACAGCAAGTGGAATGGATAGTCTCAAGCTGGAGTTGCGGTTAACCCGGATCCTTGGACTGCGGTACACATTTGGTTGTCTATCCTGCTCGGGTAGGATTTGAGGAGGACTGCGACGACAGTTAACCGCTATGCAGTGGATAAAAGCCACTAAAACTGCACCCGAAAGGACCCCGAGAACCCCAACTAAGAGCGGGTCAACACGATCGCCACGTGAGCCGCCCATAACGGAGGTTAATGGTGCAGTAAGTTAATCATCTTGTTCACTTGAAATGTGTATATATGTTGAGCTTTTGCTGACGTGGATGCACACGGTGTAATTGAAGGACCTTGATCGCATTTTTGGAGTCAACCAAAGGTCCTTAAGAATGTGTTGTGTGTGTATATAATATATGACCACAGTAATATTTTATTGTTTAAGACAAAACAACAGCCGTAAAATAAGTTGATCTTTTCGCTGCGGCACGGCATCGCATCTAACGATTGTATTTGATTGTAATTTGAACACCAAATCATACATGTTTTTGTATACGAGTTAAATAAAACAAGCTCACGCAAACCGTTGAAATGAGTCGGGTTAAAACAATTATATTAGTTCGTATAAAATTTAACGGATTATAACACCATATTTTGGTAACATTATAGGCAACAAAAAAATAACAGTATACCAACCACACATAATTTTATGATGATCAAAGTATTTAACCTTATAAGCCTCGACCCGTGGATATAAATGGGCTCATGCGCTTTTCGTTTTTGTAATCATCGACAATAAACAACTACTAATTATTAAATTCATGTCAAACACAATCTAAAAAATAAAAATAACAGGAATAAATCTATAGCATGTAACAACTAATTGAATTTGCGATTTCAATTTTATAAATAATACTTCACAAAAAGAGTGAATATACTAACGTGATTTAAAGATTCAAACATAAAATAATACCAAAGTTTAATAATTAGTCTCAAACTTGAAATTAGATTACGAGACCTTGGATGCCTCAAAGAAAAAAAATTGGGTGCTTTAATCAATTAAATCCTTATGGAGGTGTTTGGGATTCCTTTTGATAACCCCTTTTTGATTTATTGACTTATTTAATAAGTTAATAAGTTAGTAAGAATTGACTTATTAACTTATTTCCTTCACAACTATTATGTTACCAAACATTATAAAATGACTTTTTAACTTTTTAAAAGTAAATAAATTAAAAAAAAAGGTGAAAAAAACACTCCCAAACACCCACATATATAAACTAGATCATTTGTAGTTGAGTGGGCCTAGCGCCTATTGCATACGTCTATGATTGTAATACAGCTAAAATAAAATTTTATTAAAGGTGTCAATCGTGTCATGTTGGTTATGTTAAAAATTTAACATTATAAAGATAGTTAATGAAATTATATGTGTGTGGGGGGGGGGGGGGGGGGAGAGTTAGAAATTCAGAGTGGCAAGGTAGTAAGGTGAGGTGGTAGTGACTTGGAACAGCGGTAACACCCTTTGGTTTACGTAGCCGATTCTAAGTTCCAAACCATAAACCAAAGTTTCATATACATGTGGCTTTTGAGTTCAAATCATTCACCGATCATGTTGAAAATAGGCATGGGCACTACAACAAACAAACATTATACCCTTCTCGTCCCAAAATTCAGAATAAACTACATAGAATTGTATCATACTTTACGCTTCTTATTATCATATGTATTGAAGTTTAAACCTTACCTTTTCATGTAACCTATTTTTTGAACTTTCTGTATGAAAATCATCCAACTTTACATTTTGTTGCATTAAAAAGAACGCACACACTATTTGACTTAGCTTTCATTTTTTATGGGTTCGGGTAGGGGCCGGATCGCTCGGAATTTGATGTAAGCAGCCTTACCTTACATTTGATGTAAGATACTTTTTCCCACTACTTAAACGCATGTGCTTAAATGCTTAATGTCATAAAACAACAATTTTAACGATTGTTACAAGGCTCTCTCTCATAGTAAATAATACATATTAAATGTAATCATTACGTTAAACTTGGATCCCTTTACACGCACTTTGCTCCAAAATATATACAATACCACCCTTGTTGGGGTTCATTACACTAAAATGCATTTTACTTTCACATATTGTCATTGTTGTAAGAATTTTTTGTCAGTGTGTATGAATTGAAGGTTTTACACAAGGTATGAATTGAAAAGAGAGGTGTCCCTAACAAAGATAAAAAAAAAAAAAAGGTCCCTTTAAATTTACTAAGTTATATTTTAACTCATATGGACTCATTATGTGACGCTTCAAATGAATATAAGTTATATCATATAGAGTAGTTGCAATTTTTATGCTGTTGAGCAACTCGATATTCATAGGTTTGAGTTTAGAGTAAACGTATTAGGGCTGATTTCGGGTTAAACTTACAAGGTTAACTTGGTGGGTCCGCAGGTTGACCTGTTCGTTATAAAAGGTGTTTTATGTCATAACTTAAATTCAATTGAGTCTTCTGTGACAAAATTAAATGACAAAAAAAAATAGGCATCGGGTTTTATAGCTAAACGTATTTTTGCTTGTAAATTTGTAATTCCCGAGTATTAATATGCAAATAAAATAAAATTCCAAGTTAAATTGGTCATGTTTATGTTAACCGCAAATATTTGTCATGTTTGGGTACGTGTGGAACACGATTTTCAGGCTTGTGTTGTGTTCTACTTCGTGTGAATATTACATATTGATATCACATTCGTGTTAGTTTCGACCTGCCAACTGTAAAAACGACCCATTTAACATCTCTAGATTATCATAGTCAAATTGTCCAAACATGTTGATCAAAATGATATTCTTAAGATTGATATACATCTAACATCTTCTATTCTTTGTAAATATTCTTGAAGCATACAACAGTATAACACAGATTCAAGACCATGAAGTTCTCTTCAAGAAGCCTTCACCACCAAACCATATACATAACCCGCCTTACCCAACCGTCGTCGTGATCGACAAAACAACCTCACGAGCCCGAGGTGTAGCATTAGCCCGACAAAGCGGGCAACTATCATGCGAAAAAAGCCACATATCAATACACGAAACGTGAAAAACATGCGCGCATTCGGGCATTATCCTAACCTCATCATTTTCTTCAAACTCACCCAAACAAACCGCACACGTCCCCTCTTTAAACTCTTTCGTGTACTTCCGAACGGGCAACAACGTCGCCAAATTACCAATCGCGCTCAAACCTCTTGAACTCGAGCCACCAACAGAGACTGGGATGGACAACCTTAAGCTGGACATGCGGTTAACCCGGATTGTTGGGCTGCGGTTCATATTTGGTGGCCTAGCTGGCTCGGTGTTAAAGGGGGTTCGAGGGGTCCTGCAACAACAGCTAACCGCTATGCAGTGAATAAAAGTCACGCAAACTATACCATAAAGGACCCCGAAAATCCCAATCATTAGCGGGTCAATACTGTCGCGATCTGAGTCGCCCATAGCGCAGAGATATCGAGAGTTGAAAGAGGTAATGGTGCAGTAAGTTGATCATCTTGTTCACTTGAAATGTGTATTTATGTTGAGTTTCTGCTGGTGTGGATGCACACGGTGTAATTGTAGGACTTCTGATCACAATTTTGTAGTGAAACCAAACGCTTCACAAATGTGTTATGTTATATTGGTCAAGACAAAATAACAGCCGTGAAATGAGTTGTTGATCCTTAATTTCAAAAGAAAATTGTAATAGATAGCTAAAACTAATAGATACAATTGTTAGAACATGAAGAATCGATACAATTTTCAATACGCAAACTAATTTTACTTTTGAAATTGATGTCTCGACGGAAGATTAAAGTCGATATATCAAACTTTAAATTTTAACACGTTTAATTAATCTCTATTAAAATCTAAATAGAACTTTTCTAAAAACTTGTTAACCTATTCATTAAATACGTTATATTCAGATTTACACAATTGAGTACAAGAATGCGCAATTCAACAACTACAAGAAACGAAGAAGACGAACTTCAAGAATGCAAGAAAAAGAACTTTATTATCAAATGATTATCGTGATTGTAAATTGTTGTTGAATTGCGTATTCTTGTACTCAATTGTGTAACAATTGGTACCAGAGCCTGGTTTGAGGCTCAATTGAGGAACAAAATTCAATCAAAGATCGTTCGACGATAGCGATGGTGTCAACAAAGATTGAGATTGAGAAATTCGACGGGAAAAATGACTTTGGGTTATGGCGACTGAAGATGAAGACATTGCTCGTTCATCAACGAGTGGTGGATACCTTGGTTGAAGAATCTAAGTTGCCGAACACAATGTCAAACAAGGAGAAGAAGGAGATGCTTGAACAGACACACAGTTCAATCATCTTGAGCTTGGATGATCGGGTACTTAGAGAAGTATCGAAGGAGACGACAGCGGCAGGGTTCTGGTCAAATTGGAAAGCCTGTACATGATGAAGTCTCTTGCGAACAGGTTATATCTCAAGAAGCGTTTGTACACTTTCCAAATGGCGCCTGGGAAGTCAATTGAAGATCATGCTGACGAATTCAACAAGTTGGTGTTAGATCTTGAAAATATTGAAGTTGAATTGGATGATGAAGACCAAGCGATCATATTCTTGACCTCTCTCCTATCATCTTATGAGCACTTTGTGGATACTTTGATGTATGTTAGGGATACTCTTACCATGAAAGAAGTGCTGGCAGCTCTTAATTCAAAGGAATTAAAGAAGAGAACTGATTATAAAGAAGATGGTGAAGAGGGCTTGGTGGTCAGAGGAAGATCTGAATAAAGAAACTTCAAGCCGAGAAGTGTCTCAAAGTCAAGATCCAAGTCTAAGAGGAAGTGTTATACGTGTGGGTCAGAAAAGCAATTCAAGAAAGATTATCCTGACTGGAAAAGAAAAAAGGGTGGATCAAAGTCTCATTCTAGTCACAATGCACGAGATGATGTATTTGATGGAGATGAGAGTGCAGATGTGTTGGCTGTCATAAGCAGCGGTAATGAGAATGAGTGGGTGATGGATTCGGGTTGTACATATCATAGACATTGTGAAGGAGTTCTTCAAAGATTTGAAGTTTTAAGATCTCAGTTCTGTAAGGTTAGGGGATGATAGACCTTGTAAGATTGTAGGTCATGGTACAGTGACTTTAAAGATGAAAAATGGAATGAAAGTAGATCTTCATGATATAAGGTATATCCCTAATTTAAAAGAAGTTGTTGTCATTAGGTGTGTTGGAGAGATCTGGTTACCATGTTAGTCTTAGGGATGGTAAGGCTAAGATGATTAAAGGATCAATGATGGTATGTTGGTAATAGAAGGGAATTAATATCTATGTACTAGATAGTGTGGTGTAGTAGAGTCCCATATGGCAACTACTTCAAGTGATAGTAGTTCTAAGGCCATGTTGTGGCACCAGAAGCTTGGTCATATCAGTCAGCAAGGACTGGTAGAGTTGCAGAGAAGCAACAGGTTGTGACTGAGTTGAAGAATTGTGATTTTTGTTTTTGTGAAACTTGTATTCTTGGGAACACAGGTCTGGGTAATCATCTCAAAGAATAAGAGTGATGCCTTTAGTAAGTTCAAGGAATGGAATTCTTATGGAAACCAAACTGAAAGAAAAGTCAAGAAGCTAAGAACTGATAATGGGTTGAAGTTCTGCAACCATGAGTTTAATCAGTATTGTAAAGCTCAAGGTGTTGCAAGACACATAACTGTGCCCGATCATCCATAGCAGAATGGTTTGGCTGAAAGGATGAATAGGACCTTATTAAAAAGGTAAGGTGTATGTTGGCTAGTTCTGGTTTACCCAAGATGTTCTGGGCTGAGGATGTGACTACTACAGCTTATCTAGTCAACAGGTCTCCATCAGCTGCATTAGGCATGAAGACTCCTATGGTGGCATGGTCAGGTAGAAAATATAACTATGATGATCTTAGAGTATTTGGGTCATTGGCTTATACTCATGTTAGCCAAGGAAAACTAGAACCCAGGGCCTGTAAATGTGTATTTCTAGGATACCCTGATAGAGTGAAAGGGTATAGATTGTGGAGGCTAGATGGTGGCAGACCCAGGGTGATAGTAAGTAGAGATGTGGTTTTCCAAGAAGATGTTTTGTATAAAGACATTGAAGGAAAAAGGAATTCAAAAGTTGGAGAGTAGAATGGGGTTCAGATTGAGGTGGAGCAATAGGGTGTGAGTGATAAAGGTATTGATCATGGCACTTCTGATAGCCAAGGAGATGATTTAGATGATTATCAATTGGCTAGGAATAAACAAAGGAGACAAATGGTACCTCCACTCAGGTATAGAGAGGGGATTGATTTGTCAGCATTAGCCTTTGTTGTTGCTAAAAAAGAAAGTATCTATGAACCGTTGTCATACTCTGAGGCAATTTTTGTGAAAGAAAGCTCAAAATGGTATAAGGCCATGGAGGAAGAGATGGAATCTCTTTATAAGAATGGCACATGGGAGCTGGTTAATAAACCTAAGGATCAACAACAGTTCACAATCACGATAATCATTTGATAATAAAGTTTTTTCTTGCATTCTTGAAGTTCATCTTCTTCGTTTCTTATAGTTGTTGAATTACGCATTCTTGTACTCAATTGTGTAACAGTATCTAATATTAACCTACCAATAAACTAATTATTTTCATGTCGTATTCCATGTAATGTTTTAAGCATGGTTAAAAATTGCTACCTTAATCATTATCATGAAATAGGTTGTGCGTGGGAATCCACTTAGGTGTGTTTATCAGTCGGATATTGATTTATTTAGTTTCGAAATAATTTTTGGGCCTATTCGAAATGTGAACTAATTAGAATTATAATGTGTCTAATCATACTGAATTCATCCTACTAAACCTATTATTTGGTTCATTGTCGTCACTAACTTTTGCTACCAACACCATGATTTGTCCTCTGGTTGACACCACTTTCATCATGATTGGTGTTGTCGGAGCTCTGAACCATCACAAACTAACAGTTTGGGATTTCTTATTTTAGTTGAAAAGAACATTTGATAAAAATTAATTATTAACTTATGACTTTTTAAAAATAGTTTTTAAAAAGTGTTTGGATTATTTTATAAACTAAAGCGTTGTAAAATGACCGAAAAAGACGTATTTTAAAAACGAGGGGAGTTAATGGAAGGTAATAAATGGGTGTAATAGAACGACAGATCAAAAGTAGTTTTTAAAAGTTAATATGTAATTTTCTTTTTGCTTTTCAAAACATTCTTTTTACCTCATATGAAAAGTATTTTTAGATTGGCCAAATATTTTTTTTGTAGTTATTATCTTCTCAAAAATTAATAAATGAAAAGTTACGATAAAAATAAGCAAATAACCCCGATATTTCTGGGGTGTTTGTGATTGCTTATCAAAATAACTTATTGACTTATTAAATTTTAAAAAATCAAAAAATTATTTTATAATATTTAACAATATAATAATTATAAAAAAAATAAGTTAATAAGTTGTTTTAGCAATCCCAAACATCCCCTTCAAAGCTTCGTTTGGAGGTAAGAACCTAAGAACCTCTTCTTCTGTTATGTAGTATTCATGGCTCAGAAATCTGGATCTCCAATCTCCATCGACTCTAGTTTTGAAATCAGTTCTTCTAACACCAATAGTTTTGACCGAAGCTGTGTGAACGATGGCGCTGATTCTACGATGTCAGTACTGAGTAGTAGTGGAATGAACACTTGATTTAATCCATTGAGTGTTTCTGTGTTTGTAAGAACAAATTTGTTGATTGTTGATTGTTGAGGGTGATTGTTGATTGTTGATTGTTGATTGTTGATTGTTGATCTTTGTTTCTCTGACAAAATTGAATCAGTTCTGAAGTGGTATAGAGAGATTGGTTGTATTTTGTTCATATGACACCAACTGTTTGATGAAATTCCACAACCAATACCAAATGCTTGTCCTGCTATATGCTAATCTTAGGTCAATAGAGAATATATGCTTGCAATACAAACATGTTTGAGATATTCCTTTGATGTTCGTGTCGAAGTAGAATGTGTAATGGAAGCTTGATTATATGATTTATATCTGCAGACTGTAATAATCAAGCAATGGCACTAGCACCGACACTCGGGAAGCTATGTAAACCAATTCGTTCATCTCCCTTCCCTTTTGCTCATTTTTCTTCTACAATACATACAATTTCATCCCACCACCTTCTTGAACAATCAATCAAATCTGCTGTTGAAACCAAAAGTTACCAGCAAATTGCTGACATTCTTAGTGCCTCAAAAGAAACATCTCAGGCCTTCAATCCTTTCTCCTTCCTCTCAAACTTTCACCAACAACATCGAACCAAAATCATCGATGAGATTCTACAAAGTTTTATTCCTCTAAGGCCTCGCAATCATCCTCAACGTGCATATGCCTACCTCCTTTCTTTCACACTGCAAAGCACCAATCCTTTACCTTTGTCCTTAGCAATCTTACAACGCACCCTTCGGTCAGGCTGTGCACCTGTTCCTCAAACTCACCTACTTCTCTCCAGTGTATGGCTTCATCAACGAAAGCAATCTGGTAATACTGTTGCCAACATGCTATTGCAGATGCATTCAATTGGATATAAACCAGACGGTGGTGTTTGCAACTATCTTATTTCATCACTGTGCAAAGTTGATCAATATGAGGAAGCGGTTCAGGTCTTGCGGTCTATGGGTGGTGCAGGATGTGTGCCTGATTTAGACAGTTTCAGTTCTGTAATTGGTATTCTGTCACCTTAGAAAGACAAAAAAGATTGAAGAGCTAATGAAGGAGATGGTATCTAAGTTCAGATTATCCCCTAGGAAAGAACTGGTGGTAAAAGTCCTAAAGTCGATGCGGGCTAACAAAGATGTTCATAAGCAGTTGAAATGATTAGTTTTCTTGAAGAAATGAATATTCAAATTGGGTTCGAGAGTTATGAGATGGTTGTTGAGATGTGCTTAGAATCCAATTTATTTGTTTTAGCAGGTAAAATTGTTATGAGTATGACTAACAGAGGTTTTATACCATATATAAAGGTAAGGCAGAAAGTATTTGATGGATTGGCTGCTGTTGGTGAATTGGAGTTTGCTTATCTTCTTAAAAAGAAGTTCAAGGAGCTGAACTCTTAGCATTCTACATATCTTTCCAGAAAGTTATACAAAAACAAAAAGAAATCTTTTTACTTCATTCTGTCATTCTGTGACCACTTTCTTCGTTTCAAGTAGAAATTTCTGGGGTTGAGTTATACAGTTATACTCGTGTGGTTTCTAAATAGCTTTGCCTATCTTCTGTCCCTTCCAAAATACACCATATCCAACCAGTTACTGCATGTATCAAGTGGGTTCCATGGGAACCCATGAAAACACCACTGGAGTTGAACTGAAGGAGAATGGCAGATGCAATAGCAACCAATGCGGGTTGCTTGGCGACTGCAGCTTACAGACTTTTCTCATCTTTAGCAGGTACATTTTTAAATTCTTTTATTCTGACTGCATGTTTTTTAGCTTTTGATTTATTGCATTCATCTTCTTTTCCTACAAAGGGGTAATATGTATTTGTAAAACGATTTTTTATGATAAATTATATGCTTGCTGCATGAGATCACCATGGCATTGTGTGTCACCATTGTTGATATCAGAATCCACAAGCATTTGTTCTAATAGAGTTGTGTTAAACAGACCAATCGATGAAATGAATCAAATGGGTTAAAACTTGAAACACACAAGAGTCTATTTGAAATGAATCAAACTTTTTAAATCATTTTAATTATTAAAACTTAAATTATTACTGCAACAATCTAGTTTTTACAATCATTTATAACACATCAACCGTTTAATAAAAGAAACAAAAAGGATTGTTTGGGGGTCAACCGGACCCATACCTCTTTTGACCTGTATTAGAAATTACTCATTTTGACTTGAATGTGTTTTGACCCATTACCCATCCACCCATTTTGCCACCACTAGAACTGATGTTGGTAGCGCTATAAACATTAGACAAGCCAAATTATCAACAAACCATTCGACTGGAAATTCGTTTATTTACTAGACAAACATGAACAAGAATATCCTTAATTAAATAAAGAGTAAATTACAATTTTTTCCTTTAGTAATATATAGAATTGCTTGTTGTGTTCTTTAGTTTTAATAATTACATGGAATATCCTTTTTTATAAACAATTTGCACATGTATCGTCTTTTAGACTAACCTTCATCCAAATTTACAGTTAAGTCAGGCATGTGCCACTCATATGAGAGACATTTATGTATTTTTACATGCCTACAATGAGTCAAAAATATATTTACGTTGCTTCATTCCCTTCGCCTTCATGTTAGGGTGTTTAAAGTTGGATATCTGAAATTTTCGGATAGTGGAAATCACCATCCGTATCCGTATCTGTATCTGAAATTTAAGATATCTGAAATTCGGATATCCAAAATTTCGGATACGTATACGGCATAGTTGTCAAAGGCGCAAGGCGCATTCAAGGCGCAATGACCCCTCCTGTCGCCTAGGCGCAAGGCGCAACAAAGGCGCACGCCCCAAATAAAAAAAGCACACTATTAGAAAACAATAAAAATATATATATAATAGGCTTAGAAAAATAAAAAAAATAAACTCTAACAAAAAATTATTTACCTAATAATATACTAATGCAATATTCAGAAATATATAAGCAATTTTTTATTGAGTTTGAAAACCTGCACACTCTTCCAGGGGCGGAACTACGCCCAGGAGTACGGGGTCAAGTGACCCCTTTGATTTTTGAGCGGGTAGTGTATCGCATAATACCGAAATTTTGAGTGAACTCATAATTTTTCAGGAGGTGCCCCTTAATATTATCACGTTCAAAATATAACTAGATTTTGCTCTTGGTTCACCGGTAACGCGTGCGTCTAGGCTTACCTTAGGTCATGGGTTCGACCCTCGCAGGGGTCTTTTTTTACAGCCCTTTTTAATATTTATAAAAATTACCTTTTTATTCTTACGTTTACCATATTTTAACCCTAAGCCAAAACCCTCCCCACACAAATCCACCATCGATCTGAAATCTCAACACCCCCCTCCTCTCTCGTCCAGGATACCATCCCTCATCACTGCACCCTCCGACCTCCGGCGAGTCGGCCCGTGCCATCATTCATCGCTGCAGCAGTCCTCCATTCAAGCTTTTACAAGTTTGTTCCTTTGTTAATCTAATCATTTGTCTTAACTAGAGATTCAAACCCTAGATTTAATATTAGTGTTTTTGATGTTTTCATTGTTGTTAGTTAATTAATTGTTATAGGGATTAAAATTTGAGTTGGTATCCAATTATAAATTTACTTATTGGAATTAAAAAGCTTATTTCTATGAATTTGGCTGGTCTTTTTATCAAATACAACTTTGTTTTGGCTATTCTTGTGGTTAACTAAAGTTAAAAGATTTATGTTTTTAGAATTAACTAGATTTCATAGTCTAATTTGTTGAATTTTAATGGTATGTTTAGCCGATTGCACACAACATGCTTGGCCAAAGAAAACCATCCTACCTCTTGCAGCATAGGTAGATATTTTAGGTGACCAACCAGACCCGGCCCAAAATTTTTGAGGTTGGATTTTAAGAAATCCAAGCGTCAAAAATAGTGACACCAGAGGAAAAAATTCCTGGGTCTGTGCACTCTTCTTCCTGTCACCTTTTACACTTCCAGTGTCCTTTTGCACAGGAAAAAGATTTCAGTTCCTAACTTCAAATATCATCTCTTCACCTCTTCAAAATATATTTACTCTCTTGTAGAGTAATTTTCTCATCATCTTCTTTCTTTATTCTTCAAATTGCTACACTTTCGTAATGCAACTCAACACAACCTTTCCAGACCGAGTATGGAAGGAATACACAGAAGTTCGTCAGAATCCGTCCAGAACCTGGCCGGAATCTGGCCGGAAAGTCACCGGAAGGTCGTTTTTGACCGGAATTTCACCAAAAGTGCTCCTTTGACAGCGCAAGGCGCTTTTGGTGCGCCTCTCCTGGCCTGAGTGCCTAGGCGAGCACTTTTTGCGCTTTTGACAACATAGGTATACGGATAGCGATTCGAATATCTGAACTTCTTTTTTTTTTTTTTGCAATATATAGATATATGTTATTATAAAAATAATGTAAAAACTACACACATTAAAATAATCCCAATATACTATAAAAAACGTTTAACACTTCAAAAAATAACAAAAAATATTTTAACTTTTCGGATAATCGGATATCTTAATATCCGAAATATTTCAAAATCAATATCCGAATTTTCGAATATTTGAAATGCAGATATCCGAATTATAGGATCTTTGAATTTTCGGATATGCAGAACCATCTTTAGTACACCGATCAAAAATTTAAACCATTTCCCTTTACATTATATGAGATAACAATTACATTAGACGAAGTCAACGAAAATAAAGCAACTACATTAGCAATTATAAACCTAGGTAATTGCTTATGTTGCACTAATTTGCTTATATAGTCCATAAACTTTAAATGGTAGTGATATCAAATTGTGCTTTAATTAGATTCAATCCAATGTGGGAAGTGGAAGATGATGGATTTAGTGATGTCGAGTTGTGCTTCAATTCGGTTGAATCCGAGGGATGAGGATGACGTTGGATTCAGTGATGGTGCAAGTTAGCATTGATAGTTGCAGTTGTCATCGCTCTAACTGTAGAATATGCACTGATGTCGGAGTGTCGATCTCACTTCTAGCTTCCTGTGTAGTGATCTGGATTTTCTCTGCTTCATTCTACACTTTCAATTGGGATTTAAGTTTGTTCCATACTGCTCGTTCTTAGAAAAAGAGGGCGTAAGAGTTAGATGATTTATTAAAGTCTCAATTACTTTATGCTTTATTAATTATAAATTGTCAAATTACATAAATGCCCCTCATGTGAAGGGCACATGCCTGATTTAACTGTGAGTTTGGATGGAGGTTAGTGTAATGACAATATGTGACACAATTTGTAAAAAAACAGTGGATTTATAAAAAAAGAACATACATTGTAATTTTTAAAACTAAAAGATATACAGTGTGATTTAATGTATTAATAAAGGACACAATTTGTAATTTACTCTTAAATAAAAGAACATGAGCAGAGGTCTTGCTTGTTGAGTTATGTTTGGTGATTTGTTTTATCGGTGGAAACACTTTCCTATAAAGTGTTAACCGTATATCTTAATATGCGTTTGTAATGCAGTATTAATTTTAATCATCTTCTTGTGTGTTAAGGGTCTAATCAAACTTTGAATATATAAGTAAAAGGAGAGAAGATTAGTATTTGTAGTGATCAGGGAGATCATGGTGACTATTTCCTTTTTTACCCTTTACACCTATGTGTTTTCTACCTAGTTTAGTAATCTTGCATCATAAAGTTTATGTGTTGGATTTTAATTTCTTTAAATGGAAAATATGTGATGGAGGACTAGGATTAACTAGGGTTGCCCTGACCCGTTTAGTTAATCATGTCGAAAAGTTACACACCATTCCTAACGTTTATTAAACAAGTTAGTTGTGTTGATGTGTTTACTACATGAACCGGAATCAAAAGGTTCATGATAAAGATTAGAAGGGGAAAGGAATGTTGTTAATATACATTATAGATGTAAGGCTATAAAGGATAATTATTAAGGCACAAACATAAGAAACTTTAAAAGACTTCTTAGGTGTTTTTATCTAGTTTCCGGGCTCAAAATTAACCTTCACCGAAGTAAACCTATTGGCATTGGCGCTTCCCCTAGTGAAAACAATCTTTTTGCTAAATTGATGGATGTGATTTGGTATCGTTACCTATTATTCACTTTGGATGCCCTTGGGGGCTAACATGTCCCTTGTTAAGCATGTATATACACTCACTAATGTATTATGCCACCGGCCACCACTCTTATCATTCAACTTCACGTACTAATGACCCTTTTTAAGCATTTATACACATATTCTTACGGGAGGTTCAAGGTTCAATACTTGACAAGTGTATATATGAGGTATAGTTTAGAAGTAGAACTTTCACACACACACACTCTTCTTTAACTTTTATAAACTTTTAGACCACTCTTATTTTCAACTTCACCCCTTTAGCTTTGTAAACTTTCAAACTTTACCTCTCATATTTTGTAAACTTTTTTCTACTTCACCTCTTACCTTTGTAAAACTTTCAAGTTAAACCAACAAAGCTATAACTTAAACCGTCAACTTTTAATGTTTCAACTTGTCTCCTGGCAACATATATAATACACACTTTTTAACCTATTAATCTTTGTACTAATTTGAGTTTTCTTCAGTAATGTTTGTTCATTAACTTTTATTTATAAAGACTAATTTGTGGTTGTATTTAGTTTTTTTTCCTTGATGTCCCGTTATAGATTTGGTTAAAAATAAGATTGTATTCAAAGTATGTTTTTTAGGAATTGTATTTAAAATAGGTTTTTAGGCATTGTATTCAAAATAGGTTTTTAAGCATTGTTGGTTATATCAACTCGATTTATCTCTATGTTTTGATTTTCAGACCGAGTCGTCCCAACATCATACTTGTCTTTTATGTAATTAATCACATTAGTGTCACTGTCCTAACGCGCGTAATGCGGTTCAGTGACATGTTGCATCACACGAGCTTGATTTCTAGTTGGAATCCTTTTGTGCAAAAATTCAAGACAAGGTTGACTACTTGGAAAGCCAGTCACTTTATCTTTTGAAGGATTTATTGACCCTTGTCAAACCAGTGCTTGGTAGCCTATTGCTCTACTACTTCACTTCTTCATGTTTAAAGCTGTGAAGAAGGTTATTAACTATTTGGAAGCTATTAGGAGAAAATTTCTTTAGTCGAGAATTATCTATAGGTTAATTTTGATGGTACGGATCAAGTCCCGTCGCGGATTTGAATTGGTCATAGCAGCAGTCTATTTTATAGTTTATTTGACGTGGGTGATGATCAAAGAATTGACCCTGTTCCAGAAGGGGATCCAATATGATCTAGGTTGGAGATCATCTGAAGATTTAAATAATAATTATTTCATTAATTATCTTTTATTTAATTTATCTTTTATTTTTGTTTGTCATTATCTTTAAGTTGTTATGTTTAGTATAAATATTAGGGCTTGGTAAAGTTTATTATGAGTTTTGTTGATTGAATTTGAATTAAACAATTGTTCTTGGAATCTTTTGGTTTGATTTATCGTCTTTGATTATCAATTGTTGTTTAGCCATTTGATTGCTTCCGTAACTGTATCATTATTTATGTTTTGTTGAAGAGTTAGTGGGTCAAAAACATGGGATGAATGCAGGAGTTTTAGGAGATAGTGTGTTAACTGTATGTTTTCTTTTAGTCTATTTATTTTTATTTTGGTGGCAATGAATGAGTAGCAAAAAGTGGTTAAGCAGTAAATCTTTCATTGGTGTGTGTTTTAAGGTATTGATTATGCTATGACATTTAGCTCGTTTGTCAAACCAACCACTATTAGATTAATTTGACATGTTGAGATCAACAATGCCTTTTTACATGAAGATTTATTTGTTACTATGTATATACATAACCTCCTAGTTTTGTTAACTTATTTCGTACATATCATATCTACCTATTGTAGAAGGCTTGTAGTGGCCTCAAGAGCTTGGTTTATTAAGCTATCCCTCTTTACATTCAACTTTACTCAAGGTGCTTCTGACACGTTCTTGTTTGTATATTGTTGGGATTCTGTTATGTGTTATATACTTGTATATGTTATTACTTGGAGTTTATCATCATTTGTGGCCGATTTGCGTAGGCCATAAATAATCTTAGTTTGTGCACAAGGATTTAACCATGTTGAGGTATTTTTGGTCGATTCAAGTGAGATTCTTGAATGACGGTCTTCATCTTTTCTAGCAGCACTATTTACGAGACCTATTATAGTATACGAGTTTTAGTTGATGTTGGTCATTATCTATTATTGTCCTCTTGGATGACAGCTTTCTTGGTATCTTGGTGTGCCTTTAGAGAATCCATTAGTATATTGTATCATGATTTATCTTGTCATGACTCATTGAGGTATTGCATATGCATTGCAAGGTTTTCGCTTTCTTCACTAACCGACTAACCATCGCTCGATTGCAGTCAACTGTATTCAGCACCTTAATGTCACGGAGTGATTTATTCGACTCTCGTGCGACACTTAGAATCCTTCTAAGTTCAGCCTTTGTGACCCAAATGAAGTAACAATTCAAGTTACGATGCGGAAGCGTTTGCAAGCTCGTAATACAAATGACTTTGTATTGCTTACAAGGTAGTTTACAAGTGTGCTTTACAAGTGTTTTACACTAGACTTGTATGGATTTTGGGTGCTTACAAATGAGGACTTCATCACCTATTTATACTTGTCTCATGTATCTAGATCATTCTTGATCTAGAGTTTTCTAATAATACAATATTTATATGATATTTTGATAGATCTTTGAAGGCCATTCTAGACCTTTCATAAGAACCCAACTCCTAGATATTTCCAAGTGAATATCTTGATCATTCTTGATGATTCAAGGCTGTTTTGGATACCCACTTATGTTCCTTCAAGGTCCAACACGTTTTAGGCTGTTTCGGAGACTTCCGGACAGCCCTATATGCCTCCGTATGTTTCCGGAAACTTCCGGAATTCGAGATACACGATTTGATTTTAGGCAGGTCGTGACATTCTCCCCCACCTAAACCCACGACGTCCTCGTCGTGTTTCTTGAGTTTCTCCCGGCTTGTTCTTGCGAGTTGCAAGACGGATAACATTTTCCCTTTGTGGCTGGTGCTTGACTCCAGCATTGCAGTGTGCACTTGATCGCCCTTGATGATGTACAAGGTGTTCAGAAAAGTTGCTGGAACGGCTTTTGCTTTTCTGAAAAAGTCCATCCCGAGCACGATCTTGTAATCGCCCAATGGTGCTATCGAGAAATCGAGCTTACCTTGCCATGTCCTGATCTTAGTCTTGACAGCCCATGACATTCCTTCGATCGGTTTTGCGTCACCATTGGCGTTTTTAAGAAATCCATCACGCGTGGAGATTCTTAAACCAAGTCTTTTAGCCTCTTCACGTGTGATAAAGTTATGACTTGCTCCAGTATCGACCAGTGCCTTTGCAAGTCGTCCATTCACTTCTATGTTCACAAACCGAAGTCCTTTTGTCTCCGTGTTTGTAATGTTGCCCTGTCTCTCCGTGGGGCGCGACTTAGCCAACTTTAACGGCTTCCCTTCATGTGCCGTTAACGCGTTTAGAACTTGTAGTTGCATTGCCCCGAGACGAACCTCCTTGTCTTCGTGGGATGCATCATCATTGCTCACCACCATGGCTTGTAAACTTTGTTTCTTCGGGCAATCCCGTGCATTATGCGGTCCATCGCATATGAAGCAAGATTTTGGAGTGCGCTTTTCGTTCTCGTATCGTGGTGGTTTCCTTGGTTCCACCCTCCGATCATAATTGGGCTTAACTCCCCCGCCTTTCTCCTCATCACATTCCTCATTCATGGGCCTATATGGTCGTTTTTCTTTAATGTCGATCAAGCTTTCAGCTATTGCGATTGCTGAAGCAAGATCTTGAACATTTCTTCGCTCTAGTTCTATCTTGGCCCATGATTGCAGACCATCGAGGAAGTAGAAGAGGGAGTCTTTATCCGATAAGTTCGGGATCTCAAGGACAAGTGTTGTAAACTCTTTGACATAGTCCTTGATGGTCCCGGTTTGTTTGAGCTTACGAAGTCGACTTCTCGCTTCGTGTTCAGCATTTACCGGATAAAATTGTCGTTTGAGTTCTTGAACAAATCCAGCCCAAGTTTTGATTGTACACGTACCTCGTTCGATATCCATGCTTCGACGTCTCCACCACAGCGCTGCCGTATCTTTCAAATACATCGTTGCTGTCTTTATTTTGGTGACGTCATCGAAGACTTGTACCCCTCCTAGGTACTGCTCCATTTCCCAGATAAAGTCATCAACCGCTCGAGCTTCTCGTTTGCCCATAAACGGTGATGGTTTGGGAATTTCAACTCTCGGTGTCAGGTTCACAACGTTCCCTCCTGTTGTGATCATGGCTTTGTTGCAATCGTTTATTTTGGCTTCCATGCCAAGTAGGTTGCGATGCATGTCATTAGATAGATCATCCATCTCTTTTCGCAGCTTAGTCGTAGTGTCTCCAATTGCGTCTTTGATCATTAGCTTTACTTCATCTCGAAGTAATTCCATAGCAGCCTTGAGTCCTTCTCGGAGCTCATTGAAGTCTTCTTCTAATACGTCCAATCGTTGGAGACACAGGTCAACTTGTGAACCCACTTCAACAAGGCCTGTCTCCATGTCATTAACTTGCTTTTCCAAGGTAAGGTCCTTGGACATACCTCGTTCTTTCTTTGATCCCTTTTGGGATTCATCTCGACCATGCTTATCTTCAGCAGCTGCAAGTTTGCTTGCTTCGGTTGCCATCCCAAATGAACCGACGTGGCTCTGATACCACTTGTCACGGAGTGATTTATTCGACTCTCGTGCGGCACTTAGAATCCTTCTAAGTTCAGCCTTTGTGACCCAAATGAAGTAACAATTCAAGTTACGATGCGGAAGCGTTTGCAAGCTCGTAATACAAATGACTTTGTATTGCTTACAAGGTAGTTTACAAGTGTGCTTTACAAGTGCTTTACACTAGACTTGTATGGATTTTGGGTGCTTACAAATGAGGACTTCATCACCTATTTATACTTGTCTCATGTATCTAGATCATTCTTGATCTAGAGTTTTCTAATAATACAATATTTATATGATATTTTGATAGATCTTTGAAGGCCATTCTAGACCTTTCATAAGAACCCAACTCCTAGATATTTCCAAGTGAATATCTTGATCATTCTTGATGATTCAAGGCTGTTTTGGATACCCACTTATGTTCCTTCAAGGTCCAACACGTTTTAGGCTGTTCCGGAGACTTCCGGACAGCCCTATATGCCTCCGTATGTTTCCGGAAACTTCCGGAATTCGAGATACACGATTTGATTTTAGGCAGGTCGTGACATTAAGGTGCTCTATCTTATGACTACTCATGGATCCTCCACAATAGCTATTGTGTGTTTCTGGCTCCCAAACTTATTACTTGGAGTTCCAGGAAAACTACATATGATTGCTCATTCTAGTACTAGGTGGGGTATCACACTATTACGCACATTATTACTAAGCTTCACTAAATCACTGGTATACGTCATGAGTTGCAGATACCTCTTATAAGTCCACTTACATTGTGGTGTGACATCATCTGTACCGCATATTTAGAAGTCAATCTTATGTTTCATCGATATATTGTGGTGTGACATCATCTAGTACTAGGTGGTATGACTTGTATTTCATACGATGTATGATGTTATCTTAAAGTTCACTATGTTCCCACCACAACTTAGATTGCAGCTCTTACTACGAAATCATGCGGTTTGACACACTTCACCCCAAACTTCATGTCGCTACGAGAGTCTAGCTTATGGGGGCGTATAATTAGTGCAACTATGGCTGATACTTTCTTTTGTAGTTACTAGATTGGTTATGGTGACGATTCGTTTTCCTTTGTAACTTTCCTATAACATCAATGTATGTTTTCATTTTCGTAAGAGAAAACATATAAAACACAATACAAAATTTTTTATATCCACTTTCTTTGTATTACTTATAACTCACAACTTCTTTCAACCCGAGTAGAATCTTCAATGATTATACCCATAGGCACATTGGAAAAGAATCATATATACTAATTAAACTACTTAAAAGATTCACATAGATATCCCTTTGGATTCCATTGACATTTCTTGCTCTCATTCAACAACATTCTACTTGTTAGCTAGTGTGATTTCACTAACCTTTGCTTTTCTTCTTTTGTCTTGATCATGTCATACGGAGTTCATCCATGAGCTAACTAGCAGACTTATACTCAACTAGATGTTAGATATTTTTAGTGTAAATTGTATTAAATAGTTGACCAATGCAATTATAATATTCGTCAAACAAGTTAGGATGTGCACGTTTGTTTGAGTTTATTATAATCTTTGATATTAGAATCTTATAAGTTTTGAGGGACGAAACCCCTAAGCAATAGCGGTTTCAAGGGGCAACACTGCCTTGGCGTAGGCCTGGAGACAACGCCCCTGGTAGCGGAGTCCAAGGGCGGCTACCCTTGGAGTTGAGCTAAAATTGTTTTTTTTTTTAATTTCAAATGTGACATTTGGTATAAAATTGGGCTACAATTTAAGTGAATTTTGAATTAAAAAGAAAGCTACCAGAAGGCAACTTTTAAGCGGTTTTTGTCCTAAACCCCATATCTTCTGTTCTTCTTGTTCACAAAATTACACACCTAATTATTCTTTTTGTTTGATTATATATATGTATTGTGTTGGTTGATGTATTTGGATTCATCCATCGAATAATAATTTGAAAGTGTAATCTACAACTTTAGACATATAACTCAACTAGAAAAGGATCCATAAGCAACGGATAGCAACGTCTCTCAAGGGGCCTATCACGTTGAACGCTTTGTCGCTTTGTCACTTTGTCCTAACTATTGGATCTAAATTCCATCATTTAAAGCCCTTATCTAAAAGTCAACGGTTTTTCGCTAATTTTAACGATTTGAATTGACTTTCTTTTATTGTAAAAAGTCATGAATACTTTATTTGAGTAATTTACATGTTTACGTAGAATGTTAATTTGATTATTATACTGTCAAATTGTAGCTTTTCAAAATCTGGTTTGACTCTTGATTAGGGCTGCAAACGAACTGAACGTTCAGCGAACAGTTCGTGAACCGTTCGGCGAGAAGTTCGTTAATGTTTATTCCTTTAGTAAATGAACGAACACGAACAAGAAAATTTCGTTCTTAAACGAACGAACATGAACACGAGCCGTGTTCGTTCATTTATGTTCGTGAAGGTTCGATAATGTGTTCGTTTATGTTCGTTAATGTCCGTTCGTGAACGTTCGACAATGTGTTCGTTTTAATGTGTTCGTTTATATTCTTAATTTTTGTGTCAGTTATTTTTATGACTATTATATCAAGTATTTTTTCATATTTATGTTAAGTACTTGTTTATTTTTTATTGATTTTGTGTAATGTTTGTAATATAGATGTAAATTTTATTTTAAAATAAATCTATAATCATTTGTATTCGTTTGTGTTCATGAGTTTTTTTTGTGTTCGTCATGTTCATGAACAGTTGTTTGTGTTCGTTTGCTTATGATTGTGTTCATTTGCGTTCGGTAAGTGTTCATGAACAGTTTATGAACATGTTCATTTTCTTAATGAACGAACACGAACAAAGAATCTCTTTCGGTAAGTGTTCGTGAACAATTCATGAACATTTAACGAACGAACACGAACAAGGCCTTGTTTTTGTTCGTTCGGTTCGTTTGCAGCCCTACTCTTGATATAACAATCTAGAATGAATATTATATCAAAATTTTCTATAAGAATGTTCTCTTTATTATTTAAGGTTATTGGATTTTAATGATCTCAACTTTCATTTATTGGCCGAGATTAATCATAACTCAAGAAATGTTTACAGACACTCCCAACTTTGAACTTATTTTCCTTCAATGATCCCTTACTAACTGAGAGTTAACACCGTTAGCTTTTTGATGACGTGGACTACTTATATGACCAAAACACTAAGCAGAAAGTTAATATCAACCATCAGATCCGTCAATCTGAAACTCACGCATCTTAAAAACCGTCAATTTTCAAATCCTGATTTGAACCACTTTACTCGTTGGAGGTAAATTTCAGGTGATGATGGAGGCTAGACACCCAAAAACAAACCTGATAGAAGTTGGGTAGCGGCGGAGTTGAATAATGGCTCAAAGTTTACCCCATTTCATCAAAAAAACTAACGGTGGTTAACTCTCAGATTGTAAGGGACCGTTGGAGGAAAATAAGTTTAAAGTTGAGAGTGTCTTTAATCATTTTCTGAGTTGGGATTAATCTCGGCCAATAAATGAAAGTTGAGATTATTAAAATCCAATAACCCTATTATTTATTTATTATGTTTTAAGCACATCTTAAGTATGATCAATTTTCTAAAAATGGTTATAAATAGGTATAAGCTAATATCACTTATCAAATATCTCCTAAATGGCTAAATGGCAGCTTTGGTTATGTGTTATCTTAGTACTCCTGTTTTCTCACACGAATGCGTGACAGTTGGTTGAGTCATCGTTTGAACATAGGAAGAGCCTCACCGCACCCTTTAGAGTCATGTTCCAGCAGAAGTTGGTGCGGTCAGGGCATGGAATAAGAGACATTAGGGAACAACGAAGCGCGTATACACTAACAAGTTTGAGCCCTGTAGGAACCGATCCTAAACACCATTAATCGCGTTCGTGTTTTTTTATTTTAGTCATTGTATCTTTGTGTGTGGTCAACATTGTTTTTTGATGGAAAGCTTTACAAGAAAACGAAGTTTTTCATGTCAAAATGTACATGTTAAATAAGAATGGTATTCTATTTCAAGAAACATGTTAAATATAAATTAACAAGCTCAATGCCTGAATTAATATTCTCTATAGTTTTATAAAAGAGAAAGATTAAATTATAAAAACAATCATCACTACGTATCTCAAATTAACTCTAAGGTAAGATTGTAAAACATGTATACTTTTATATGATGTTATTTAATTTAATTAAGCTCGACCACATTTAAGTTGATTTTGTTGGCTTAACATAGTTAATAACAACTTGTTAAAAACCATAAAATTTTTCGATTGCCTACAATTTACACTCAACGTGTCTCATACAAACATATAACAAAATCATTTCAGTCTTAATGTGAGTACTTATTACATAATAACTAGAGAGCGTCACCCACAATCTACCACAATAAACATACACCATGAAATAAATAAGTTTGTTCAAGACAACGTATATACAAAATAAAAAAGTTTATTTACAAAAGAATTAAGTTTAATTATACATAAAACGCTCTCGTATAACAAGGGTAAAACCGTAACCTACCCAAATTAGAGGATGTAATCTAGACATTCAAATATATAACTTTACATTAAAAAAAAGAAGGTCTAGAAATAAAGTTTAAAAATAGAACATTTAACTAAAGGAGTAAATAACTAATAATAATAAAACTTAGCATAAGTTGATAAGTAAGAATGAACCATTACTTAAAGGTTAAAAGTTAAGGGTGAGGTTATTCTATAAAGTTTATTTTTGTTACGAAGTGTGAGAAGACACAATGAAACTAAAAAAGTCACAAAAAAGTTATATCTCACAATCTAAATCGAATTTCAAAAAAGTATTTCGGAGTCTCTGTTCCTCTCATCGTCTTCTTTCAGAAAAAAAAAAATTTCATTGTGTCTTTTATGATACAATGACGTCATTGTGTCTTTCACAATGACGTTGACGTTATTGTATCTTTCACAATGACACAATAACGTCGTTGTGTCTTTCATAAATGACACAATTAAAAAACGTTAATTTTTTATTTTTCGTTTATTTTTTTCTTAGTGAGGACGGCTAGGGGAACAAAAGCTCGGAATTACTTTTTTGAAATTCGATTTAGATTGTGAGATATAATTTTTTGTGACTTTTTTAACTCATTGTGTCTTCTCACACTTTGTAGTAAAAATACACTTTGTATTTGAATCTCTTTCAAAAGTTAAATTAAAATAATAAAAACACATAACAAGAGACATGGGGTGTGAGTGCACCTCGCTAACTCAAACCACTGAGCCGCCCTCTAATATGAATGTCAAGTTATTTAAATTTGTAAAAGAAAAGTAAAACAAAATTTAAAAAGAGATTACTTTTCATACCACATTGACTCTTCAACTGATCAACTCAGCTTAACTCAAACTCATCTAAAAATGAATTATATCGAGATCTTCAAAGAGTACGGAAAGATTTTTTATACATATTTCAACTCATTTGAGTTTTAGAGTGGAAAATTAGACTGATACAAGGAATAATAGTAAAGGAAGATGACAACAAGCAAATATGGACATTGAGTGGAAGTGAGAAAATTAATACATAGGTGGTGGTAAAGTTAACTTATCATCGTACTTGCTAAAAATGGCACATTAAGTCTACTTATATACCACTGCATTGGATTTAATGTATCGGAATATTCATGAAATATTCCTTTTAGAAGTCTTGAACATTCTTAAATATATCTCTAGTCGTTTTAGTTATGATATATAACAAGAAACACATAAAGATAGATACATAGAGGGGTTAAACGGTTTGTGATTGTTTATTGGTAGGTTGAAACAAACACGAACCTGAAAATTTAAAACACGTTCGATACAAGAAACTTAAACATGGTGTATAATAAAAACATACCATTTAACCGTGAAAAAATATTTTTTATTTATATGCATATTGATACTATAAACTTAACAAATTAATTTACAATAAAAATATAATTGTGCATAAACTCCTTCATTTAAAATATATGATGTCAACTTACTTGTTAACTTTTTAATTTTGGTATAAAATACACAACATTATTTATGACATATAAACGACTTATAAATTAAACAAAGGTGTGAACCCCCGCAACCCAATGCCTTTAGCTAAACATGTTTGTGGGATTCGTTCTGGAACTGACATGAGCTCGTTTAAACTAAACTCGAACTTGCGAGTTTCGTGTTATGATCGTTTCGTATTAGAAATTTACATCGCTATAAGGACGCCCGAATGGTTACCTTTTCTTAGGTGGCGATGCACACCATCCAATTATCAAGAAACAGATACAAGCTCTAATTAGATAGGATTTAAGCACTACTCAAGATGCTTGAGAAGACTCTAATTCATACATATCTTTACTAATAACGGTGCAACTTTATATATCACACTATAAACTTACTAAATTATATATACATATCTTTAATTAGGAAATCAATTATTTTAATAATTGTAATATAAATAACAAAACTAAGGGATGTTTGACTCATAGTTTAAATCATGCAATTGTCAAACTACTTGAGAACATCTATCTATAGATTATAAAGCACTAAACAAGTAAACAACTTAATACAAATATCCCTACGAATCGAGAATATAAACCTTACATAAGATTCCGTAGTGTAGTAAAAGTGTTTTATCACAAAAATTCTAGAAATCAAATAAGAAACTTAACTTCAATAAGGAGCCCAAATTCAAATCTAACAAGTGATAATTATCATCTAAATTTGAAAAATCAAACTGCTATCAACCAATTAACCAACAAGTTTAATCTAACTTTAACTTTCATCTAACCAACGGGTCAACTTTAAACTCTTACGGTCTTATTTAATAAAAGACCCTTTTTAAAATTATAACTCTAAGCCCTGAAACTTTTAGGTGGTGTTTGGTATATAATAATAACAAAGAGAATGGAATGAACTATTACAAATGAATAAAAATAAAGGTGTTTCGTTAGTCAATGTAATGAAATTATCGATTACGCAAGGAATCTCATCATCTCTAAACACCCCAAAATTATTGCTCACTTTCCTTGTTTTTTTCATTCCATTCTCTTATTCGTTATCACCACCACCGCTGCCACCATCGCCAACCACCACCACCGTTAACCACCACCCACCACCAACCAACCCCACCTGTCGCCACCACCAACCACCCACAACGGCCACCGCCACCACCATTGTATTTCATTCCTTTAAATTTTCATGTCTAACAAACGTTACAAAGTAATGATCATTTTATTTACATAGAACAAAATAGAACAATGAAATAATAATGATTCATTTTATTTCTTTTTTATTGCATTCTTGCACTTTTTTTATTCTCTAGTTCATTTTATCACCCCATATCAAACGGAAGTTTCAGATTTACCTTGTATGGTATATATAATATAATAATTTAGCTTATTAATATATTCACTTATTTGATTTTCCTTCAATAATTTTTCTATGTTAACTTTTATGTTAAAACTCATTTCAGTTGCGTTCAACTTCTTTTTATTGACACTCACCGGATAAGTTTTAATAAAACATTAGTTGTTTACAGAAATAGGGTATTTTTTGGGTATCGTACATCATATAGATTGACGATAACATGCTGGTACCATGAAAAATGAAACTGATACCGAGCGAAGAACAAAGGTACCATTATATAATTGTTTTGTATCTATGTTTTGATCTCCAGAATCAAGTCACCACAACTTCACACGTTTCTTTGCGTACTTAACTACATTAGTCACTGTCGTAATGGGCGTAAAGAAGTTGCAGACGGCATCGCATTTCGTGGGCTTATTTTCTACCATTAATATTCTCACTAGTGTGATTTTTCTTTTATGGCGCGCGTGAAGAACTTTTGTTTACCAACTTCGATGTTAAAGAACTAATTTGTGGTTGTGTTTTTTTTCCTTGACGTTCCGGCATAAATTTTATTAAAAACGAAGTTGTATTCAAAATAGGGTATTTTTGCATATCGTAGATCATATCGACCGACGATAATATGCAAGTATCGTGAAGATTGAAACCGATACCGGACAAAGAACATCGGTGCCACTATATGACTGTTTTCTTTCTATGTATTGATCTCAGAATTGAGTCACCGCAACTTCACGTGTATCTTTTACGTACTTAATAACATTCTTGTCACCATCAAAACGTGCTTAACAAAATTCGTAAACACATTGTACGGGCTTAATTTCTAGTTCAAATTAAACACGAAGCCGTGAAATAACAATGACTTCCAAACTTTAATTATCACGCATTAAATCTAAACATAAAACAATCAAACTATCAAAATTCAGATAATAAATCAAACTATCAACATGATTAAGGTTGTTGATCTTAAAAATGGTAATGGGCTTAAAAATAGTTTATAGATAGGTTATATTTTTTAATGGGTACTGGATAGTGGGTTACGTAGGTAGCGGGTTTAATAAATTTTATTTGTTAATTAAAACCGGAATGCGATTAATATTTTGGTGTATTAATTAAAGTAGAACCCAAACACGACCATACGTTTATTTTAGTGTTTCTTTTAGAAAGATTATGTTTAATCTACCAAACTAAATTGTATAAATCTTAATCTTATGGCATATCAGTTCATTCTTGGTTCATGTATCTATATTCTTTTTAACAAAGCATTCCCTTATATTACAAAAAGTTTAAAAATTATTTATTAAAAAGAATAGGAGATAATGTAAGTATATAAAGTAATGTTTGTCTTGGAATCTTGATCATTTAACATGAACTCAGCATAAGAAAAGAAAACGGTTAGGATAAACATGTGGTCAGATGCCATTTTCGGTTGATGTACTTTTTCCCTTTATTATATTACGCATTTTTAAAATAATATAAAGCACATATATTTTTATGTCCATACAAGCAAATATTGCTAAAATAGTTCAGTTTAATTAAAGAATATATATTAGGGGAGTGTTATTATAAAAAGAGTATTTAACTTGAAAATTTTAAAAATGATTGTGAGCTTAACATGTATCCTTCTATTATTTTAAAAAGATGTGCATTTTAATCGTTGTGTCAAATACTTCAACTAAATGTGTCTTATACGTTAATTAACAGTTCGTTGTGAATATATTTTAAATAATTTATTTTATGTATTCATCATTTTGTTTTACTTTTTAAATTATTTTGTGTTATTTTTGTCATTGTTTCTATAGATTATATACACTTGTTATATATTATTGTGTTTTACAATTAGAAATACACAATGAAATACTTTCACCACGGTATTTTTCAAAAATCATAATGTTGAAAATAAGACGATGTGTTTTTTTTTCTTTTTAATAAATTATATAAACTTGTTGTTATCTATCGTTGTGTTTTACAATTAGAAATACATAATGATGTTATTTCATCAATGTATTTTTCATAACTTATAGTATTCAAGATAACACAATGACGATCAAAAAACACAATGAGATATTGTGTTATTCTGTTATTTTTTAATGTATTAGATTAATTAGTAGTTAATTAATTTTTGTGTTTTACATATTAGAGATACACAATAATTTTATTCCACCATTATATTTTTTTTTTAAATTCACCATTGTAGAAACACACAACTTCAGAGAAGAGAAAAGAGGCATTCATCAACGTAGGAAGGCCAACCGAGTGAAGATAACAAAAAAAACACAATTAACTACACTAAATACACAATGATAACATATGAGCTTAAAAACTTAAAAAAAAGTATTACATTTTTTATAACAATACTGTACTCGTTTTAAAAATAAAAAAACACTTGTTTTTATGGTTTAATTTTTATATAAAAAAATAATATCATACATAAAAGTTATGAACGTTTAAAAAAAGAGAAAATTACAAAAAGTCAACAAAAGTGGTTATTTTTAAAATACTCATTTAACAAACTTTTTCTTATTATTTGATCTAAACCATTAATTAAAGAGATTGATGGTTGATATTACTTCTTGCACTTTTTAGTTTTACAAAACTTTATATTTAAACATTTCTCTATATATTATTGTTTATTGTTCAATGAGATAATTTTTTGTTTTTAATGATATACACACTAAACATCAAATACATAACTTAAGAAGTGATCTTTACTCTTCATAGCACTATTTTATAATTTTAATAGTTAATAGAATTAAGATAATCGTAATATTATTAGGTAAGGTTTCATATTAAAAATGATTGTAATTTAAAAAGTGTAATAAAAAGTCTTAACTATTAATTTTCTTAATCAATTATTGAAATCAATTTATATAGAAAAAGCATGTTAAAAGAATATTTCAGCCATTGCGACTTTTGTTAACTTTTATCTTGTTAAATGCTCGTAACTTTTATATATAATATTATTATTTTATAAAAATTTAAACATAAAATAAGATTTTTATTTTTAAAACGAGTTCAATATCATTATATAAAAAATAATTTTTTTTTTCAGCTCATGTGATTCTTGCTCATCATTGTGTCTTTCTTACTCTTCATTGTGTCTTATTGTTTATTATTGTGTTTCCTATATACCATTGTGTTTTTATAAAATGCTAAATTCTGAAAAACATAATGGTAAAATAATATTGTTCTGTACTTCTAATACATATAACACATAGTTTAATATACTAACAAGTAATTTATCTAATACATTAAAAAAATAACATAAAATGATATAAAATATTATACACAATGATAAAATGTTTCATTGTGTTTTTATATGCGTTATTATGTTTTTCTAGATACTATTTTATTTTTTAAAAATGACATGTTTAAAAAAAATAAAACAACATCAATGTATGATTCTAATTATAAAACACAATATTAAGTAGCAACGACATTTATATAATATATCGGGTTATTGAATTTTAATAATTTTAACTTTAATTTATTGGTCGGGATTAATCCCAACTCAGAAAATGTTTACAGACACTTCCAACTTTGATCTTTTTTGCTCTAACGATCCCTTCTAACTGAGAGTTAACGCCTGTTAGTTTTTTTTATGATACGAGGCTAACTTTGAGCCAATTTCAACTCCGCCGCCGCCCAACGTCTATTAGGTCTGTTTCTGGTGTCTAGCCTCCATCGTCACTTAAAATCTACCTTTAACGAGTCAAGTGGTTCAGATCAGAAGGTGGAGGTTGACAGGTTTCAGGGTGCAGACTTTTCAGATTGACAGACCTGATGGTTGATTTCAACTTTTTGCTTATTGTTTTAGCCATATAAAAAAACTAACGGTGTTAACTATCACTTAGTAAGGGATCGTTGAAGGAAAATAAGCTAAAAGTTAGAAATGTCTGTAAACATTTCTTGAGTTGGGATTAATCTCGGTCAATAAATAAAAGTTGGGATTACTATAATCCAATAACCCTAATATATAAAAAACAAAGTTTTGAAAGATTAGATGTTTTTTCAACTTCACTATTCCTTTCGCTAGCATATGATTTGAAATCAAAAATTTTAATAAACTTATTTTCTTCCAAGAAATGGATTCAAAATTTAAAAATTTGCTCGAATTAGATCCTTTCACTTTATATATCTAAAATATACATACAAAGTTCTTCTAATTTATTGATTGGCATTAACCCTAGATCGTCGCCGTTGATTAGTTAATATAAACTTTCCACTGGAGCTCCACACAAACTATTTACATTACAACCCAAACAATGACAACGCTAAATGATTTATATCAAACACAATTATAAATACTTATAAAAATGTTAAAAAAATATTTATCACAATAATCTGACATATTAGACATAATGAGTTGACAAATTCAACACAATGACCAAAATATCATTCTTTCTAAAAAACAATAAACAGACACATATCAAACTCAAAATATATCTTTTTATATTAAATATTATTTTTACTATAATCCTACTCATTTTATTATAATAAAAAGTTACAAATCGTTGAAAAGGAAAAAAACGATGCTTTATTGTTAAATTTTTGTCTGAATCTAGTATATCTTCTCTACTAAAAGAGTATTTTTAGGCGCCACGTGACATGATTTAATGCATTTTCTTAACAATTTTTTCCATCCAAACCAATTAATCATATCAATTAATATACTAAACTAATATTGTTAGTTATAGAGTTATTTACACATATAGTTTCTATGATTTGATGAAGATAACATATTTAGACATTAACCTTTTTGAGTAACATGTTTGAGTTTTATGATTTTAATTTTTTAACGTGTTTAGATGTTAGAGCTAACTTTCATTAATATTTATAGAGTAAATTGTTATTTTCGTCTCTGAGGTTTGGTGCATTTTGTCATTTTCATCCAAAATTAATTTTTTTCTTTTGTGTGTCCCTGACATTTAAAAAACTTTCAATTTTCATCCATTTTTGTTAACCCCGTTTATTTATCTGTTAAGTAGCCATCACATGCACATCATGTGAGGGGCATTTAGGTACTTTTGCACCTCATCAGGAAAAAAGAAAATTTAAATAAACATTGTTTAAAACATTCAAACATTAGATTGCTTTTAATATTCAAAGTTGATGTTCACTTAACGGGTAAAACAAACAGAGTTAACGGAAATGGATGAAAATGATAAGTTTTTAGAATGTCACGAACACCGAGCAAAAAAATAAAGTTTTTATATGAAAACAACAAAAAGTATCAAACCTCAGGGACGAAAATGGCAATTAACTCATATTTCTATTAAGTTTGAATATAATGACAATAATACCCTCTATAAGTAGCGTGACCATTTATGTAATACAATATAGAGTAAATTACCATTTGCATCTCTAACGTTTTTTTATTTTAACCGTTTGCGTCCCTATAGTTTCAAATTTGTCATCTGCCCCATGACGTTTTATGTTATCTTCATTTGAGTGTTTGTCGTTTTATTTTTATTTTAATTTAAGTCAAAATAACTAACACTGTTAGTTTTTTGTTAAATTTATTGTTGAAAAGACTAAACTACCCCTAAAATTAAATAAATAAAAAAACTTGTGTGACCCATTCATCAACATCTTCTTCTTCATTACCAACACACCCATCACCACCACCACAACCTCATCACCATATCCACAACCTTCAAGACCACCTCCACAACCCTCGTCACCACCACGACAGCCACTCGTCACCACCTCCACATCTCTAATCACTACCACCACAGTCCCTCCCCCACACACACTCTTTCTCTTGTCATCTCTCCTCCCAATCTTCCCCCTTTGATCAACTCCACCAGATCCCCTTCAACTTCATCTTTCTCCATCACACCTCTCTCAAACGCTCCGACCAACTCTCCGGCCTCCACCACCACTGCCTCACCGTCAACAAAAACCCTCCCTCTCTTTAGAGCCTCATCATCACAATCCCTCATCGACGGCTTATACGACCCCACCAAATCCAAATGCGCCCCCGCCTTCAACCACTTCCCCAACACCAACGGCATTTTAGAGTTCGTCGCACAGCTCACCACATCCGCCACAGCCTCTAAATCTTCACAAGCCTTAAACCGCAACCCCTCCATCCCCTTTTCGCTCCTCAATTCCTCCACCAGATTGTTCGATTTGCCAGCAGTTCGATTCCAAATCATGACACGTTTGATGCTCGATCGCGTTGTTAAATGAGCTTTAATTAGGTGCGAAGCTAACGATCGGCGGAGGACGGAGGCGGAGCACGGCGGAAGCGAGCGTGACCGCTGCGGTCAAGGCGGAGACAGCTCGATTGAAGCTATCAGACACTCCAAAACGTGATTTTTCAACTGAAACATGCGATTGATGTGTTCTACAGTTTGAATTCCGACGAAATACCGCCATTGTTGCAGAAGAAGAGCTTTGAGTCAGTAATTAGGGTTTGAAGTTTGAATGTTGAAGATGAAGAAGAATTGGAGATGGTGATGGGGGTTATAAGGTATAAAGAGGGCGGTGGACATAGAAAGAGAGTAGAGAGAGAGAGATAGAGAGAGAAGATAAAGGGTGGGGTGGGATGGGGGTATTTTATTTAGTTAATAAGGTATTTTTATCATTTTATAAAAATTAACGGAAAAATCTAACGACTTTAGTGTTGGACTCAAATAAAAATAAAAATGAAACGTCAGGGGGCAGATGACAATTTTAAAACAACAAGGATGCAAGTAGTTAAAATGGATAAATATTAGGGATGCAAATAATAATTTACTCAACAATATATTTTATTACGAGGGGCCATTTGCGGAATTTTTAAAACCAAAAATCAAGACCCTCTTTTTGTGTAATACAATATATTTTAATATGAGTAATAATATATATGATCTTTTTGAAATTAAAAGAAAAACAAGATTTTCAATGTTTATTGTATGTATGAGAAATGTTGTAACCTATATATTGATTTATAGAAAATCTTCTAAGAAAAAACAAAAACAGACCAAAAATGACAAAGGAAGGTTATCGGTTAAAAAAAGACATTGATCGGTTTGAATTGATAGAATAACAAACCGTTTATTATTTCTATGGATCTAATAAGTGTTGTAAACCTATAATTTTAACTGACATTTGGTATTCATACATCTAGAAATATCAGCATTATCAATTTTTTTTTTAATTCTTAAGAAGATGTTTAGGATATAATAAGTAAGTCTGTAAATAAATTTAACGTTGAACAAACCTTTTATGAACAGTTCAACGGGAAGTTTTGTAACGTTTGTTCACTCATTTAGTATATAAATGAACAAACATGAAGAAGAAATTATGTTCGATTAATTAAAATGAAGAACATGAACAAGCGTCGAGTTCGTTCAATTTTGTTCATGAATATTCGATAATATGTTCGTTCACTTACGTTCATTTTTGTTAGTTTGTTTATGTTTGTACTTGATTATGTATATGGTTATTATTTCAAGTGCTCAACTTAAATTTATTCAAGATAATTATGTCTAAGTTTGCAATTAAGAATGTTGAGTTTTATTTTATAAAATAGTATATGTTCGTTTGCATTTAGTTATTAGTTCATGAATCATTTGGTTGTATTTCTATGAATCTTTCGATTATGTATTGGTAAACAACTTCATTTTTAGTATACGAACACGAAATAAGAATCTTCATCCAAATATATATTCATAAACAGTTCGTGAACAAGGGTAAATGAAGAAAAACAAATTAAACAAGGCTACGATAGGTTCGATTCGGGTTTGCTCACAGCACCACATATGAGTTTGCAAAAACAGAGCGAACCATATGAAACCCGATCATGACCGGTATTGTGTTGTATACTTCGTGGTCTAATTAGGTATGGAAAAATATATTGTTTTCCTATTTGGCCCAGATACATTGGATCCAAAACTATTTTTTCCATTATTTTAATTAAATGATACTCTTTAAGCAAGAAATTAGACTTGATACTGAATGAACATGCATGAAACCAAACAAGCAATAGGTAGTAGATATTCTGATTTTATTAACGGGTAGCGAACAAAAATTTTACTGTCCGTTTTGAATATATTAGGTTTTGTTTGTAGGGTTGCACTCTGAGTGTGTGGTTTACAATATTAACTAGAAATATATATATCATTACAACATGTCGGTTTCTTTAGGAAACTTTAGAACTTTTTAATTTGACCACCTAAATTTAATAACTTGCAAATAAGCACAACTTAGCTTACTCACATATATAAATATACAATAACATTCTCTTTCACAAAAATAGTATATCTTAGAGTTAAAAAATTTTTATACACAACTAAAATAACTTAAAATTTAAATGGGTTTGCTTAAATAACGTTCTCTAAAAGTTCTTTTTGAAATTAAATTACAAATTTAAACAAACGATTATTTACTTTATAAAAGTTGATACATATGTTTTTTTACAACCGTTAGTTGGTCTATCACGTAATTTATGTATATATCTAGCCAAACTATCTTTTTGTATAATCGTTGGTTGATATATAACATCGATATACTTTTATGTTTAAAACAGTTATGATATTTTGACATATATAAAACATGTTGATTACTTCTTACTCTTTTATGCTAATATGATTTCCATGACGCTACAGAAAGATCCCCGCCGCAACGCGCGGGGGTTCAATCCTAGTTGAAACATGTATCTTTTTTCTTGATTTGTTTCTTTAACAGAATTTCTTGAAAGAGAAATCTAAATTCATTCTTTTAATAAGTTTCATGAATTATGATAAAAAAAATAGGAATTAAACGTCATATTATCTATACTATCTTATAATATATCTATTTATGGTAAAATTGACGTCTCACTTAATTTTAAGACACTTATTAGGAGCGTTTTTTATATTTTAAGTTACATAAAACAATATATTTTTAACTATCATTATTATTTATTAAGAAATTGCATATAAAAATACATAATTGATTACACTATATATATATATATATATATATATATATATATATATATATATATATATATACACTCATACTTTTATGTTGAGACATAAATATTGCACATGAACTAAAATCAGTACAAAAGTGATATGTGCTTATGGCACATGCAAATCTTTATGTATTTTATTGTATATTTGAGTAAGATATGTTTGTAAATCATTCTGTAGTGTCATGTAATATTGAAAGCATAACATGTTAAAAGAAAAGTTTATCTTATTATATCAAAATGTGTTCTATAGATTACAGTGTAGTATTTATTTTCTAACATAAAGAATTTCATAAAGAAGAGATCAATTAGAAAAAATTAAGGAAACTCAACAAAAAAACAAGAGTTATAAATACATTACGTAATTACGTAAGAATGTTTAAAAAGTAACAATTTAAACTCATGAAATATAAAAATCATACCTCGTTACGGGACACGAATTTCCCACTATTCATAAATGACATGTGTCTATTCTTATTGGAAATTATTTATTGGCTCATGAATTTAAGCCTTAAGGGTTGTAACTCCAAACCTAATGCTGCATAGCGTATATTTATCCATTTTTTAAATTAAAGAGAAAACTTGCATTTGATAAATTACAAAAGTGCCACATAGGAGGCTCTGTCCGAATGTATAAAACAAATCATTGTTAGCATGTTCAAACCACCATTAATGTCGGACTTCCACATTGGACAAATGTGGGGCGGCACCCAAAAGACATCCATGGATTTACAAGGAAAAAAGATGAGAAATTATATATTTCCTTAAAATAGGCTTAAGGCCAACTAAAAGAAATTAAAAGCATATTAACATGCAATTTATTAATTTAAGTTTAGTTTAAACATGTTTCAAGGTTAAACTTGCAAATGTGTTATGTTATTGTGTCAACTAGGTAAAACTCACAAACGTGTTCCATTATTGTTTAAACTTGTCGAGTTCATGAGCAGACATATTTATTTAGTCTAAACGGATTTGGATTAGTCTTGGTAAAAAACAATACAATTACTTTGAAAAATCAGTGCACATGTTCTTCCTTTAATTTGTAGTTTAAGCCAAAGTGTCAATACCAAACTTTTAATCATTCATCGATCTAGCTAAAAAAATGTAAAGAGTGAAAATGTTGTTGGGTAGCTATCAAGTCTGACCGCTCAAGGCTTCATGGAAATGCAAGAAGGCTGACCGACGGCTATTCATAAACATTTTTTAAACGGTAAACGAATACCATAAACCTGGCCACCCAGGTAAATTCATTGGCGAAAG